>JAHLJT010004567.1:201950630-201960817 GCA_031308135.1 Acheta domesticus | reverse complement strand
GGGCTGGGCGGGGCTGGGCGGGGAGACTAGGGAGGTGGCGGGGTGGGACGGGAACGGCGGGACGAACGAGGCGATGAAGGGGCGACGCGAAGGAGACGCGGAAGGGTCCACGACCGCCCCGCGCCATCCATAAATCATCAGGAGCGACCGCTAGGGCGCGCTGTCGCCGCTGACCGCAAACGCACAATGGCCGCCACGCACGCACGCACGTGCTCACGCACGAGCACGCGCTGGCGAGGGCGGTTGCCCGCCCTCTCGCCCTCCTCAGCCTCGATAAGACCTCAGAGGTTTCCCTCCAGAACGCAGGGCGTAAGGAGAATTACTGAACTGTCATTCAGTACAATAAATGCAGATGTCGATACTATATTATATAGTAGTGTTCACATTTGAAGCCTTTTCTGTGGAAAAGAGCTCATTTCATAATTTTCCTATATGCACTTTCTGTGTAATGTATGCGTGTGTGTGTGTGTGAAGGGGTGTCCTCCAAATCCTACGAAGGGAAATAGTTAAAATTCAGCCCAATCTCACCTCAAATGAGGCAAGAAGTAATTCAACGGGGGGGGGGAAGGGGATAACGGTTTTGCCAGCTCGGGATGTCGTTCGTATGCCCTTGCTCTAGTGGGCATGGCTGAAAAGGGAGGTTATTTAAGAGGAAACGCATCGCAGGCTGATGGATAAGTGAGCGATAAGAGACAAGAAACATTTTTGTTCCAAAATTGTTTCTTTGTTGCATTGCAGGATAAGTAGAGTATACACAACAAGAAAACTTACAGTTATTAAAAGCTCCTTTCTAACGCGAAATGTAGAGAAAATTGACGGAATTATACGTCTTGGGGATACCTAATTCGAAAAATGTATTTTTTTAAATGTCTCTCTGTCTCTTCGTCAGCCGTCTGTGGCGAAATCTTGGCCCAAAAGTGTTTGAAAGTTTTCACAAAAATATTGCCCCCGCATTGCAACTCCATGAGCTAAAAACTGGTAAAAATATTGCATATTATCACATTTCATATACCTGTCAGTTGAAATTCATGCCAGACGGGTGAAGAATTTTAATTTTAATCCCATTTGGTCTCTGAAGTTAACTTTTCATTCATGTTAAAACAACTTTTCTTGCATGCGAGTAAATGGAGAGACACGTTATCTTGTATGGAATCAATAGAATTATAAACGTTTAATGGCGTCCGTTGTTTCAAATTCAAATTTCAATAAATGTTGTCACGCATTATGGAGAACCAGGGAAAACAGTTTTTCAGGGAGACAGTGGGAGTATAAACTCTGGTGCTCGGTGAGAAATTATTTGTGGGGGAATGAGGTTGTGAGAGAGAGAGCAGCGGACCCTTTTTTTGTATATCCGGGAATATCCTGTTCTCCTTCCCCCAACACCTTCAATAGTTCAACTTATTTAGAGGGATTCGAAGGACCAGCTTTGGACAGGTTGCATCTGTTGTCTGTGATTACTAATATTGTACTTTAAGGAAAGTAAATTTGTGAGTGACATAAAACACATATATTAAATTCAAGCATAATAGGCAAGTAAGAGATACATTGTTTGATCAACATTTGCACAGTTACACATGCGGACATTTTCTTCCGCTCGCGTCAGGGGACACGAGGCAGAAAGGCTCGCCATGAAGAAGCTGTCATAGTCTGGCGCTCGCCAGAAACACCATCACATAACACGTGGCACAGGCAGCATTTCAGGCAGCGTTGATGGATTCCCCTCGCGTTATGCAACACAAGGGAGAGGCTCGTATGAAGAGATT
This sequence comes from Acheta domesticus, assembly GCA_031308135.1. Lineage (NCBI taxonomy): Eukaryota > Metazoa > Arthropoda > Insecta > Orthoptera > Gryllidae > Acheta > Acheta domesticus. The sequence continues at coordinate 201,959,054 of JAHLJT010004567.1, read as the reverse complement.
GAAGCTTACTGTTGCTAAACGCTGCACTTTGAACTGAATACGTAGCACGTGTCAAAACAACGTTCTGCGAGCATTTCACAGACTAGACCTTAAACTGAACATGTAGCACATGTGGAAAACAACGTTCTACGAGCATTGCATTCACGAGGCTTGCTGCCACGAGGCTGAGAGCAGACTGCACTTTTAACTGAACATGTAGCACACGTCGAAAACAACGTTTTTCGAGCACTGCATTCACGAAGCTTACTGCCAGGAGGCTCACACAAGACTGTACTTTGAACTGAATATGCAGCACATGTCGAAAACAACGTTTTACGAGCATTGCATTCACGAAGCTTACTGCCAGGAAGCTCACACCAGACTGTACTTTGAACTGAATATGCAGCACATGTCGAAAACAACGTTTTACGAGCATTGCATTCACGAAGCTTACTGCCAGGAGGCTCACACCAGACTGAACTCCGGATGCGTCGGATGACGCACGGAGAAAAACTCGCAGCCAATGAGCGAGTGACATTGGAAATTGAGCTTTAATGATTAAAATGAAAACGTTCGAGTTTTATAAATTTAGCGAATGTTTTAATTGAGATTTTGAATTTGGTGAATTTTGAACCTGGTGAATTTGTTTTAAACGCATTATTGATTTGATTTGATTTTGTAATTTTATGACAGCGATTACGATTTCTCGGAATCGCTGTGGCTGTTTGATTGTTGTTTTCGCTTTGTGCCGGAATGAAGCTGATAAATGTTACTGCTCAATTATTTTACAGACGTGCTTTCTTAAAATTTTAAGGAGCCGTATTCGCTCCGCTGTCCCCCCAGAAATATTATAATTAATATTATTTGTTATATTATTATGTAGTGTGCTCCGACATTATTGTTCAATATATTTTGCAACTCAGTAAATTCTGTGATTGGATTTAAGCAATATTAACATGTCAATCAGTTTTACGTTTCTCATTATTGCACTTACAAGGATCCCGTATTATGAGAGATCTACTCAACGATATACTACAAATTTAATCATTTGATAAGAAAATAAACTTCAGACTGTCTTGTCATATTTCCGATTTTTATCAATATTTGAAAAAACAAGAAAGAGAAGAAAGGTAAGGTAACACCAAATTAATAATTGCTCGAAATATTCAATAAACTGATTGGGTGCTTTAATTTAAAATGCTTAGAAGTGGATGTAGGAGGAACAGTCCCAGGTGAGATGACCTTCGTTCAAGCGGATCTGCAGATATATCAACGGCCTTGTTGTATCTCACGTACAATGTAATAAAATTTGCAGACGTTACAGTTCCAGTAACGCGTTATCTTGCGTAAAGCTGAAGAATTTCCATTTTATTTATTTATTTATTTATTTAGTCAAAAAACAGTAAAAACTGTATATGACGTGTGGGGAAAGAAATTTATCTGCGCACATTTTCTTAAGGGCCAGAATTTTATTTAAAAAAAAATTAATTTAGAAAATAATTATTTTAGAAAAATAAAGATATTTGAAAAATGTTTTTTCCCGAGTTATAGAAAATCAATTTCAACTGTAAATGAACTACAAGCAAAAGGAGTGCTCAACAAAACGTGCGCACAGTGAAGCTACATTGACCCGGAAGCTGAAGTACATTACTTGTTACAGGCGTATTAAATATTTTTTTAAATGTTTTATTAAGTGCTTCTCTTGTATTATGAAAGGAGGTTATGGTTTTTCGTATCAGGTTCGCTGAGGTTACATTTTTAAGTCATTTATAAATACTGCATTTCAGCTGCGACCGAAGCTATCACATCTTATCGATTATCAATTTTTTAAAGTGGTGCTAGTGACATTAGCCGATTTCTCTTGGCGGAATTCCCATGTGATCCAGCAAAAGTGTGTGTGTGTGTGTGTACTGCATTACTACTTTTGGGCTTGGTACCAATCAAAATTTTTCAAGGAAATCTACTTGGATATCTAACGGCACCCCCGTCATTAGAAGTGCGCCAGACTCTTCAAGGACCTACTGCAGTGGTATTATGACAGAGTATGTTTGACAGTGTTTTTGGAGACAAGGACTCATCTGACCCTACACTTAAAAAACGTCGGAAGAAAGTTGATATCATTGAATCAAGTGAAATTCCATGGATACCCAAATCAGTTATGCATGGCTCTGAGGATGGTACTCAACTCTCACAAAACGTTTCCTCTTTACTTTCACAATTGGCATTTAATTCACAACAGTGACCCCTGACCCCACACTCCATTTAATGGGAGAATGCCTGAATCTGTCAAGATATTCATCGTTTGTGATTTGTAAGGATACTCTTTGGCAGACGTATTTACGACATTTGTGGTGTACGTTGTGCAAGGTGCTGTATTTGAACACGGGATTTTGGCTGATAGTCACATGTGATTTATCAACAAAGAATTATTCTCCAATGAGGCGTCCGACAGAGGATATTTTATTCATTTATTTAAGGCCAATATAACTTAAACTGTGTGGTAAAGCATGGGAGAGAAGTGCAATCTTGAGCTCTGGGATCCCACTATACTGAGTTGAATTATGAATAGCGGAAGCATAGAAACTTTTGGCATAAGTTGAACAGAAAATATTCGCTCCCGTGTAATTAAATCTATTTGCAAAACAAATGAGATTTTGACCTTGATCGGCTGGATGTACGCCACGTTGTAGTTGTCACATTCCTGCTACTGATGGTGGGTCTGGGTTCAGCTTCCTCACTTTCCTGTTGCAGTTTCTACTCCGCTGGTGTGCCAGTTGAAGATTCATTGGCGTTCGTGTCAGAGAATTACTGAGCCGTTTGTTTTCAATCTGGATGTACGTCTGGATGTACGTCTGCTGTACGGTGGATGGTGCACGTGCGTAGTTACGATACGACTGCATTTGATCGCTTTACTTTTTTACCTCTTCGTTTACGTTGTCGGGAAAAGTTGCCAAATTCGGACCAGTTTTTTACTTTTTATTTCCATGTTCCAAATTAATATTGAATTAAAACAAAGTATTTACCAAAACAATTATCAATGGGTATGCTTTCATTTAAAATATAATTATTTACTTGATTTCTGGCAAAGAGGAACTGGAAAATAAATAACTGTGCAAACCGTGCAATATCAGATAACTCATGCTTGATTTGGATTCATTGTCCTTTCAAGTTGGATCTCAAATGAAATGCAATAGTGATAATTAACCAACCAAAAGTTGTGTTTTCGTTGACAATAACATTAATATAATTTATTATGACGATAAAGAAAAAATCATATAATTGAATTCGTTGAAAGAAGTTAGAGATTTCGTAGGAAAATGTAATCGACAATCCGCTCATTTACTCAACAATTTTACATCACTTTCTAAAGGTAATATCCAGAAATAATAATCCTCGCCTGTGACTCCGTGTGACCGCAACAAGAATTCCCGCCTGTGACCGCGCAGCGTCTCTGTCGGCGGGAATCGCCCGACTGCATCCCGCGGTCAGTTTTCCCTCACCCCGCTTCCCAGCTAATTCTCTTGCACTTTTCGTTGCCTGACAAGGCAAAGCCCGACTCCATCCCGCGACTAGTTGCCCCTCACCCCGCTTCCCATTCGCTTTCAATTTTCATTTCCAGAGAAGGCATAGTCCGATTCCATTCCGTTTCGTTCACAGTGGGGGCTGGTGCCCCAACAGACTGGAGGTTGCACCACCATCGTAAAACGGAAACGTAATTTCCAAAATTCAAATACGAAGGAATATAATGAAGGAAGGTAAACGAAAAATCTAGGCCTTTGAGGGGGAGCATGCCCCCTCCTAGATCAGCCAGTGCATGTGTTCTCGTACCAATCCAGAAGAAACTTCGATTGATTGCTTTATTAGTGGTTCCGGGCTTTATACCGTCAACGGCTAAGGTCATTAGTTCCGTAAGTGTAATGCATGTTTTTCTTCTCGGGAGGTGGTGTTGATCATCCCCCACTGGTTGGTGAGATCGATCTATCGTCAGCTGGCGAGATTTTCCCAACCAGATATTTCCCACTAGCGGGGCACCGCTCCAGCCGGGACCAGCTCGAAGTTCCTGACCGGAGTCCCGACGTTTAAACCATGTAAGTGTATGTGTATATGTAATGAGTGAGGATAGGACAAGGAAGAGGGAGGAAAGATCGCGCGCGGTCTGTGGCCCATTTGTTAGCGTACTGCACCGACATTCTTCTGGTGCTGATCGGAGAAACCACGGAAAACTACCGATCAAAGCAACCCGCTGGAATTCTGCCCCAAACAACGACTGAATTCGGCCTAGCTATTTAGCTAGTGCCGAATATCTTGCCACCGACGGACTCGAACCTAGGACCTCCCGGTCAGAGGCTCTGCAGTGACATCAGTTGATGACCTAAGCTACCTCTTCCGGTAGAAAAGCTCGAACACAGGTGAACATGCCAGAATCTACGAAGTTTTGTGTTATGTCACCGGGGGTAAAAAGATGCTCGTGATAGGAAGTTTCAAGTTTTGTTTTCACCAACTCTTTAAATGTGGTTTCCAACGTTGTCAGTGCTCTAAAAACAATTTGCAAATGTTTTTTCCAAAACGGACAGAAATTGATCAATTACAATCGATGAATATAATACCAAGCAGACCACGTCGAACGTAGAATTCAATCCTTCCTCTAAGCAGGTCAACGGAATGCAGTCGGGTTATGCCATTTTGGGGAGGGAGGTAAACGACTTACGAAAATTTGACCGCGGGAAGCAGTCGGTATACGCCAGAAATTTGTTTTTCACCTTTCCAGACGATATTTTTCTACCCGCCGCCTGTCACAATGCACGCTTCGTCGCTTCCTCCAGACGGAGAGGCCGGTCGCCGCCAGTCACCACCGCGGCGCCACCGTCGCGGCGCCGTGTTTATCTTGTGGCCCGGGTCTCACTTCCATTGTCGCAGCCTAGGAGGGTGCCCGGCCCGGCTCCGCCCGGCCCGGCCGCGCCCGGCTCCGCCCGGCCCGGCCGCGTTCTTCCGAACAGCAGCACAAAGGGCGCCCTGCCGCATGTATAATGCACGGGCGCTGCTCCTTTCCGGTCGGGCCCGAGGTGAGCCGGTTTTTCCCTTTATTGAAAACTACGCGGGCGAGAGTAAACATCACGCGGGTACACACACGCACACACACACACGCGCGCGCACGCAAGCGGCCGTACGCACGCGCGAGAACATCTGTTTGTTGGCGCGAGCTAATCCTGGATCCTTTTCTAAACGCTTCCTGCCCGCATATGAATTCAACGGACGGATTATCACGCAGACCCCCCGAGGGAAAGACGTTTGTTCGAGGGATAGGAGAAAGGACGTGCCAACGCGAGGATATGGCGATTTACGAGATGAAACCGGAGAAAACGTAGATCGGCTGAAAAATGGGCGGCGGCGGCGGCGGTGGTGGTGGCGGCAGGCTGCCGCATACTCGGAGCGTGCGTGAAAAGGACGCGGGACGAAGGTGAAAGCGCCGCCGAACACATGACGATCGATCTTCTCGCCGCCGCCGCCGCCACGGCCGCCTGAATCGCGCGCGCGCTGCGTTACGCAGGGGGCTTTGGCGAAAGCGTTCCGTGTGCGTGCGCGGCCCGTAGGCAAACATCCAGCCGGTTCCCGGCGTGAAGGAAACACCGAAGAATATTTTGGCACCGTGGACGCACGCGTGCGTTCCGCATGGGACCCGATGCGTCATCAAAAATAGTACGCCAATAACGAATAGAAGACTAACGACTAAAAACACGTATTCGTACGGACCCCTAAATGGTCAATACGAAATCGTCGAAACAATTTAATATAGGGGCGCAATGGCTACCCAGCAGCCAATGTATTCTCACTGAAATTTTCTTTTAAACTATTCCTGGCAATAGCATGCTTTGCCACATTTCTGAAGAAATTGATATTCTATTCACTATGTCAATGCACTAATATTTATTTATTTATTTTTCCCAAAACTTACGTACAGTGGCATAGTTTGTTATTGCCCCGAGGTCTTCAATTATACTGTAATCGAATACCCTCTCCGACCACTTCAATTGACAACGACATCAAAAGAATACAGAATACATCCCATGGTAGAAAAGCGAACATTTTATCGGGAAAATCTTTCAAACCTTTCCTTCCCACTTTAGGTACTACAACAAAAGGATTGAAATCATTTAGTTTTACCCTTACTTCTTTATACCTTCGTATGGAAATGCGAAGACAGTTTAATATTTTGATTGTTAATGTTACATAATAACCATATTATTATAAGTGTAATATAGTGTTGTAAAGGGTTAGTGGTGTATCGCAAAATTATGAAAAGAAAACCGTTTTTAGATTTATGCAGTATGGTGATGTAAGAGTACAGTGAATCTCGAATTTATTGCTCTCACTTTTTATCAGATCAACTTACATTTCTATAATTTTAAGCTTACATTACCAATTTCTTATGGCCACTACCATTCATTTTTATAATTTTGGTGTTCCATTTTTATTCTTAATCTTGGCGTGTAACTCCTCCGGATTATACGCAATTGCAGATGGAATTGCAATCTAATCTACTCTTAAAGTTACCTGTGACTCACGGAGCTTCCCGGCGACCCGCATTCTGCGAGTGCTTATTGGCTGCATGCACTATTGAGAGAGGCACGATGTATTTTTGCATTCTCCTTGAATCATGCGTGCACTTCTGCGAAAGCAAACAAACAGTCAGTTTCAAGTAGGAGGCCTAGTGGGTTCTGTCGGCGTACGATCGCACGTGTGATGATCTTTTACATTCGCCTCTAAAGCGTGCTTCAGTGGCATGTTGGCAATGATTTGGACGGGTGCTGGGCAAACGATGCCAAGATATTCTCCGAAACGCTCCAAATACCAATTTCTTCGCAAGTCGAAACAGGTGACTGCTCATGTAAGAAGACCGGAATGTTTCCAAGAGTAATATTTTTGGTCGTTTCTTAGAAAGCTCGGACAGGTTCCTCGTGTTTGTAAATATGAAATCAGAGAAAAACAAATATACTCGTAAAAAGTAAAAAATATAATTACATCCACGACACTTCCAACAAATCTGCAATTCAAACAATTCCTCTAAGCAAATAATATTTTGCTATTGCAAATTTATTTTTGCTTGAGACAAAAAGAGACATACACACATGATAATATTATCCAATAAAAATATTGAAATTACAAAATTAATTGACGAAGATATTACGCACGTTTCTACGCAAATCTCGAAAAATAAATATGTATTACTTTTACATAACAATACAATAAATTTTGGAAAGAAGATAATTTTTCAGTGAGGATATTGCTTCTTTATTTATTACTTTTTTTAAAGCAAAGGATTGATCTTATTCTACATTCTGGCATCAAACAATCAATTAATAGCTTGTTTAGCTTGAGAGGGGAATATTCGCTTAAGCGACTCGTTGGAATGGATAAGAGAAGTGCAGTTTCATGTTATCTGATGATGAGTTTGGAAACTTGGGCCACGAAATATGAGCACACAATGACCAGTCGAGATATCAGGTCAGAAGTACGTAGCCTCTTTTTCGAATGCTGTTTTAATAGTATGATGCCATTCTGCACTGTCGTTGAACAATTCAATTTTCAAGAAGAGCAATGCATTCTTATTTTGCCCAAATTTTATTTTCCCCTATTCCAATACACTTGTTTGAAAACAAAAGTGTTTTATTTAGTCGCCGCTCTCTAAGCCAAAGTCAACTTTACGCCTGATCATTACCGAGCTTCTTTCCTTCAACTCCTGCAGGGTTCATGAAAAGTCGAAAGTTTCGTTCTCATCCTTCTGATTTTTTAAAATTTAAATTACCCAGCGATGTTTCTGTAGAAATTCTTTAGAGAGATAATTTTAGACGGCTGAATTATGTGCTGATGATTTGTTTCAAGAACGACCCAATCTAAAGATACATTTGCAAAAAATACCCTTTTACATTTTATGGTGTTTACGAACCCTGTAGCAAAGCAAGTTCAAGAAGCCAAGATCTGCAAGGAAATTGAGCAAGGAAATTAATATTTTATGAATGAAGAAAATCAACATAATTATAATACAAACTCAGTAGAGTTTTGCTTTCTGTTAGAACTAAAGCAAATCAAATCTATGTAACTGGTACATTCTTTTCAAAATGTGCTATTATGTTTTACAATAACAAAACCATTGGAACGTACGACAGTACTCATTGAGCGAAAATGAGCTTTATAGAAATACATGTCTCATTCCTTATACTGATAATGTCCAATTTTCCTTCGAGTGCCTCTAAAGCAAGACAGAAAATGTACTATATTTGAATTTCCTGGGTAATCTTGACACGATGATGAATCCGATGAAACTCATGTATGGATTGACATTGATGAAGATGCTTTCCCCTACGAATCTCCTCCCACCATCTACTGCCCCCTCGCACGCCTCTCTCTGATACATAACGACTTTATCGCCTATGACGTCGCATTTTT
>JAHLJT010004567.1:201602616-201949630 GCA_031308135.1 Acheta domesticus | reverse complement strand
CTCCCTCCCCTCGCCTGCCAGCTTCACTACCTCGCCTCCTGTAACGTAGTAGTTATGATGGGTTTGTTTCTGCCTAGCAACAGGAGTTGTTGCTAGAAAAGTAAATGGTCAGAAGGCTTTGAGAGGTCGAAGTGAAAGGACCTGAAAAGATTCTCGTGTCCGCAAAGAGTTCATTTAATTTGGCGTCGTTGACGATCGCGACGCTACATGGTGTTATGGTGGTAATATTTGTTATCAAAATATATTCTTTATTTTACCTTTGTGTAATAAATAATAAGGAAGTTATGTAATCTACATATTTCCCAAATTAAAATCTAACTTGGTGTCGTTGACGATTGCGACGCTACACTCCCCATTTCACCACTTCGTCACCTCGTTCTCCGCTTCCCAACTTCTCCCCGCGTTGCCTGCTTTCTTCCCCTCACCTACCAACTTGATAATGATTCACCACCTCGCCTCCCCTCTTCACCACTTCGCAACCCTTCTTCCTCCCACTCATGCCCAATTTACCACCTCGCCTCCCCGCTTCACCATCTCGCTTCTCCTCTTCATCACCTTGCCTCCGCTCTTCACCACACAGCTTCCCTTCTTCACCCTGTCCTGCCTATTTCACCACCTCGCCCTCCTGCTTCACTACCTCACCTCTTCACTTCACCTCCTGGCCTCGCCACCCCGCCTATCGGCTTCACCATCTCGCTTCCCCTCTTCATCACCTCGCCTCCACTCTTCACCACCTTGCTTCCCTTCTTCACCCTGTCATGCCCATTTCACCATCTCGCCCTCCTTCTTCACTACCTCGCCTCTCCACTTCACCACCTCGCCTTGCCACCCCGCCCACCGGCTTCACCATCTCGCCTCCCCGCTTCACCATCTCGCCTCGCCACTCCGCCAACCGGCTTCACCATCTCGCCTCGCCACCCCGCCTACCAGCTTCACCATCTCGCCTCGCCACTCCACCCACCGGCTTCACCATCTCGCCTCCCCGCTTCACCACCTCGCCTCGCCACTCCGCCTATCGGCTTCACCATCTCGCCTCACCACTCCGCCCACCGGCTTCACCATCTCGCCTCCCCGCTTCACCACCTCGCCTCGCCACTCCGCCTATCGGCTTCACCATCTCGCCTCACCACTCCGCCCACCGGCTTCACCATCTCGCCTCCCCGCTTCACCACCTCGCCTCGCCACTCCGCCTATCGGCTTCACCATCTCGCCTCACCACTCCGCCCACCGGCTTCACCATCTCGCCTCACCACTCCGCCCACCGGCTTCACCATCTCGCCTCCCCGCTTCACCACCTCGCCTCGCCACTCCGCCCACCGGCTTCACCATCTCGCCTCCCCGCTTCACCATCTCGCCTCGCCACTCCGCCAACCGGCTTCACCATCTCGCCTCGCCACCCCGCCTACCAGCTTCACCATCTCGCCTCGCCACTCCGCCAACCGGCTTCACCATCTCGCCTCCCCGCTTCACTTCCTCGCCTCGCCACCCCGCCTACCGGCTTCATCATCTCGCCTCACCGCTTCACTTCCTCGCCTCGCCATCCCGCCTACTGACTTCACCACCTCACCTCACCACTCCGCCCACCGGCTTCACCATCTCGCCTCCCCGCTTCACTTCCTCGCCTCGCCACCCCGCCCCACTGGCTTCACTATCTCATCTCCCCGCTTCACCACCTCGCCTCGCCACTCCGCCCACCGGCTTCACCATCTCGCCTCCCTGCTCTCCCGCGTCCCCCACAGTAGTCATAAAGCGCGGGAGACGCGCGCTGTTCCCGCGCGCGCATCCGCCGCCTGTGAATGGAATTCACTAATAAATCGCGGGCTCTATTTGTCCCGAGGCCGGCGAGGGGCGGGGCGATGATGCGCTGGTGGAGGCGGGTGGTGGCGGAGGCGGTGGCGGTGGCCGAGCAGATACTAACTCACGCGCGCGCGCTGGTATTTAAGCTGCCGCCGCTACGTCGCAATGGAGAGGAAGGTGCGTGTGAGTGAGCCGATCGGAGGATGAATGAACGGGAGAGCGAGAGAGTGCGAGTTAGAAAGAGACAGAGCCTTTTGGGATGAGAGAGGTCATACCTCGGAAAACGTTAAAAAAGAGAGTGGTTGAAAAAAACCCTCTAGTGTTGCAGAAAGAGCACATACTTTCTCACATTATTTGTAACCTTTGCAATTTTCTGAGTTCAGAGAGTTTAACGAAAATGGATGGAAACCGGATGGATCCATTATTATAAGCGTACTGCGATCAACTCGAGAAAAAAAGAAAACATTTGGAGCAGCTTTGAGAAAGTTTTTAATAAAATTGCCTTCACTGTCAGCTAAAATATATACAAAAATACAAATATTTTAACAAATTGTGCATCACCTTTTTTAAGTATTATGTTTTAGAGTGTATTTCATTAAAGAAAAAAAGTCTATCATCATATTCAGTTTTTTGTGTTAATTTCTTGCAATTTTCAAAAATACGGAGTTCCCCAAAAATTAGACCTGTACCACTTTCATAAACATACTCTGGTCTATTCGAGATACAAATTTACAGAAAAAAATTTCGATCTATTTTTGAGATTTTTTAAAACAATTGCTTATATTTCAGTTACCAGGTACATTGTTTCGGTAAATTTTTCAATAAGGCAAATATATAGAAAAAAACTCGGTAACAATATTGGCAGGTATCAGGTGCATTGTATTATTGTCACACGTACATTGACAGACTCTCTGACTGCATTCCCCTCTAGGAGGCGACATCGCCAAGACGACATCAATGTTTCGAAACATCGATGCTCAAAATAAAAACGTCGATGCTAATTAAACATCGACCCAAAATAATTGATGTTATTAAATTTCGATGTTTTGAAAAATGGAGTAGTAACCATTGAAGATCACGCGGCAAAGGGAGGGGTAATTTTAGTGGTTTCTTTTGTTAATGTTTAATTGAAATTTTACTTACAAAAAAAAGAAAATATTCGGGACAATTAAAAAAACTTGGATTATTTGATTCGATCATTCGGAAATGATAGTCTTCTTTATTGACAGTTTTATTTATTTTTCACCCTTGGTCACTGGGGTCTGAAGAATATTCAACTTATGGACATCATGAAAATTATAATAGAATTTTTTTGTGATGGACATTTTCATTTAAAAGATATCGACCGCGTAAACACATCAAACACAAACCAAAGTTAAAGAAACATTAGCTTAAAAAAGTCGATGTTCAATGCATAGATAATTATCTAAAACATCGATAGTTTTGAAAACGTTAGGAAGTTTTTACCACCTCGAACGTTAAGCACTATCGATCGAGGTGGCAAAAACTCTCTATCAGCTTAAAAAAGTCTATATTAAATGCAGTAATAATTCTCTAAAGCCAGCGATGTTTTGAAAACATTGGCAGCGATGCCGCGCCCCTACTCCTCGCCAGCAGCGCAGCGGTCGCGGAGCGCCAGAGCAGAGGAGGTGCGAGCCGAACATCGTCGCTCGAGGAGGGGGGGGGAGCGCCGCGCGTCGCGCTGAGTTACAGCGGCGCGACGAATAAACAACGAAAACAATCGCGGCGCAGCCAAAGGTCAACTCGGCGCGCCGCCTACTGGACGGGCCACGGGACGGGATGGGACGACCGTTGCCGCGCCTTGACCTCGCCCTCGAGCCACTACTAATGTTGCCGCTGCTATATTTAAACCAGGGGTTTCGAACGTGGAGTGCCCCAAGGACGAGAGGATCATTTCGTCGGATTGTGACTACTGTCTAACTGTGGTATTCTTTATCATTTAATAGATGAAAAGTAATTATACTTTTTTAAAAGACCAACTTGAAATTACAAAAAATTGAATTGAGTAATCAGATTTTCTCAAAATACAATCACATTAAATTATACCTGAATAATTAGCGAACAATTAAACTCAACTTTACGAGAAATTTAAATGTATTTCAAATTAAATAGTAACCACAAGGAAACTCGTAATACTGCGCAATGACAAGAAAAAGTACCAATTTTTCAAAACCATCCCGAGTGTTTCTACTTTTTTCAAAATAATTGACGCTGTGCTGACGTCTTTACTATAGTTACTTCCGGTTTCCATAAACATTACAGCAATTAAATTTTTGTTTGATCACTGATAATCTCGCCTCTACTCAAAAACCGTTCCGCTGATTTCAGAATATGTTTAGAATTCTTTCGGGGTCTGATATGTATTCTCTGAATTTAATCAGTTTCTGCATTTCAATTACGCTAGTGTAACATGGGAAACCTTGAATAAAATATTCCTTTGCGACATAGATTCAAAAATTTAAGTCTGTGATAATGCTCAAGGAACAAACATTTCCTCGATTGATATTAATTTGAATTGACCTGAACACATAATTTCTTACTGATGAGTTTAAGAAAATATTACAATACTCATTTTATAAATTATCTGTCTTTCTGGAAAGGAACATATTCCTACCAATTTAAGTTAATTAAACCCCAAACTGATTCCTTTGTATGACCTTTTACATTCTAATATAGGCCTAATAAAACAAATTGCAATAAATGTTTCCCAGAATCGACAGGCAAAACACGAAATTTTAAAATTGGAATTTAATACGTGATTCCCGGAACTCAAAAGTCAATTATGAAATTGCCAACATTCAAGAAGATAAAGAGCTACCTTTATTTCAAAACCTTTGGTAGCAAGAAATGCTGCATTTTTCGTTCAGCTAAATCGAATTAAAGCATCTGAATTTATTGTTACAAACATTCTGTCCTACTTTGACATTTCACTTGAGTGAATTTAAAAATATTTTAAGAAAATGCAAATTGTTTTAAAAAAGAATGAATCCGCTGAAGAATTCATTAATGTCACAAAAATGCATGTTTTTTTTAAATTTTTGTCAGAAAATTCCCCGTATTTAGATACGAATCTTCATTGTAATGATTCTGAGGCGTAGTATTTTTTAATAATATATTTCTACATTTACAAGAATATCGTAAATTAGAATTGAATACTATCTCAATATATTGCTGAGTGTATGAAAAATATTAATTTCAATTTAATATTAACTAAATAATTGAAACTCATTTAAATACTACAACTTCCAGTGTGACATTTTGTTCCAGCTTCTTAGAAGATACGACACTTTATTCGTAATAAAAACACAAAGAATGTCCAGAGCTTTTTATGATTCAGGAATATTTTCTTGGGGACTACCAAGAAATGGCGGGCACAAGTTCACCACCTTTGATATAGAAAATCTCTGGAAGTGCGAGCAATGCGAGTCAATGGGGATGTCTCGCCAAGGCTAAAATTGAGATGTAGGGGATAAGAAAAACCGAGAGGGATAATGGGGTGGAAGATAAGGAAAAGAGGGTAAGAAAAAAAGAAGAAAAATAATCATGAGAAGAACGAGGATATTAAAGAGAAGAAGGAGGAGGATAAGGAGCACGAGAAGAAGAAGGTAAAGGAGGAATATGAGTTATGTAGGTGTACGAGGAGGAGATAGAAAAGAGATTGACGAGGAAAAAGAGGAGGTGAAGGAGGCAGAAACAAGGGGGAAGGAGGGGAAAGACGAGGAGAAGGGGAAGAAGAATTCGTTCCACGCAGGCGAACCGCGAATTTCCACACCCCTGCGGCGACCCTTTCGCCGGCGGGCGATCGGGCGAGCGGCGAGCCAGTTCACTTGCGGGTCAATACGCAGCGGGGCGGCGTGATTTGAGTGGCGGCCGCCCCAGCTGTTGCGATCTCGTCTCCTCGCCGCCGCCTCCGCCGCGCTCTATATTGGCCCGGTATGCGCGCGGCGAGCTCCGGCCGACTTCGGCAAGTCGCGCTACAATGGCGGCGAACAACGGGCGCAAGTTGGTTCATTACTTAACCTTCCTATTAATCCCGGATGGGACGACGCGAGCGGAGGAGAGGCCAGCGGAGCAGGGACCTGCCGAAGACACGGAAGCGCGCCAGGAGGGGCGAACATCAGCCTGAGACGAGGGAAGGATAGGGTCAACTCTCTGTTCGTGTTAATGGAGGAATGTAGGAGCCAAAGTTGTAAACAAAGTTGTGGAAATAATTCTTCATTCATTCCTTTTCGAATATGGGACTTATGCTTGTAAAACACCAATCATTTTTCGTCAAAAAAGAACCTCTCACAATACCATAAACGCAACAACTGATTTTGAAGGCGGATTCTTGAATATAATTCGTTTTCAGTTGAACTGCGCGAGGTATTTAATACTCTCCTGAGTTTACGTAATGCAACTTTGGAGGTAATATAAAATCGACAACAGCAATCCATTACTGCTCTAAGTAAAGGAATTTGAGTTACGAACCATTTAGTGATATAGACCAGGGGTTTACAAACTTTTTTCCACCACGACTCCCTTGACCTAAACGAAAATTCCTGTGGCTCCTCTGGTAACAATAAGTTTCAAATACTATAAGAGTTAATACTAGGACAACTAAAGATTCAATGCAAATGAGTAACTGATACACATTACATATAATGTATAGTGTGATAGTACAAAAGTATTTTGTGGACATAAATGACTCAAGGATTAAAGTAAGTCAAATCTAAAGATCATTTTTAATAAATCATCACGACGCCCCTACCATATAGCCGCGACTCCCTTGGGAGCGCGCCGCGCAGTTTGGAAACCCCTGATATAGACTAGTATTAAAGATATTAATTGGAGTTCATTAAAAAACATTACAAAATCGGCATCGTTTAGGAAATCAAAGAGAAGTTAAATACAAAAATTAATGCAGGAAAAAGATACACTTGTGTAAGTGTGACACTCTGAATAAATTACCAATAACAAAGGACATTATATCTCGAGTATTCACGTTTTTTTCATAATTAGCAACTTTTTGAAAGTACATTCTTAATACTTATTCTCCCTAAAAGTAACGTTTACGCAAAGCATTCAATTAATTTCCCCACCTGAACATCACTGCTAAATTTCCTCAACTATTCAACAATGAATCGTCGCACTCTTTAATTTCTCAAGTTTTATATTTAAATGCCGATATAAATTTGTATTTACTTTCTTTTTACATATTATCACCCCTTGCAAAAACATCGAACTTATTCGCCTCGCTCAAGAAGTATATTTTTGAAACATCTACACTTCAATAAATGAGGAATATGAGGGTTTCATTCAGATTAGTACTCTCTTCAACAGTTTTTATACTTTGAAGGTGATAACTTGATTCTGGTTCCCAATTAATCATAAAAAATAATAAGAATAAATGTCAGTAAACATGTAAAATTTATGATTTAATCTTTGAAGAATTGTCAACCATAAAAACGTATATGAAATACGCTTGCTTGACAAAATTACGTGCAATAAGTACATTACGTCTCATGAGAAATGACGTAATAAAATTAACATCCCCCATATACGAGAACAGAGAGCACAAACGAGAGAATACGAGCGATTACAGCTAGACAGCAGCTGGATATCTCTCACGGTCGCTTTGAAGCACCAGGTTCACGTTCCTACTCTGGCAGGAGACTCACGCAACACTCATTAAGGATCTAAAGAAACCAGTTACTGCACTCATATGATCATAAACAATTGTGCACATCCAAGATTAACTCCAGAAGTAAGGGAAAATACAATTTATAATTTTTGGTCAAAGTTTACAAAGTTTGTTCGTATCTCAGTTAAATAATGTGTCAAAATGCATATCGATGGAAAATAATTTGACTGTACTTTCATATTTGAGCTCGACACAAATGAAAACGTTTTTGTGAATAAATAATACCAAGTCTAATACTCGTAGTTGACAAGACGATGAGACTTTTGGAGTTACGGACGCGGAGTTACGAAGAAACGTGAAAACTTTGTTAAGGAACTCGTAAGTACATTTTGAAACTGGGAAGTGTTATGATTAGTCCGTTCAATTCAATCATAAAAGATAATCAATGCAAGCAATGCGCAATCATAAAAAAATAACAAACTGGACATGTGAACTATTATGGAGAGGACGTAAGGGTAGGGAAGACAGAGTATAATAATAAGTGGTCACCAAAGTAAGTGGCTCCCCATGTTATTTCCAGAACTGAATGTCATGTGAATTCGTGTTTGATGGAGTAAATGTCTCATTGACGGAGATTATTTCTCTTATCTCAACATTTGTACTACACATAATGGCAAACGTATTGCGGGATTGAAAAGTAAAAATTATTTGCCCTCAAGGTTGTATTCTGAATAATTCCCTATAAAATTTCAGATGAGTGAAGAGTGTGAAGTTTGAAAGTTTCTCAGTCCAAATCATAGCTTTCAAAGTTGTCCCAATCATAGCAGTTTTAACTTATTGTCGTTAAAATGTTCAGTTTTATGAACAATCGAAAATGAAATGTATGTTTGGGGGCAAAGAGACCATTAAACAATTGGAGTAAAATCATTATCGTGAATTCCATCTGTATTCCCCAGAAGAATGAATATTAAGAAACCTGTAAAATCCGATATTTAATGGTATTGTCTTCGGTAAAATGTCAAACATTATTACCTTAATACAGTAGAACCTACGATTTAAGAGTGTCATCAATTTCTGTGCTCGAAATGTGAAACTAAATTAATATTTAAACATTAAATTTCATATGAGAAAAAAAATGTTTTCAGAATATTCCACATGGAATACGGAAGAGATAAGGAGATAGAGATACATTTTTTCGGCGTCCTTCTACAACAACAATATTGAAGATAGAGAATTTTCCTTAATGAAATCTATTTCTCGAAGAGAGATCTTGAAGTAAGGCCATGACTTTTTTTTAAAAAAAATATGAGTATTTTTCGTGTAACTTCGGGTAAAATGTAGGCAATTTAAACCTTTTTTTAAAACAATTATTTTCTCAAAAACGATTCCAATTTCTTTCACAGATAGAGTAAACGTAGTTTAAAAAATGGGGAAAGTCTCTTTTTCGAGGACTAGTTGCCTTTAACTCTCTGGATTTTCGAAAATTTGAAACATTGGAAAGAATGCAATAAAGTATGTTTTGTTGTAGCACCGCTAGTTTACGAACGCAGTTTGTTTTATTCATGCATACAATACAGGCGTACTACTTCTGTAACTCACATGGTTGAATTCGACATTTCTCTGCATCGAACGTGTAAATATTATCCATAGCAAAATTCTCTTTGACTGTGTCAGAACATATCTCCTAACACAAATGGAGGATGAATTGTCTGCTAACCAGGAGCAAATATTACATGCATAATTTTCTTACTGAGATTTCACACCATTGGCAACAAACCTCATCCATTTTCGATGTCCCTACATACTCTTAAAGTTTGTAACATTTATTCTGGACCATCATGTACGTATTTAAAAGAACGCCTACATGAGGTAATACATGTTACATTTCCCACCACAAGTTTTCGGGGAAATGTTATCTACCTCCGACCCCCTTCTCTCCTGTCTTAGAAGTTTGTAACATTTATTCTCAACCCCCCTGCTATATAATTAAAGAGCGCCTGGCTGTTGCAGTGACGGATCCAAGCTGCCATCTGGGCCGGAGAGGCCTCTGTGGAAAGAGGAAATAGCGCTTCCTTTGGCGCAGAAGAGCCGCTGACGTCGCGGGCTCCGCCAACAAGTGGGCCCTTGTGGAACGCCACTCCACTCCACGCCACGCCGCGCCGCGCCGCGCAGCCTTCTCCTGCAGCCGCAGCAGCAGGGAGAACCCGCGCGTGCGGCGCACTACCCGCCCCGCCCCGCCCCGCCCCGCCCAGCCCCGCCCCGCCCAGCCCCGCGCCACATGTGGTCCGCGTTACCCGAAAGCGGATACGCCCCCTGATGGCCGGACTAGAGCCCTAGAAACAGAGAGTAGCGCAACCGCCGCCATTTAATATCCTCACACCCGACAACCCCGTCACGCACCAATCAGAAACTGAAGGGAAATTATAACAGTTGGTGACATTTCGAAGATTTTCAAGGATATTAAAATTGGTTAGGGGTAGATTCATGGTTCTCGACATGCAGAATACTACGCAGTTCCAATTCTCCTGACAGCTGGACATAAAATGGCGGGATCGGTGCAACAATGGAATGCCCTACTCTCTGTATCTAGGGACTCTAAGCCGACTTCGACTCAACGCTCTCTACAGAACGGGCTTGACTTCATTGTACATTATGCAACTAGTTTATAATGTTAAGCTCTATTGCACGAGTATATGTTTTGAAAACGAACGACGTGAGGAGCGAGTTTTGAAACTTGTTGGAATTTTTTTCTGTAAAAGCATAATTTTATATAAGAATCAACTAAAATTTTTGGAATAAACTTTATTGTGACGCCACGGGTATTTGACATGTGCGAAAAAGCAGTGGCCGGCCGTTGGGTTTACCGCTACCTCCCCTCGATTCTCCGGCTGCTTTGGGCTAAATGTGTGGCGATGCAATTATTCGTACCATCATCGGCAAATGCGACAAATACGTCATCGTCTGTGCCATTGACTGTCATTTTATGAACGATTTCTTGTAACGAAAAAAAATTGTTTTGAATGGTGGAGTACAAAAGGATTTTAAGGGACCATTCAAAAAATCCTTTCGCCAAATTAGGTTGTCTTTAAATATTTCACCGCCTTAAAACAATCTGTAGCACAAATACAATCATTCGACCCTCGCGTTCCTCATTCAATGAAAAGTAAGTTAAATAAAAATAAAAAAGAGTATTTCTTTTTGATTAACTTCAGAATACGTTATAATTTGACGTTTAGAGTTATAATAAATACTACAAAATATATAGCTAATTTTTTAAATAAAATATTAAAGTGATACAATAGGACATTTTATTTTATTTTGGCAACAAAAATGCTGAGAGCCATTCATTTCTCATATACGCTCTCCGCATTTCTTAGTTCTTATCGCACTTGTGGGTACGTTTTTCCTTCTCGTGAAAGTGAATGAAATTGTTAAAATTTCCCTAAAATAGAAGGCAATCATGGGAAACCATTGTTTTAAGGAGAGTAGTATCCTATGTATCTGATTTGAAGTGATAATTATGCGCCTTTGCAGGAATTTCATCCCCAATGGTGCCCAGAAACGTATCTACATGGAAACTAATACATTTAGGGATCTAACTACACGAAATAAGATGGAAGTGACTTATTGGTTATTCTCTGTTTTAATCTCAAGTTTTAATTTTTAATCAGTAGCTGAATAAATCTTTTATGATTTTTCAAATGACATTTAATAGTTGCCATACAATAATATTTATACCATTTCAACAACGTATCTGTTCTTCACCATCGACTTGATGTGAAATGATTCAATTCTTCTCGGAGAGAAAGCATAGTAAGTGTGGTACATCGATGATGATGATGATGATGATGATGATGTAAGCTAATAAAATAGCAAGAAAAGTTATTGTAAGCTAATAAAATTTGCAGTTTTGTTCATTTTAGATAATTTATTTATAGTTACGAAACCTTCAATAATAACTTATTGAAAAATTATATTCCACATATTACTTTGACAAAATATGTTTTACTATTTGATTTACTGGTAACCTAGAAATAGAAGTTTCATTTTTTTCTCTATTGTCTTTGATAAAGGAAGCTATTCAAAATATGTCAAATGGCAGAAATATGAAGTTATTTAATTTTATTAAAAGAACATTCATCATTCTTCGAAAACCTGATACTCTTAATTGATATTGAATTTATGACATTATAAATACCAGAAATAAATAGAAATTTCAAAAAAAAACTATGATGTAATATAACACAATTATAAAAAGTATAATAAACAAACAGAAGCATTAAATCTCTTATAAGAAAATTCAATAGATGACACAATCTGTGAGAATAATTTCTTCCCGCTCGCAAATTCCTTTGCGTGATCAGTTGAGAACGTTACTCAATCTGGGGCCGCACACTAAACCTCTGTGATATGGAACGCACTCAGGAAAAAAAAAGACTGCGGAAACTCGCAATGCCAAAAGTATAGTACTATGAGTGTCTCACGGGAACCAGAAGATAAGTAACCCTATCGTATCGTTAGGTGGGTTCGCAATTCGATATCCCTGTTCCGTGTCCGCGTCAAGGCTGGTTTTTTCGAGGGCACGCAGCACGCAAGACATGATGCGAGGTACAGTCACTCGCAAGAGCAACGGTTTCGGGCGGAAAATGCAGCGGGAGAAGAGGACGAAAGTTACTTTATTTCTACTTATTTACGCCAAAAATTATACTTACATGTCTCTGACACTTCGAGGGCAAGAGGGGGTAAAGTCACGTGTCCAGAAGCAACGAAAGAAGCCATTTTGTGCATTTTTCCAACGGATAAGATTTTTCCAAAGATACTGGTCAAACCCCGTATGAAATTACATCGAGGTTAGTTTTTGTTGATTAAGATAAAAATTAAAATGAATCAATTCATGTTAACCACAAATTCAGGCGAGGAAAGGAGAACTACATCTGTTTTATTAGGTGTGTATATTGTTTTACTGAATTAACATCTTATATACACGTTACACAAAAACATGAACGTAACGTTATTTTATAAAGCAATTATTTTATGTAGGAAAAATATAAATATTGACAAGTCAATTATCTTTTCCCCGCAGGCTCTCGTTATGAACCGTCTTTACGGATCATCCATCTCTAGGTCGTATTTAACACGTTGTACAATTTTTGTAAATTTTGTGATTTGTTATATTATCAAGTGTGGTGAAGCGACGCCGCCTTGGACGCTTCCGTTTCAATTCGCCCGGGTCGAGCAGGCATGTCTACCAGATGCGCGGGCTGACTGCCCGTCCCCCGCCTCCCTGTGAGTGACCCGAACGAGGGCAATGCCACCCCCGCTGCCGTAGGGATGGACTGACCCCGCAGTATATAAAGGCGGCGTACGGCCGCCGAGTTGTCGCTTGTTTACCGCTCCTCGTGAGCATGGTAATGATCGCCGGCGTCCCGACTCCATGGTTGCCCTCGCGTTGACCAAGTCAGGAATCGACGCAAGGCTGAGCCAAGCGACCCACCGCCAGCCTATCAGCCTTCGTTACCGCCATTGCCGCCGCCGCCGCCGCTGCCTACCACCTCTCCCCCATCCTCATGGCAACGACCGACTGAGTGCTGGACTGCGTAGCCTCTGTTAGGATGTGACAATCTACTTGAAGTCAGGGCTTATAATAAACCGCTGCTAATAGCCTACCAGGAGTTCGTCCTTCTCTCGTCACATACTCCCTCCCATCCATGTCATCACGACACATGTAAGAATGATTAGTAACATTGACAAATTTCTTTACAAAGCGTGCCAAACATGAAATAACAACAAACTGTACGAATAGAGATAATGTAAATTGTGCCTAATTGGGAGTATTCCTCGTAATCTGGTTTGCAAGATGCTGTAGGCCCACGCGCACGTCAATTCAAGGAGCCATACTGATTCACAGGCAATTCAATAGAAGACATACTGATATATGCTGATGCTGCACGATTGAAGGGGTCAGAAGAACAAGGGGCTATCCCACATTGACTTACTTCCGCGACAATGAGGGTTTTATCTGAACTTCCCTCATAAAACCGAATACATTTTAAAACTTTTAAACACAGTACACTTGCATGTAAGTCCATGCTGGATTTAAATAACGTATTACACTAAAATAATAGTATTTGAAGTTTTGTGCAACGCTAATAACTCATTTTCACAAAAAAATGTGGGATAGCCCCTTGTTCCACTGAACCCTTCAATTGTGCAACCGACGAATGACTTCTAGTTCTACAGTTCGGTGTGAGTACCCTAAAGTCAGGGCCTAAACGGTCGTTTGCCAAACATCTGATAAAGCTTGACTCTGAGGCTGATCTGTTTAACACGGTCTCCCTGCATCATTCACTGTTCGGGATGCGTGGACGGGAGTGTAGCCGGGTCGGAAGAGAGGGCGGGGCGGTTGCGGCGGCCACGCTGCCCGCAAGTAACGGGATACGCGGCGTCCTCATGAATGGACTCAGGTTCCCACTGGCGTAGGCTCCACCTCCGCCGCTTTCAACATCGTTGCCCGTCAGCCCGCGATCCAGGCGGCCTCCCTTGTGCCTGCAGGCCATCGCCACCACAGGCAATTCCACACCATCCACACAAACAAGCTCGCTTCTCCAAACAATTTGCCTGGAAACGGCATTCGTTTCCGAACACGCTACATCTAAGAGGTGAGGTGAGAAATACTACGTTTTACCATTGTTACTAAAGTGGAGTCTTGAATCCCAGTGTGGCGTTGGAAGAAGCAGAAAACGAAGAAGAAGAAGAAGATTGTTCTGAGTGTGTAAAATATGTGAAGATTGTTTCTGAGTGTGTAAAATACGGAATAATGATGATTGATTGATTATTAAATGATTCCGGCCGAGTCAAACCAGCTAAGGTCATTAGTCTCGTAGATGTTTTTACATTGTGAAGTGATCTTCCCCCACTGGATGGCGAGATCCGTACGCCGACCCTTCTGTTCGGCTAGCGGCGTTTTCACCACAACCAGGTATCTCCCACCAGCGGGCACCGCACCAGCTGGAACGAACTCTAAGCCCCCGACCGGCCTCCGGCATGTGTGGTAGTGTAGTGAACGTTGATGTGTGTGAATACGGGCTGAGGATTAGACAAGGAAGATTAAGGAAAGATCGGTCCGTGACCCTTTCTTAGGTTCCTGCTCGGATATTCGCCTGGTGCTGATCGGAGAAACCACGCAAAACTACCAATCAGAGCAGCCGGGCCGCCAGAAGTATCCTCCAGTGAGTGAACTCGACCTAGCTGACAAGCTAGAGTCGAAAATCCTGTTACCGTCGGGACTCGAACCTACGACCTCCCGGTCAGAGTCATTTGCACTGACATCAGTTGTTGCCCAGATATGGAACAACCAAAGTAGCACAAAACAGAGAAGCTATCGCGTTGTTGAGAGTCCAGTCAAAGAATCTGGACACGGCACGTAAAGGAGAAGAGGCTATTTCCCTAAAATGATTTTCGCTACCGTTCCTAATGTATTATTTTCTCATGGGTGTTGCAGCGAGCCTCAGCTTTCCACTTCTCAACCTCGATGAGACAGGCGAGAGATGTTCATCTCCCGCTGGAACGAGATATCTGACGCCGACCCGCAAGTCCACTTATAGGGCCTCCCCACACATGTGTCCCACAGTGGCGAACAGTCACCGTCAGGATAGCTCAAGCTCCCGACTGGATTCCCGATATCTGTTGCAGTGTAGTGTGTGTGTGAGTGTGTGTGTGTATGTGTGTTTGTGTGTACGCTTCAAACCGCGGAAAACAACCGAAGAGAGCAGCCGACCGCCAGAATTCTATTCTAGGTAGCGGCTAAATTCAACTAGTTACAGCTAGTGTCGAAAATACGCTCGTTGGGATGCGAACCCTAAGACCTTCCGATCAGAAACGCCGCAGCGGAAACGACTGTTACCCTGAATCATCTTAGTCGACTTAGTCCCTCGCTACGGCTGGTCTTGCCGCGCCCGTCACTCCTCCCCGCCCAACGCCCCGCTCCCGCCACGCCTCCGCCCTCGCCCTCGTCCCCGTCCTTGCCGCAGCCCATCCCCCACGCCCTCACCCACCCACCACCCCCGCCCCGCCCTCGCCCTCGCCCACCGCCTCCGCCTCTGTCCCCGCCCACCGCCCCAGCCTCCGTTCGTGCTTCCGCCTGGAATCCGCCCTCACTCACGTTCTTGGCACCCCACCCATCGCTGCTCTCCACCCACGCGAACCTCAACCCCCTCACACCCGCTCCCGCCCCGCCATTCTGGCCACCGCCTACCCACCCTCAACACCGGCCCACCCACTGCCGCGCTCCACCCACAGCCCCGCTCAACCTCCACGTCCCCTCCTCGCTACACGTCCACGTCCACGTCCGGCCTCCGTCCCCGCCCCACCCACCGCCCCCAACCTCGCTCCCGTTCTAACCACCGCCTACCGCCCTTGTCCCCCACCCACACACCTCTCCGCCCAACGCCCCCGTCCCTGCCGTCGCGCAACGGCCTCCGTCTCCGCTCCCGCCCCCGCTCTCGCTCCCTCCCCCGCCTTGCGCTGCCGCATCGCCTGCCGTTACTTCCGCTGCCGCAGCTCCTGCACGTTACGAACTCCCCCCCCCTCGCGGTGGGAGCGCCTCCTCGCGTTGGGAACGGACGCATGGGAAGCGAAGGCGCCGGCGCCGACGCTGGCGGTTTAGTTTGCGCTCAAAGCGGAAATTCGGAACCAGAAGGAAGAACAGGAGGATTACGAAACATGCAGCGACTGTTCGCGATATTGAAATTGCATTAAAACTCTTTCCTAGCACGTCCCTTTCACATCCATCAGTTTCTTCCAATACGAGTACACCCCATCAAATTATATCCAAGTATTTAATTTAATGTATTTAGAGGAAATGTACAACATCGTTTCAAACGCTAAATATACAAATGATTTGTTTTAGATAAACATTTTATATATGCTTGTACTTACATCACAAAAATATAGATAGCTCGTTTCGATCACATTGGTAAACGTTTTTGGTCAATTGCAATTCATTTTCGGTATAGAATAGTGTTCATTATCTGACGTAACACTTTTCGTGTTCCAGTGTCCCCTTAACTAATTAACAAGTATTTTATTGGATAAATGATTTCTAAGCATTTACAACACATTTATCGTATGGGGGAGTTGGGAATTTGTTTATCTGTGATGGTTTACGCACAGAAATGCGGGCTATTCGATTCGAACATGATTTTTAGAACCAACCTGCAGCGCAAAGCAAACGCAAGAACAAAACACAAAGCTGAACAATAATTGTACGTTTTTCGTTTTTATTCTGTCCTCCAAACGGAAAATGAGTTATAAAGGAAACCAAACATTTAATTCTATTAATTCACTGAATACGATTGGTCTATTACCCCCTTGGATTGTTTACTCTACGTGTTTGATCACGAAAACGATTTTCATCATCTATCACACCTACTAAAAACCCAGTGACACAACGACGCTCGGAGACGACTGTCAAAATGAACCTTCTCCACATCCTATCAGGTTAGACCTGCCGTAAGTTGACACTGATACCCCTTACTCGATTTCAGGAACTGGCTGGTCCACACATGTAGATACCCTGGCTCAGAAAGTGATCTTGTCTGACCTCATCTCTGACTCCATGAGTCTCATTCCGCTTCCATGAGGAGATGAAACGCGGAAGAAATGAATTCCCTGGTAGAAACGCAAACCAAGCGCAAGAGGCGAAAATGACACGTCCAATACTGCAACTCACTAGCAACTCGCGAAATCCAATTTCTAGCACTATTCTTTTCCTGGATATATAATACACTGGATAAATTTCTAGCAGTACTCTCCTTTCCTGAATAAATAATACACTGAATAAATTTCTAGCACTACTCCCTTTCCCTGGATAAATAATACACTGGATAAATTTCTAGCACTACTCCCTTTCCCTGGATAAATAATACACTGGATACATTAGTAGCAGCACTCTCTTTTCCTGGCTGCTTGCGAGGATTAAGCAGTAACGAACACACACAATATTGGCATTCGTAGGTTGAAGGTCGATTTTGAGGAAAAATGTTAATTTTAAATAGACGTTTTTTATGACTGCCTCCTTTTTAGGCCGTGAAGAATAAGTAATTTTCTTCTGAGGCAAAGAGTGAAAGGGGCTCAACTAATAGTATCGTTAGCCAAAGTCAGGAGGTATTTCAAATTTAATATTAATACGTAATTCAATAAAAACTTACTCTGTATTGGAGGAGAGGTTTGGCCACATGATTACAAAGGTTATCGTTAGGGAGTGAGTAATAAAAAGGTGAAGACTATAAAACAAGTCCCTCAATCGAAACGTTTTAGTAGTAGATACAATTTTGAACTACAAGAACGTTTTATATCCTATTCATATTCGAGTTTATTTATTTTGTTTTTTGTAGAATTTGGATCGTTAGTTTCACACTAAAATACGAAGAAAAATAGTATGTTCGATAGATTTATGCAACGGGAACATGTAGAACACTTCAATTGCCATATTTAACCTAAAATGGTATTTTCTCAATTGGAAGAGATTTTAAAATACTCTCTCGTGCTTCCAAAGGATTCATTTTTGTTATATTTGTCTCATTACTACTTTTGTGGTATATCACAAATTTACGTTCAAATAAAAAACAAAAGATTATTCGAAAATGTATTCTAAAATAACGTCATAAAATGTGAATAGAAAGGATTAACAAATATCTCACAGTTCTGGATTTTAATTCAAACGCAAATGATTGTACCAATGCGGTTAACAAAAAAGATAAAATCTACTTTTATGGACATATTCAATAATCATTTTATATGCAAAATAAAAATGTTATCATGCATCAAAAATCGGGTGTTTTCGAAATTTACATCAAGATTAATACGTTTCCATCTGTAAAAGTTGGTAGAGGCATTTTAATAATGGAGATCATAGGAAATATGATATCATATTTCGGCGTTCATGCAATTAAGAGATATACTCATACTACTCGATCCTGTGACTCGGCCCTACTGAGTATTCATGTATTTCAAAAGAAACGGACAAAATCTGGTGTTGCTGACTTTTGTAAATAGGAGCTGACTTAATTTGAAAGTACTGCGCTAGAGTTCAACACGATTCAAACAACAAATTGTATATTTTTGGTGTAGAAGTGTGTTACATTCAGATTGGAAAGTATCTTGATTAAAAAGCATGGGACAGAATTTATTCGTCTGTCTTTTGTAATGTAATTTTTGTTATTAGCGGTGTTTGGGAGAGGCAAGAAGGAAACAATTTTACTAAGTTAATGAATAAAGCAAACAGATCTCGAATACAGATGAATGTGGCAGAATCTTCAGAACTGTATGTATACTACCTAATTAAAATATAATAATCTTAATTCTGCATTATATGAGGGAAGATCATGACCCTTTTGTCCCTCCTTCGATCATTCTACAGTATACATGGAAATCAGTTTCATCAAATTAAGTATATTCAACACAGTTTAATTCCAATCATTGAAGTTACGAACAATGTCAAAAGGAGCATGATTTATTATTTTCCTCCTTCATGTTCTGCAAATACGAAAGCGAAAAGACCCTCTTGGAAGCACTGCCACATGGGACAGGGACATATAATGCAGGGTGGACTGTAGAAGGCGGATTGCGGAAAGAGAGAAGAGGAAAGAGGGAGAAGAGAGGAGGGAGGAGGGAGGAGGGAGGAGGGAGGAGAGAGGAGGGAGAGAGGAGGGAGGAGAGGAGGAGGGAGGAGGGAGGAGGGAGGAGGGAGGAGGGAGGAGGGAGGAGGGAGGAGGAGGAGGGAGGAGGAGAGGGAGGAGGAGAGGGAGGAGGAGGGAGGAGAGGAGGAGGGAGGAGGGAGGAGGAGAGGAGGGAGGAGAAGAGGATGGAGGAGGAGAGTTGACGGAGGAGGAGGAGTTGAGGAGAGGGTGGAGGTGAGGAAGGGGAGGAGGGGGCGAAGATGGAAAGGGCGGCGGGCGGGGGCGTTATCCTCCGTGACATCCAGGTGTCTGTTCTCGCTCACAGCGCCCGGCGAGCCGCTTAATCCTGGCCGGGGCTAACTTTATAGAGGGCAGGTTAACGTCTCCCATGACAGCACGCGCCCGTCAGCCCGGTGCCGGCGCTGACGGCCCGCGTCGCGGGTGACGGCGTCGCGTCGTCGGTGGCGGTGAGTTGGTAACAGGGCGGGCAGAGGAGGGGGAAACGTTAGGGACAGAGAAGACAGAAGAGACGAGCGTGGTAATGTTGATGAGAAGGAAGAGAAAGCAGGATGCAAGGACATCAGTGTGTGTATGGTACGTGTAGGGAGAAAGAAGGAAATTAATGAAATTGAGAAACTAAGAGTGGGAGTATTCGAAATTGAAGTCCATGCCTATAATACTAACATTTTAGAAATTATTATATTTTTACTGTTTTGTCTTTATTCATAATCATTTCATATTTTTGAATATTTTATTTAACCAAGTTTTCGTAATGGGAACTTATTAAGGTAGAATTAAATGTGATGAAATACAAGAACGTGAACATTTGAAGAATCGTTTAATCTATATTACTAATTTCCAACGCGAACCAAAAACGAAAGAAAACTACATACCCTCTGGCCACATGAGAGGTCCTGTGGTTTCGTTAGATACCCAAACTACGAGAAAAAAAGAAAATAATAAAATAGTTTCGATTGTGATTAAAAAAGCCTGATATATTAGCGTATAAAATCAAAGCCATTAATCTCAAAATGTTGAAATTAAGAATATTTTAGACGTACGATAAAACAATGAATTTCTCTACACAGTTGAAACTGCGTAATAGAAATATGAACTGTAGAAGACAAGTGAGTTGCGATTGTATTCTCGAAATGAGGTGAGTAAGAAATAGGACAGAAGGCTGCAGGCACTCGCAGGAGGAGGTAGGATGGGAAGGAGGTAGACATTCCTGGAAGTAAGATGGTTAGAGCGAGTGGTAGAGATCTTGAACTTCGTTCGCGGAAGTAATTACGTAGTAATAAGAATTCGGGCAAGCCGCTAGGACAGTATATAACAAAAGTGATATAGTAGAGGTTAGGTCATAATAACGAAAAGAAGAAGAAGGAACAGAACGGACACGCAAGGTGCCATCAGCCAAGTATGCAAAACGGTGAAGCAAAAAGGGAAGTTAAAGGACTTTCTTTTTTAAATTGTAAGATTATCGAATTTTGTCACGAAGATTATAATTATATTTTTTTATAATAATAAATACAACGAGAAAGAAAACAAGGTCTTGCGAGATTCTGTAACCTGTTTCAGAATGAACGAATGAAAACTCGATTTAAGGTTGTGAATGAGAATTTTATTTTATTCCTTGTAATTGCTTTTTGTTCGTTGTTTATTTTAGGTCGTAAAATATACCCGTATGTGTTTCATGTTTGTAGAGTATATTAAATGCTTGCAGCAGAATTGATAGATAAGGAACATTATATTTCATTAAAAGTGTAATTCGAGGATTTGTGATTCATCACGGAATGTTCAAAATAAAAAATGAGAACACGTAACAATGCATGTTGCCGTGTTGGAAAACAATATAGCTATGTTTCATTAAATATTAAGAAAGTCACTTCTGAAAGCTGCAGGCAGGCCTTTCACCGGACCACAAATAATACAGAATTTACCATGACTGTGAATGTGCGTTGCCCCAAAGAGTAGCAATTTGAGAAGTAGCCTACGATAAGAAAACAGTAAGCGGGTAAAAATAATAGAACACAGATATAGAGAATGTAGAATTATTAAATAGAAGAGAGCTGTGTGGTGCTGATTAGATTTAGTTTTTATTTTGGAAAAAGGTTGAGAATAATACCTATAATACGCTATTGCAATAATCACGAAGGCTATTTTTGATAAAATGTTCATTTCAGTGTATAAGAGAGTATATTCTTCATTTATCTCAATGTGCGTCCGACGTTTAGCACTTTGTATACTTATATTCAGCGGCATCTTTGTAGACCACTAGTAGTTATAAACGTCATCAGGCCAAAATAGAGTAAATAAATGAAAAATATGAGTATCCTTACGTCTTTAACTACAACATATTTGCTTCGATTGTTCCTAGCAAATATCAGGCTGTTGAAGTTCGTAACGGACGTCGGCCGTTAAGTGTGGCTTGTTGTTTCTCCGTTTGGATGCGTTAAGTCGAAATAACAGTGGAGCATTACGAAACAAATGAGCTTAATGTGGGAAACGTGGTCGTGCGTGCGTCGCAAGCTCACGTCTGAATTGGCCCCCGTTTTCGGGCGTATCCTCGGAGATGGGAGAGCTCGTGCAGGCGGATCTCGAACTCTTCGCTGGGAAAGCGCCCCTCCGCGACGCCCCGCTGCGAGCGGCCGAATGCAAATGCGCGACTTCTTCCCGCCTCTTCCGGAGACAAAGCCCGGCTTGCGCGCGCGTCCAAATACAGGGGGCGTTTCCCGAAGACGGGAGGAAAAGAGGCGAGGATTATTCGCGAGGGAAAATTTCTAGTTTTCAAATGTTGCCAACCAAGCTCATTCGTATAGTACGAGCTTTATTTCTTGAGTTTAGGTCAGTGAAACATCAATTCAAATGGCAAACGTTTCGGCTTTTATAAGCTTTCGTCAGGGCATTTTTCCGGATCTTTCGGACGTCGGTCTTACGTGGATAGGTCCGAGAGATCCGGAAAAATGCCCCGGACTCTAGTGGATAGGTCCGAGAGAATCCATGAAAAAGCAGTGATGAAGGCTTAATAAAAGCCGCAAGCCGTTGACAATTTGAATTGACGTTTCACTGACCTAAACTCAAGAAAAAAGTCCATACTATTAATAAAGGAGGACAAGAAATCAAGCACGGTCATTCGTATATTTCTTTATACGTGTAATCCCGCAATGTACAGGAAATGACGGGGGTAGGATTTCTGGAGCTCAAGGAAATTGTGCAGATTATATTTCTTCCCCATTCATCACCTACTATTTTCAATATTTCATTGAAGGAAGGAAAGAACAGGAAACGCTGGGGAGGAAAGAAAAGAAAAAAAAAAGTAGTCCCACTAAAATAATGTGAACACGAGTAAAAGAATTCAACAAAATATATTTGAAACGCTAAATACTAGTTTCAGAACAATTAATTTTTCAACTATGACGGCACATAAAATGTATTTTCTGAGAAAGTATGTCTTCTGGAATTATGTGTTGTCTTCCTCGGACCACATCTTTTCTAAACGGAAATATAGCGTTACATCATTGTTGCATTGTTTTCGTTTCAGTCTCTATTTTTTGTGTGAAGAAAACATACAATTCTACATATTCAAAGCATCTCCTACCGGTACAAATGTACCACATGGAAAACCACCTCGAAGGCGGGGCTGTTGCACGTGAGATAGGGGAACGCATCACTCCGTACTCTGTGGACGTGGTAATGCCCCTGTTCTGGAAGCGTCTTCTTCGGGTCACGCAAGCGATCGACTGCTGTCTCTTGATTGGCACCATTTACGTGTGAAGCAATCGTGCTCGAATCTCAACGTCTCAAACGCCTGGCGCATGGCGAAATCAGCCATTCAACGTCGTCGTCGACGTTCTGGGGACATACAATTTAGCGCCATTAAACAATTTTAGCGCATGAACAGTGAAAGGTTATTTCTATGTGGCTTATCTTTAATAACTAAATCAAACACTGACTTTTCAAAGATTGGAAACATTAATATGATCCTTCCGTGATTCGTTAATTGATATTTGGTGTTTCCGAGCGCGTTAACTCCTATTGATGATCGCTGGTTCCGTAAGTGTAGTGGCATATAATATACCAGGAGGTGGCGAGGCCGTCCTTTGCGTTGAAACGTGAGATCCAGCACCGATCATCATGTCGGCTTCTCCCTCGAAAGTGACTACGCCAACGGGGCAGCGCCTCAACTCGCACCAAGCTCTGGTATATCCCGAAATAAGCGGTAGAAGTGAAAATGTCGGGACTCGGGAGTCATGTGTAAAAGTGAAATGACATCTCCCTTAACATAACACAAACACTCACACAACACACACACACACACACACACACACACCACACACAACACTTACGTAATCTTGTGTGTGTGGTGTGTGTGTGTGTAAAGGGAGTGATAGATGATAGATCGTGCGCGGACCTTTTCGTAAGGTACTCACAGGCATTGGTTTGATTTCAGAGGCTGAGGACGGCAAAAGACGGATGGAGAAGATGCCCACGCCAGGAAATAAATAAATAAATAGTTTAGAAAAAAAGTATAACTATGGTTAAAAAAACTGAATTTTGTATCAATGGTTATAATTACCTATTAAATAAATAAATAGTACTGATCTAAATAACAAACACCCGGAAAACTACCAGTCAGAGCAATCCGGTCGCTAGGATTCTCCTGCAGACAGTGCAGTGGATGAATTCGACGTTTAGTGACGCAAATCCATCTACCACCGTTGAGAGTCAAACCCTAGGACTTACTGAGAGACGCTGCAACAGCAACGCAGTCGCTCTGCTCCATCTCAGCCGGAGCCTGCTGGTCGCGAGGCGATAGGCGCGGAAGGCGACCCATTCTCACGGCGACGCGCCCGTTCTGCGGCTTGGGAACCGCCCCGGAACAGCGGCGCAGCGCCGGGCGGGGGCGGAACGGTTCTCATTACGGCGCCCTCCCGTTCCGCGCCCTCCGCGTATGGCCGCCGTAAAGCGCGCCCGCACGCACCCGCGCGCTATCAAGGCCACGGCCGCGCCTCGCGCCCACGCCACGGCCTCTCAGGCCTTTTTCACGGGGCGTTCAACAGTTCACAGATAAGCAGCGGGGACCAAGAATTTCGGTCGGTTAGGGAGCTGATGCCAGGCGCGTCAACTGCTAGGGTCATTAGTCCTGTAAGTGTAGAGAATGTTGTTTTATCGCGGAAGGTGACGATGATCATTCTCCGCTGGACGGTGAGATCCGGCGCCGACCTACCGTCGGCTAAGGGGGTTCCCCTCAACCGGGTATCTCCCAACAGCGGGAGCGGGGATACGCCCTAGCCGGGACAAACTCTAACATTAAAGCTCCCGACTGCTCTCCCGGCATGTGTAGTAGTGTAGGGGCGAGGATAGGACAAGGAAGGGGAAGGAAAGATCGTGCGCGGTCCGTGGCCCGTTTTCTAAGGTCCGTGGCCCGTTTTCTAGACCCAATACCAATGTTCCGGCATTCGCATTGGTATTGATAGGAGAAACCATGGAAAACTACCGAATAGAGCTGACGGCCGCTGGAATTCTCCTCCAGCGTCGGAACTCGACTTAGCTATCTAGATAGTGCCAAAAATCCTGCCATCCGTCAGGGCTCGAACCTAGGACCTTGTGGTCAGAGGCACTACGGTGACACTACATTGATGCACTGAGCTACATCTCCCGATAAGAATAATTTCGGAAAATGCTTTTTCTGTAATGACAGCTGCGTCGTAGGTTGCTTAGTGAACATTTTTGTCATGATGTCTTGACTTTGTCGTTTCTGAAATGCATTTCGGCGCAGGCAGGTCTTTAGAGCCTGCGCTTTGGGTTCGTCTCAGTATTCCAGTATGAATGCTCGGGCACATCGGCAGGCGGCCATGTGAGGGCCTAGCCTGTTTTAGGGGGCGCGTTAAACACCTAACAGATAAGCGGAACGGGACGAAATGTTTGTTGCGTACGAGTAGTATGTTCGCAGAGTTACGTCGTAGGTTGGTTCGTGTGTTTGCGATTATATCGTGACCTTCAATCTAAAATACATTTTAGCTCCTATTTATTTAGTACTTATCTTAATTAGAACTTGTCTTATTTAGAACACGCGCAATTGGTTCCCGCATCAGCTCTCTATCAATGCTCGACCGCAGCAAGGCATCCAAGCCATATTTTCGGAGATACGCGAAATTCTTTTCAGAGGAGCAACAAGGAGGAAAAATTTCAAGCAATGCAATCGTTTCGTATGTTTTCCTACCTATCCGTGACGTTATTAAATTTGAACTGTATTTTAGCTAGTACTTTGTCCTTTCGAAATATATAATAATAATAATAATAATAATAATAAATATTTTGTAAAAATGTGAACAAATTCATTTCATATTTTGTCGCATCTACGATTCGGATCGCTTGAAATGAGGACGGAATCTTTTATTAAGTATTCTGTGACGACTCCTTTAAATCAAAGAATCGTCATCATTATATTGTAAAAACATATACACATATTTTTTTATTTATAACCTGTACGATACACAATAATGATTATCGTTCTTGCCGAAATGTTATTTTGAAATACTTTATATTTCAGTATTACTCGTTCACTTTACGTTCGCAGACGGAGCGCTGCGATCTGTTTACATGAGTTCACCGCCGACTGAATGAGAAACGCGCGTCTGCAGTATAAACTGACCGTTTAATATGATATAGATGGCGGTGAGCAGCACACAGAACCCCGGCAGGGCAAGAACAATAATCATTAAGCAGTAGATAAGTGCAAAGAAGAAATAAAAATATTGTACGTGAATGTTGTGAATAGCGTGTGGTGTGATCTATTTTATTGTATATTACCTTAATCATATAAAGGCCTGACTCCTAGCTCACTGTCAGAAAGGCATAATTCGTCAGCTGTGTCCGTAGCGCTTGTGCTGCCTTCGGAGACAGCTGATTGGTCAGATGCTGATCGTCATCGGGGCCATTCCTGCATTCTCGATTGTGTGTTCGGGCCTTCACTTTCAAAACCACATTAGTTCCTAATTCTGCCGTCTGCAAATGTAAAGTGAACGAGTAATATTTTAAACAGAAATCCCTAAATAAGGGGGCGGCGACGTTCTCCTCCGCCCCGTGCGGCGCCGCGAGTGTCCGGGGCTCCGCGGCCGAGCGCTTGTGTCGCGCTGCGAGGGCGTCGACCGGCGCGCGGGGTGATGGCTGCGCGGTCACGGCCACCCCCGCCTCCTCAAAAGGCGCCAGCGGCGGCTCCTTCTTCCACGGCCTCCCCGCCCCCACCCCCGCCCCTCGAGGCGCTGCGTCCGACAGGCGCGGTTAATCGCGACACGGCGCCCGGGGCGCACTAACGGCGAAAAGATGAACCCGAAAAGAGCGTCATTAGCGCGAGATTGATACGAGGCGCGAGCGCAGGGCTCGAGGAGGGAGGGGGGACGGGGAAGGGGTGGGGGGAGGAGGGGGACGCAGAGAAGGAAAGCAGAGCCAGGAGCAAGATGCTGGTGGAGGCGTAGGAGGTGAAGTTGTTGGTGATGGGGGTTCCATGAAGAGAGAAGTTCTCCAGAAAGTGTGACGCCACCCAAGGGGAAGTGTTGGTGACGAAGATGGCAAGTACAATGGGATATGAAGTAGCTGAAGAGGGTGGAGGTGAGATTACGCAGACCAAAAGAAGTAAGGCGGGATATACTGCAAGACGAGGAGCTGGGTTGACAAGAAACAATGTGGTACCCACTCAGAAATTTCGAATAACGGAGCAAGGAAAATGAACAATATGAAGAAGAAACGGAAGAGAAGGTAGAAGACGTAGCAAGAAACGATGGGATGGAGGCGAAGTAGAACACATATTTTAGGTAGTGGATGCAGGAAATTTGGAACGAAGTGGAAGTCAGGTTCCAGGAGAAGGTGACATATGAACGAATGTGGACTGTGTAGAAACGAAGGGACTGAGAAGTTGAGACAGCGTGGACCTCCCGCCTCGTGGTGCGACGTCAGCAGGGAAAGGACGACCAAAGGCGGCGGTGGAGATGGACGACCGCCCGCAGCAGACTGATGAACGCTTCCAGGAACGAGAAGGGGAAGACGAGATTTTGAACGGTAGGTAGCTGCGAACAAGTGGCGAAGTCTCACACGGTGCAAAAGCGTCTATACTCGCTACAAAAAGATGCAAGATTGATGGGCTTCAATCCGAACCCTCACCTTCGCGTCAAGGAAAGCGAAGTTGACTCAGTACAAATATTTTGAAATATTGTGACACGGGTTTAACCATGCCATATTGAATTGAACCATGCCATATTGAACATTAAAATATATTTAGAATCTGAATCCTTAATTGTGATAACAAAATTTAAAATGTCTTATTTAACAAGTCATAAACGAATTAGCAAAGATATTTCTTCACTTATATGCCATTTTCAACAAATATTATCCGTTGTATTCAATAATTTCTCGAAATATGAGAGATCTTTTTAACAAAAATAGAGCCATTTAGTTGATAACAACAATAGTATCCAAACTTCGTCTTTAGCGGTGAAATATCAATTAACAAATATCTCGTCAAACTTTGGAAATGAAACAGGTTGCAAAAACCTGGAATTCCGTACACTTGTACAATTCTAGGTGTACAAAAACTACCAAACACTACCAACACAATTTCATGTACAAGTATAAAACTCTTGCAATTTTTTTATTTCACAGTAATATTATTTAAACCGTTCCATACAAGTCAATCTCTGCAGTATTTCCTCTCCGGCCCAAGAAATACTACCTCTCGCAACGCGCCTTCGGCCATCGCACCCCGCCCGCCGGCGACTTCGGCGGAAAATGATTTCATTCGGTGGCCGCCCGCGTACATTTGTAAAGTCGCTTGGGCCAAGAAATACATGGCGCAGGGCGCGCCCTCTCCGGAGACGCCGGCAGGAAGGGCGGCGGTCGCGGCTAAGGGCCGAGCAGCGCGCGAGGTCCCTAGGGCGAGGGACGAAGGGCGTGGCAGGGACACAACTCTGGGCTACGCGCAACGGGGGAGGACGGGGCGGGGCGAGAGAAGGGCAGTGTGGAGAAGGCAAAGAGAGGCGGTGTGAGGGGATGTCAAGGATGCGAAATGATTTGAAGCGGTTGAGAATGGCGTATGGAGATGTGGGATGAAGTTTTCTATTGGGTGGAACGAATTGGGATGATGGGAGGAGCTATGGGACCATATGCGAATATGTGAGGTGATGTGGGGACAATGTGGGGGCGATGTGGTGGAGATGTGGTGAGAGATGTGAGGTGATGTAGGGCGATGTGGGGCGATGTGAGGCAATATGGGACGATATGAGGCGATTAGGTCCGATACGAAATAGGGCGACGAGGATGATGTAGGGGGAGGGGAGCGATGTAAGGCAATGTGATATGGAGCGATGTGAATGTTGTGGAAAAGGTGGGTGATATGGAGCGATGTAGGGCAATGTGGAGCAATACAGGGAATTGTGGAGCAATACAGGACCGTGAAACCGGGACCATCACCGGGAAAAAGCGGAGCGGAGGAAGGTGGGCGGGGCTGGGCGGGGCTGGGCGGGGCTGGGCGGGGCTGGGCGGGGGCTGGGCGGGGCTGGGCGGGGCTGGGCGGGGCTGGGCGGGGCTGGGCGCGACACTAGGGAGGTGGCGGGGTGGGACGGGAACGGCGGGACGAACGAGGCGATGAAGGGGCGACGCGAAGGAGACGCGGAAGGGTCCACGACCGCCCCGCGCCATCCATAAATCATCAGGAGCGACCGCTAGGGCGCGCTGTCGCCGCTGACCGCAACGCACAATGGCCGCCACGCACGCACGCACGTGCTCACGCACGAGCACGCGCTGGCGAGGGCGGCGCCCGCCCTCTCGCCCTCCTCAGCCTCGATAAGACCTCAGAGGTTTCCCTCCAGGGCGCAGGGCGTAAGGAGAATTACTGAACTGTCATTCAGTACAATAAATGCAGATGTCGATAACATACTTTATTATATAGTAGTGTTCACATTTGAAGCCTTTTCTGTGGGAAAGAGCTCATTTCATAATTTTCCTATATGCACTTTCTGCGCTTGTTCTAGGTTTAATATATGCATGTGTGTGTGTGTGTGTGTGAGGGGGTGTCCTCCAAATCCTACGAAGGGAAATAGTTAAAATCCAGCCAAATCTTACCTCAAATGAGGCGAGAAAGTAATTCAACGGGGGGGGGGAAGGGATAACGGTCGATAAAGGTCGATATTTTGTCAGCTCGGGATGTCGTTCGTATGCCCTTGCCCTAGTGGGCATGGCTGAAAAGGGAGGTTATTTAAGAGGAAACGCATCGCAGGCTGATGGATAAGTGAGCTATAAGAGACAAGAAACATTTTTGTTCCAAAATTGTTTGTTTGTTGCATTGCAGGACAAATAGAGCATACACTACAAGAAAACATGTAGTTATTAAAAGCTCCTTTCTAATGCAAAATGCAGAACACAATTGACGGAATTATACGTCTTGGGGATCCCTAATTCGAAAAAAGTATTTTTTAAACGTCTGTCTCTTCGTCGGCCGTCTGTGGCCAAATCTCGGCCCAAAACTGTTCGAAGGTTTTCACCAAAATATTGCCACCGCATGAGAACTCCATGAGCTAAACACTGATAAAAAATATTGCATATTGTCATATTTCATGTACCTGTCAGTTGAAATGCATGCCAGACAGGTGAAGAATTTTAATTTTAATCCCATTTGGTCTCTGAAGTTAACTTTTATTCATGTTAAAACAACTTTTCTTGCATGCGAGTAAATGGAGAGACACGTTATCCTGCATGGAATCAATAGAGTTATAAACGTTTAATGGCGTCCGTTCTTTCAAATTCAAATTTCAATAAATGTTCTCACGCATTATGGAGAACCAGGAAAAACAAGAGTTTTTCAGGGAGCCAGTGGGAGTATAAATTCTGCTGCTTGGTGAGAAATTATTGTTCAATATATTTTGCAACTAAGTAAATTCTGTGACTGGATTGTAAGCGATGTTAACATGTCAATCAGTTTTATGTTTCTCATTATTGCGCTTACAAGGTTCCTCTATTATGAGAGATCTACTCAACATTCTACTATAAATTTAATCATTGACAAATAAATACGCTTCAGACTGTCTTGTGATATTTCCGAGTTTTATCACATTAGAAAAAACAAGAAAGAGAAGTAAGGTAAGGGAACACCACATTAATAATTGCTCGAAATATTTAAAAAAATTGATTGGGTGCTTTAATTTAAAATGCTTAGAAGTGGATGTAGGAAAAACAGTCCCATGTGAGATGACTCTTTTTTTTTTAATTCTGGCCCTCAAGAAAATGTGCGCAGATAAATTTCTTTCCCCACACATCATATACAGTTTTTACTGTTTTTTGACAAATAAATAAATAGACCTTCGTTCAAGCGGATCTGCAGATGTATCAACGGCATTGTTGTATTTCACGTACAATGTAATAAAATTTGCAGACGTTACAGTTCCAGTAACGCGTTATCGTGCGTAAAGCTGAAGAATTTCCATTTTATTAAGTGCTTCTCTTGTCTTATGAAAGGAAGGTGTGGTTTTTCGTATCAGGTTCGCTGAGGGTAAATATTTAAGAGGCAGAATACTGCTTTCCAGATGCTACCGGAGCAATCACATCTTATCGATTATCAATTTTTTTAAAGTGGGGCTAGTGACATTGGCCGATTTCTCTAGGCGGAATCCCCATGCGGTCCAGCAAAGTGTGTGTATGTGTTGTGCATCACTACATTTGAGCTTGGTACTAATCAAAATTATTCAAGAAAATCTACTTGGATATCTAACGGCACCCCCGTCATTAGAAGTGCTCCAGACTCTTCAAGGACCTACTCTAGTGGCATTATGACCCCTCTATCCACAAAGTATGTATGACAGTGTTTTTGGAGACAAGGATTCATCTGACCCTACACTTAAAAAAAGGCGGAAGAAAGTTGATGTCATTGAATCAAGTGAAGTTCCAAAGATACCCAAATCAGTTATGCATGGCTCTGATGATGGTAATCAACTCTCGCAAAACGTTTCATCTTACATTCACAATTGGCATTTAATTCACGACGGTGACCCCCCACTCCGTTTAATGGGAGAATGCCTGAATCTGCCAGGGTATTCGTTTGTGATCTGTAAGTACACTCTTTTGCAGACATATTTACGACATTTGTGATGTACATTGTGCAAAGTGCCCTATTTGAACACGGGATTTTGGCTGATCGTCACATGTTATTTATCAACAAAGAATTATTCTCCAATGAGGCGTCTCACAGGATATTTTATTCATTTATTTAACGCCAAATACAACTTAAACTGTGTAGTACAGCATGGGAGAGAAAATGAGCAATCTTGAGCTCTGTGATCTCACTATATTGAGTTGAACGCCCCCCCCCCCTGGATCCGCCAGTGCATGTGTTCTCGTACCAATCCAGAGGAAATTTTGATTGATTGCTTTACTAGTGATTCCGGGCGCGTCAACGGCTAAGGTCATTAGTCCCGTAAGTGTAATGTATGTTTTTTTCTCAGGAGGTGGTGTTGAATTTCTTCCACGGTTGGTAATATCCAGCGCCGACCTACCGTCAGCTAGCGAGATTTTTCCCAACCAGATATTTCCCACTAGCGGGGCACCGCTCCAGCCGGCGGAAACTCCAAGTTCCTGACCGGT
This sequence comes from Acheta domesticus, assembly GCA_031308135.1. Lineage (NCBI taxonomy): Eukaryota > Metazoa > Arthropoda > Insecta > Orthoptera > Gryllidae > Acheta > Acheta domesticus. The sequence continues at coordinate 201,917,884 of JAHLJT010004567.1, read as the reverse complement.
GTCCCGACGTGTGTGGTAGTGTAATCCATGTAAGTGTACGTGTGTATATGTAAGGTGTAAGGATAGGACAAGAAGAGGGAGGAAATATCGCGCGCGGTCTGTGGCCCATTTGTTAGGGTACTGCACCGACATCCTTCTGGTGCTGATCGGAGAAACCACGGAAAACTACCGATCAAAGCAACCGGCTGGAATTCTGCCCCAAACAACGACTGAACTCGGCCTAGCTATTTAGCTAGTTCCGAAAATCCTGCCACCGACCGCACTCGAATCGTAGGACCTCCCGGTCAGAGGCTCTGCAGTGACATCAGTTGATGGCCTGAGCTATCTCACCCGGTCGGAAAGCTCGAATACAGGTGAACATGCCAGAATCTACGGAATTTTGTAAGTTATGTCAGCGGGGTAAAAGGATGTTCGTGATAGATTTCACGTTTTTTTTTTTTTTTCACAAACTCTAAAATGTGATTTCGAACGTAGTCGGTGCTCTAAAAGGACTTCAAAGAGACTTCTAAGCAGACCACGTCGAACGTAGAATTCAATCCTTCCTCTAAGCAGGTCAACGGAATGCAGTCGGGTTATGCCATTTTGGGGAGGGAGGTAAACGACTTAGGAAAAGTTGACCGCGGGAAGCAGTCGGTATACGCCAGAAATTTTGTTTTTCACCTTTCCAGACGATATTTTTCTACCCGCCGCCTGTCACAATGCACGTTTCGTCGCTTCCTCCAGACGGAGAGGCCGGTCGCCGCCGGTCACCACCGCGGCGCCACCGTCGCGGCGCCGTGTTTATCTTGTGGCCCGGGTCTCACTTCCATTGTCGCAGCCTAGGAGGGTGCCCGGCCCGGCTCCGCCCGGCCCGGCCGCGTTCTTCCGAACAGCAGCACAAAGGGCCTGCCGCATGTATAATGCACGGGCGCTGCTCCTTTCCGGTCGGGGCCCGAGGTGAGCCGGTTTTTTCCCTTTATTGAAAACTACGCGGGCGAGAGTAAACATCACGCGGGTACACACACGCACACACACACACGCGCGCACGCAAGCGGCCGTACGCACGCGCGAGAACATCTGTTTGTTGGCGCGAGCTAATCCTGGATCCTTTTCTAAACGCTTCCTGCCCGCATATGAATTCAACGGACGGATTATCACGCAGAACCCCCGAGGGAAAGACGTTTGTTCGAGGGATAGGAGAAAGGACGTGCCAACGCGAGGATATGGCGATTTACGAGATGAAACCGGAGAAAACGTAGATCGGCTGAAAAATGGGCGGCGGCGGCGGCGGCGGCGGTGGCGGTGGCGGCGGCAGGCTGCCGCATACTCGGAGCGTGTGTGAAAAGGACGGCGGGACGAAGGTGAAAGCGCCGCCGAACACATGACGATCGATCTTCTCGCCGCCGCCGCCGCCACGGCCGCCTGAATCGCGCGCGCGCTGCGTTACGCAGGGGGCTTTGGCGAAAGCGTTCCGTGTGCGTGCGCGGCCCGTAGGCAAACATCCAGCCGGTTCCCGGCGTGAAGGAAACACCGAAGAATATTTTGGCACCGTGGACGCACGCGTGCGTTCCGCATGGGACCCGATGCGTCATCAAAATAGTACGCCAATAACGAATAGAAGACTGAGGAATAAAAACACGTATTCGTACGGACCCCTAAATGGTGAATACGAAATCGTCGGAAACAATTAATATAGGGGCGCAATGACTACCTAGCAGCCAATGTATTCCCACTGAAATTTTCTTTTAAACTATTCCTGGCAATAGCATGCTTTGCCACATTTCTGAAGAATTGATATTCTACTCAGTATGTCAATGCACTAATATTTATTTATTTATTTTTCTCAAAACTTACGTACAGTGGCATAGCTTGTTATTGCCCCGAGGTCTTCAATTATACTGTAATCGAATATCCTCTCCGACCCACTTCAATTGACAACGACATCAAAAGAATACAGAATACATCCCATGGTAGAAAAGCGAACATTTTATCGGGAAAATCTTTCAAAACCTTTCCTTCCCACGTTAGGTACTACAACAAAGGATTGAAATCATTTAGTTTTACCCTTACTTCTTTATACCTTCGTATGGAAATGCGAAGACAGTTTAATATTTTGATTGTTAATATTACATAATAACCGTATTATTATAAGTATAATATAGTGTTGTATAGGGTTAGTGGTGTATCGCAAAATTATGGAAAGAAAACCGTTTTTAGATTTATGCAGTATGGTGATGTAAGAGTACAGTGAATCTCGAATTTATTGCTCTCACTTTTTATCAGATCAACTTACATTTCTATAATTTTAAGCTTACATTACCAATTTCTTATGGCCACTACCATTCATTTTTTATAATTTTGGTGTTCCATTTTTATTCTTAATCTTGGCGTGTTAACTCCTCCGGATTATACGCAATTGCAGACGGAATTGCAATCTAATCTACTCTTAAAGTTACCTGTGACTCACGGAGCTTCCCGGCGACCCGCATTCTGCGAGTCCTTATTGGCTGCATGCACTATTGAGAGAGGCACGATGTATTTTTGCATTCTCCTTGAATCATGCGTGCACTTCTGCGAAGGCAAACAAACAGTCAGTTTCAAGTAGGCGGCCTAGTGGGTTCTGTCGGCGTACGATCGCACGTGTGATGATCTTTTACATTCTCCTCTAAAGCGTGCTTCAGTGGCATGTTGGCAATGATTTGGACGGGTGCTGTGCAAACGATGCCAAGATATTCTCCGAAACGCTTCAAATACCAATTTCTTCGCAAGTCGAAACAGGTGACTGCTCATGTAAGAAGACCGGAATGTTTCCAAGAGTAATATTTTTGGTCGTTTCTTAGAAAGCTCGGACAGGTTCCTCGTGTTTGTAAATATGAATCAGAGAAGAAAACAAATATACTCGTAAAAAGTAAAAAAAAAAATTTACATCCACGACACTTCCAACAAATCTGCAATTCAAAACAATTCCTCTAAGCAAATAATATTTTGCTATTGCAAATTTTATTTTTGCTTGAGACAAAAAGAGACATACACACATGATAATATTATCCAATAAAAATATTGAAATTACAAAATTGATTGACGAAGACATTACGCACGTTTCCACGCAGATCTCGAAAAATAAATATGTATTACTTTTACATAACAATACAATAAGATTGGAAAGAAGATAATTTTTCAGTGAGGATATTGCTTCTTTATTTAAACTTTTTTAAAGCAAAGGATTGATCTTATTCTACATTCTGGCATCAAAAATCAATCAATTAATAGCTTGTTTAGCTTGAGAGGGGAATATTCGCTTAAGCGACTCGTTGGAAGAGAGAAGTGCATTTTCATGTTATCTGATGATGAGTTTGGAAACTTGGGCCACGAAATATGAGCGCACAATGACCAGTCGAGATATCAGGTCAGAAGTACGTAGCCTCTTTTTCGAATGCTGTTTTAATAGTATGATGCCATTCTGCACTGTCGTTGAACAATTCAATTTTCAAGAAGAACAATGCATTCTTATTTTGCCCAAATTTTATTTTTCCCTATTCCAATACACTGTTTGAAAACAAAGTGTTTTATTTAGTCGCCGCTCTCTAAGCCAAAGTCAACTTTACGCCTGATCATTACCGAGCTTCTTTCCTTCAACTCCTGCAGGTTCATGAAAGTCGAAAGTTTCGTTCTCATTCTTCTGATTTTTTAAAATTTAAATTACCCAGCGATGTTGCTGTAGAAATTCTTTAGAGAGATAATTTTAGACGGCTGAATTATGTGCTGATGATTTGTTTCAAGAACGACCCAATCTAAAGATACCTTTGCAAAAAATACCCTTTTACATTTTGTGGTGTTTAGAAACCCTGTAGCAAAGCAAGTTCAAGAAGCCAAGATCTGCAAGGAAATTGAGCAAGGAAATTAATATTTTATTAATGAAGAAAATCAACATAATTATAATACAAACTGAGTAGATTTTGCTTTCTGTTAGAACTAAAGCAAATCAAATCTATGTAACTGGTACATTCTTTCAAAATGTGCTATTATGTTTTACAATAACAAATCCATTGGAACGTACGACAGTACTCATTGAGTGAAAATGAGCTTTATAGAAATACATGTCTCGTTCCTTATACTGATAATATCCAATTTTTCTGCCGAGTGCCTCTAAAGCAAGAACAGAAAATGTACTATATTTGAATTTCCTGGGTAATCATGAACGATGATGAATACGATGATACGCAGGTCAAGTGATGGATTGACATCGATGAAGATGCCTCCCCCAACGAATCTCCTTCCCACCATCTACTGCCCCCTCGCACGCACTCTTCTGATACATACAACTCCATCGCCTATGACGTCGCATTTTTAGGGAGGTGATCACAGTAGTGGTTTTGCCAGGTCTTCAACAGGAGAAAGGAGAAAGCCAATCACGGCAGGGAAAATGTTCATGTAAAAATATGGATGGACCGAGGAGCCTACCACGTGCGTGGTCAGACGGAAAGAGCAGGCCTCATGGCCTGAGTCTCGCCACGTAAAATAAGACAATTCAATTCAATTCAATTCTTATCAATTCAATACCTCGTTCACCCCATGGGTAACGTGGTAGGGTTCTCTTCAACAAACTTTTCAAGGGACCGGAACCTTGGGTTTAGCAAGCTTGACGAACCTCCTTCGAGCCACTGCACTAACGGAGTCACCAACAGATATTTACTACGTATTTATCCCCAATTTACTTGAAGATGACGAGGCAATAACATGCTAAGCCACAACTATGCAAGTTTTGAGAAAAAGGCAAGTAAAGGTTCAGATATTTGGCGATAAAGTACATCCTGTTTAATGAATTACACTGCCATCTTGAGGCGAATCTTTAAAATAAAAACCCAACATCCAGATAATAATAATAATAATAATAATAATAATAATAATAAGTCTTTAGTCGTGATTTAGAGGAATAATAATAAATAATAATAATAATAATAATAATAATAATAATAATTTAACGACTCTGAAAGGAGAGGTCTCTCCGACCTAACCACTTGGATGAACAGAGCCTCTCGGCCGTCTTCTCTAAATGGAAATATTGCAGAGGGGAGGGGAAAACGTACGTTATCTCACAACCCCAAGTATCTCACGCCGCTTGACCCACGACCTTGCGGTCTTTCGTTAGGCGTTTGACGTCCTCCCGCCCGCATCCTCAGCGGCGGGGAGCGAGCGGGGCGGGGGCGGGGCCTAATCTTAGCGTGACGCAGGCGGAGGAGCGAGCAGACTGGCGGCGCTTGGCGGCGCGTGTGACTATCGCTGGCGCCCGGCCCGCGTGACCCCTCGCGGAGCAGAGCGGGGAGGGGCGGGGCGGGGCGGCCCACTTGGCTCGCGCGGGCGCAAGCAAGGACGCGCCCCCGCGCGGGAGGGGCTTGGGTGGCTCAGGGCAGCAGTTGATTGTCACTGCAGTGCCTCTGGCCGGGAGGTCCTACGCTTCCACGGTGGCAGGATTTCGACACTGCCTACATCATCCGTGGCGGATCTGGATGTTAAAATTTTGTAATTATTTAAACAATATTGTTTAGTATCATATATATATATATATATATATATATATATATATATATATATATACACAACAAAAATAATATTCAATATAAGCAATATTATTAATTAAATATTATTAAATGTTTATTATTCAACATAAAATCATGATGCTCCCCGCCCCCGCAATGATTGGCTGGATTCGCCCCTAGGTCGAATTCAGCCGCTGCCAGGAGGAGAATTCCAATGGCCCGCTGCTCTGATCAGTAGTTTTCCGTGGTTTCTCCGACTGACATGAGGCGAATGCCGGAGCAATACACTAGCAAACGGGCCACGGACCGCGTGTGATCTTTCCTTCTTCTTCTTTGTTTTTATTCTCGTCTCTTACTTACACACACTTGCACTTACATGCACTACACTACCACATATGCCGGGAGATCAGTTAGGAGCTCAGAGCATGTCCCGGCTGGGGTGGTGCCCAGCTGGAGGAGATACCGGGTGGGGAAAACCCCGCTAGTCGACGGTAGGTCGGCGCCGAATCTCGCCATCCAACGAGGGAAAACATCCTGTCACCCTCCGCAATAACACTTACGGGACTAATGACCCGTAGCAGTTACCGAGGCCGGAATCACGAATCAATCAGGCAAGCTGAGACGTGTGTAACGTCAGCACATGCCAGCCAGATTTTCAAACGGCCCGGCACGGAGGCTGCTGGACACATGGGACAGACAAAGGCACTGGAAAGTGGAAAATTCCTTGCTACCCCCCGTGATGCAAGAGGAGCGGGCAGGGGCACCGGACCCAGTGCGCGACATGTGGTCCGGCCGGCCTTTAGAGGGCGGAAGCCGACCGCGAAAGTAAGTTAACGAGGCGGCAGTTCGTTGTCAGAGCACCTCGTGGGTAGACGTGCATGCTCGCCGAGACGGGAGTGCGGTCCTTGAGGCACGGCGTGTGCGAAAACACGGTGTCGGCCACCGGCGCGGTAAAGCGGAAGGTGGGGGATGCACTAGCCCTAGGGACGGGAGCAGGCGCGTGGGAGGTACTGCGAACATAACCCCAGAGCTGTAAATTTGTACATTATTTAAATAAACCAATTTGTACATAGAGCTCGTGTCTGTGTCGTTATTTAGCTACCACGACGCCACAGACGGGGGTTATTTAAATGGTGCAGCGGTCAACGAACCCAGGCCAGGGGTAGCTGTTTAAAAATTAGTTAAAATTTTTAAGAGTGCAGCGGCAAAAGTACCCAGGCTGGGGGAGGAAGTATGCGGTTACAATAGGCTTGTAAATCGGTACTTCGAGGAACTTGCGAGTGCGCACCGGTGTAGTAACGCACGGGGTTATTTAAATCGTAAAGGCACCGACGGGGCAGAGACTGGATCGTCGGACCGAAGAAAGAAATCATCCCTGACAGGAAGGAAGGAAGGAAGGACGACTTCAAAGCCAACCAACGCCGAAACGAGAACATCAAGGACACCTTACGTAAGTGTAGCCTTCGGCATTCGTCGCGATCAGAGCAGCATAATGGCATTTTTAGGGAAGTACCGGAAAGACTGCCTTGTGCAGGTCGCGAAAGAATTAGGAGAGTCTGTAAGTACTGAGAATACAGTGGTCAGTCTCAAACAGATAATTCTAGATAGCCCTCATTACGATGAAGAATTTGTTAAAGGATTAGCGAATAATTGCCAAGATAGTATCGAGAGGGAAAAAGAAAGGGAAGAGAACGGGAACAAAGGAACGAGAAGAACGGGAACGGGAAAGAGAAGAACGGGAACGAGCATTTGAGCTGGAGAAGTTAAGGCTAACGAGGCAGACGACGACTAGTTCGGAAGCAAGTATTACTCGTTCACTTTACATTTGCAGACGGAGCGCTGCGATCTGTTTACATGAGGTCACCGCCGACTGAATGAGAAACGCGCGTCTGCAGTATATACTGACCGTTTAATACGACACAGATGGAGGTGAGAAGTTCACAAAACCCTGGTGGGGCAAAAACATAACCATTAAGCAGTAGATAAGTGCAAAGAAGAAATAGTACGTGAATGTTGTGAATAGCGTGTGGTGTGATCTATTTTATTGTATATTATCTTAATCATTTAAAAGCGCGACTTCAGCTCACAGTCAGAAAGGCATAATTCGTCAGCTGTGTCCGTAGCGCTTGTGCTGCCTTCGGAGACAGCTGATTGGTCAAATGCTGATTGACATCGGGACCATTCGTGTATTCTCAGTTGTGTGTTCGGGCCTTCACTTTCAAAATAACATTAGTTCCTAATTCTGCCGTCTGCAAATATAAAGTGAACGAGTAATACAGAGGCGAATTCTAAAGCGCACATTAAATTATATCACGTAATGGATAAATTTAGAGGCGAAAAAGATGACATCACGGCTTATTTAAGCGTATTTGAAGCACAAGCAAATCAATTGGCGGTACCGGAAGAAGATTGGGGTAATCAATCTTATGGGGTTGCTGCCGAACCAAGTCAACTCATGGCTTATGATTGAAGGGCGGGGAAATGCGACCGAATATGCCGAGATGAAGGCAAACTTATTAGAGATGTATAAATTCAACGCGGAAAAGTTTAGGCAATTATTTACTAAACATATGAAGCAGGCCGGTACCACTTGGAACGTGTACGCGAGAGAGCTGCACAATTATTGTAAACAGTGGGTGGCGGGATTGCAAATATCTACCTTTGAAGCTCTTCTCGATCTAATAGTTACTGATCAAATGAAGGCGGCGAGTTCCGTCAGAGATCAGGAACATTTTATAGACGAGTGGGGCACATTTACAGTCGCGTTAGAGTTCGCGAAGAAATTAGACAATTATGAAAACAACAGGGCAGGATGGAAGAGCTTGTTTCCAAGGTCTAGCAAGAAGGTAGAACCCGTGGCAGAAATTGCAGCGAGTTCGGAGAAGCATAGTGCAAAGCCGTATGAAAAGAAAGGTGAAGTCAGGATCGATTTCGATCAGCAGAGCAAACGAAAATGTTCGTTTGTGGCTCGACTCAACACCTGAAGCGAGACTGTCCAGGTACACGAAGCGGGGAGAAGGTTGCGCTCGTAGCCGACCCAGAGGCGCGTGAATTATTTCGTAAGCACACCGTTTCTGGATTAATAAATGGGTTAGAAGCAGAGATATTACGCGACACTGGCGCTAGTTTCGATATTGTTAATGAACGTCTGGTAAAAGATGAGCACATGACGGGCGAGTCTGTTTGGATATTTCAGCCATTAGACTCTGAGCCACGGAACTTGCCAGTCGCGCAGGTAAAGGTGCAAGGGCCGTTTGGAAGCGTAGTTACTAAGGCAGCGGTAGTCAGAAAAGAATGTGATATCGGTTACTACCTATTGAGTAACAGAACTGCTCTCCTACTCGATGAAATACGCAAGGGTTACGTAGAGCCGCAATTGGTTGGAGCGGTTGTAACACGCGGCAGGCGCGGCCAGGGCCGAGGCTCGGGAGGAAGTAGCACCCGAATCGCCGTCAGGTGAGCGACCGGAGGAGACTCTCCCGGACGTGACGGACGAAACCGAAGGGTTAGAGTCAGAATACGGTGTAGAAGACGATCACACCGAACTAGAACCTCAGGTAATCGATTTAATCCGTGTAGACAGAGAGACGTTTGCTGCGGAGCAACAAAGGGACAGTAAACTGAAGGAAATCTATGAGGCGTACGCGAATAGAGTTCCAGAGAAGGGAAAAGACGCGTATTTCATTAAAAATAAATTGTTATTTCGATCGCGACATAGTAAACGCGGAGAAAATTCGACATGAGTGTTGTGCCGAAAATATATCGAGGTACCATTCTTAAGTTGTGTCATGAACTGCCAATGCGCACTTAGGGACAACTAAAAGCAAAGACAGTATGGCTAAATATTTTTATTGGCCGAATTGTTTCCAGGAAATGGAAACATTTATTCGAACGTGCGACAGTTGCCAGACAGTGGGAAGGTCGGGAGAGAAGGTGCGTGGCCACCTTACCTTAGTACCACCTGTCTCAGAAATCTTTGGGAAAATTAACGTAGACGCCTGTGGACCATTTCCGGAATCGGAAACGGGACATAAATTCATCCTGACAGCTATCTGTGTAGCTAGTCGATTTCCAGAGGCAATCCCTATAACAGATTTAAAATCTACTACGGTTATTGACGCGCTACTGAACTTATTTAGTAGAATTGGATTCCCTAAAGAAATGCAGACGGATCAAGGCACTTGCTTTACTAGCATATTGGACTGCGGAATTCGCAGAGAAATTCGGGATTCGGCTAGTAAGAAGTTCGCCGTACCACCCACAATCCAATGCAATCGAGCGCGTACATCGAACTATGAACAGACTCATTAAGGTTATGAGTCTCGAAGCAGGTACGGAATGGGAAAAAACAGCTTCCAGCAATCTTATTTGCTTTACGGACTACGGTGCACGAAAGCTTAGGATTCACTCCCGCTGAGCTTGTGTATGGCAGAAACCTACGTACCCCAATCACGTTAATGTATGAGCGCATTGCGGGGACTGAGGAGGAACCGAACTCCGTGGTCGAATACGTGTTTAAATTAGTAAACCGTCTAAAAAGATCGCGCGAGCTTGCTCATCAAAAATTAGTTAAGGAGCAAGAAAAGAGGAAGGTGTGGTACGACCGCAAGGCAGTGCACCGCACTTTCGCTGTAGGAGATCAAGTGCTAGTGCTAGCGCCGAATAAAACCCAGAAACTTTCTGTGCAGTGGGTCGGGCCCGGCGAAGTACTTGACAAGATATCAGAAACTAATTATGTAATTTTACTACCTGGGAAAAAAGAGGGTCGTGTATACCACGTAAACATGCTAAAGCGGTACCACCAAAGAACGGAGTACATTAGTTACGTGGCCACAGGGGCACCAGAATTCGAACCAGATGACGACGAATTAGATAAATATGCCGTGAATCTAGAAAACAGTGATTTTGAGATCGAAGCGATGTTTGAAGGAACACAGGTGGAACCTGAGTTTCAGAAAAGGCTGGAAGAGATTGTTTTTAAATATAGAGAGATTTTCTCGCACAAGCCTGGCCTGACTGACATGGTAACAATGGATATCGAACTCATAGACGAATCCAAACCTGTCAGAAGTGCGCCCTATCGTATGTCGCCTAGACAGTCCGAGATTCTAAAAGACGAAATCACTAAGATGTTGCGGGACAAAATTATAGAAGTAGGTGATTCGGACTACACATCGCCAATGATCTTGGTTGAAACGAATGGGAAAAAGCCACGCGCGTGTATTGATTACAGACGACTGAATCAATGTATCAAAACGGAATATTATCCCTTACCAAACATGGAGGAGCGCATAGAGACTGTGGCAGCGGCCAAAATAATTAGCACCCTGGATTTGGCAAAGTGCTATTGGCAAATTGCCCTCACGCCGAGAGCACAGCGATATGCCGCGTTTGTAACTAAATTCGGGACCTATCGACCATTGCGTCTTCCTTTGGTCTCAAAAACGCACCGTATCAATGCAGTCGAATGATGGCATCCTTGTTGGATTCGTGCAGTAAATTTGCCGTACCATACATGGATGACATTGCCATCTTTAGTGATAACTGGAAAGATCACATCCGCCATTTGGAAGAAGTATTCCAAATTATAAAAAAAAGCGAAATTACATGTTCAACCCAGTAAATGTAAATTTGCCAGAAATTATGTTCAGTATTTAGGGTACGTTGTGGGCGGCGGCGTTATGAGGCCAGTCCAAGCAAAGGTTCTAGCGATTCAGGAGTATCCGGTCCCTAAAACAAAGAAACAAGTCAGAGCTTTTCTAGGACTCGCAGGCTACTACAGACGTTTTATTCCTGGATTTGCAGAAAAAGCAGTACCATTAACAGATTTACTGCGTGGGAGGGAACGCCAAGGAAAGGTAAATTGGTCGCAGGAATGTGGCGACGCACTCAAAGCCCTAAAGGACGCCCTATGTAGTGAGTCGGTACTACACGCTCCAGACTTCAGCAAACCCTTTATTATGCAATGTGATGCAACAGATCGGGGGATAGGAGTAATCCTGGCTCAAATTGATGAGGAAGGGAAGGAACATCCGATAGTATATCTCAGTAGGAAGCTATCTGACTCGGAGATTCTATTTAGTACCGTGGAAAAAGAATGTACTTCTTTAATTTGGGGCTTGCAAAAATTAAAATACTATTTAGATGGGCAAGTGAAGATCAAGATTGAGACTGATCATAATCCCTTAGTATGGTTACGTAATTGTTCGGGAAAAAACCCTAGATTAATGAGGTGGTCACTAATGATTTAGTACCACAACATTGAAATTATCCATAAAAAAGGGAAAGAACATGTGAATGTCGACGCATTGAGTCGAATGTTTTAAAACGTCTGATCTGATCACAATGATGCGGAAGGACACACTGTATGGGTCCTTGCCACGGTTGCATTGTATAACATGCATGTACTTGTATATATGTATTATTTATTCTTATTGTGTGAAAGGTTATTTATGTTTATGTATATTTGTGTTTCTTTTCTCAAGATTAGGAAGTGTCAATGTCTTATTGTGATTTTTTGTTGTTTTGCTCAAGGTTATATTTATGTATGTCTAAAGGTCCTTTTCTCAAAGTTACAATCATGTGTGTTATTGTTAAATGAAGATTCAAAATAGTATAATTGAGTAAATGCATTAGTATTGTATATAAGGTAATATATGAGTTAGGTATCTCGCATTGTGTTGGTACTGAGAAAAACGGGGTTGTTCGCAGTCAAAAGATTCGATTAGAATGGTTAGCCAGAAAAAATAGTAAAATGTATAATGCATAGGTAATTACGTTAGAATGTAGGCCAAAGCGGCCAGGTACAGTCCAGAATCGAGGCTACTAGTGAATTTTGTCCTGTGGTTGGCACCTGCGGAAAAAATTCAGTTCCGCGGATATAGGTGTCTGTCAGATTTTCAAACGGCCCGGCACGGAGGCTGCTGGACACATGGGACAGACAAAGGCACTGGAAAGTGGAAAATTCCTTGCTACCCCCCGTGATGCAAGAGGAGCGGGCAGGGGCACCGGACCCAGTGCGCGACATGTGGTCCGGCCGGCCTTTAGAGGGCGGAAGCCGACCGCGAAAGTAAGTTAACGGAGGCGGCAGTTCGTTGTCAGAGCACCTCGTGGGTAGACGTGCATGCTCGCCGAGACGGGAGTGCGGTCCTTGAGGCACGGCGTGTGCGAAACACGGTGTCGGCCACCGGCGCGGTAAAGCGGAAGGTGGGGGATGCACTAGCCCTAGGGACGGGAGCAGGCGCGTGGGAGGTACTGCGAACATAACCCCAGAGCTGTAAATTTGTACATTATTTAAATAAACCAATTTGTACATAGAGCTCGTGTCTGTGTCGTTATTTAGCTACCACGACGCCACACGTGCAAGCAGGCGCGTGAGGCAAAGCACGGGGAACAGTCGACGCTCGGGGAGGAAGCACAGCAGGTCGAGGAAGGGCAATGAGAGAGACGGGAAGAGAGGCGTCGCGGTCGGCAGACGGATGTCGTTTGGATGTGGTCGGAGAAGAGAGTGGAGTACCCGAGAAGGGAGGGAGATGCGGACAAGTTGCGGAAGGGTTCTGGTGAGATGAGGTGAATGCGGAGACGCGGGAAGCATGGATAAGGAATGGGTTTCAACACGACTACACGCTCGATAAGAAATATGAAAATATGTTTGAGTGGCTTTCGGACAATTGCGACGACGACGATGCTACAAGAGGGCGGAGTACGTATCGACAGTTATCTGAAGAAAGAGAGAGAGAAAGAGAGAGAGAAAGAGAGAGAGAAAGAGAGAGAGAGAGAGAAATCCTGCCATGAATCTGCTTTTTACACCAAAATTCTCCAAGTTTCGACTGAGGATTGAATTGAGCTTGCAGACTGATGAGAGATAAAAATTGGGTAAAGTGACGAAAAACAATGGCAATTGTGGCTGAACGGCAGAACGAGTGAGGTGTGAGCGACTGCGCTCCAATGTTCCGACGCATATTTGCATAGTGGTGTACATGAAGACAGCGCAGGATTTGGATGGTGATTCACCGGTTTTCCTTCAGAAAAGAAGTAATGCAATTCTATCAAGCAGATGCACGACATTTGAGAACCTCGTCTAAAAATAGCGTCAGAGCAAAATTTGAATGCAATTTCCTGCTCAGTTATACCTTCGTGGAAACATTACATTGTGACATCAAGCCTCATCTGCGTCACAAATCTGGGTGACGCAGCACTCTGGAAATACTAGAAACAACCACCTCGAAAGTAATTCATTACTGACATGGGGATCCTCAGTTCTCTTCACAACAGCCATAAGAGCTCCAACCACTCTCATGAGAAGTTTGCAAGCCTGGCTTGTGTTGGTGCTAAACAAGTCATCCACGCATTGATTCCACAGTGAAAATACCAGCGGTAGCGACGTATTCACCAGGCTTGCAAACCTCGCTTATTTACAATCCAAGCTTGAAGCCTCGCTTGATGAGTGGATGTGGCCATATTAAGACTCACCCGTTCCGTTGATGATAATTGCAATGAGGACAAGATGACAGGGATGAATTAAGAAAGGGTCAAAGGACAAGACAAATTCGCCACACTTGTATAAGAGGAGCGGGTGAGGGGCGCGGCGTAGTTGAGGTGAGCGAGTGAATTGCGGCGCCGAGCGGCCGCACACAGGCGCGTCTTCCGCGCCATAATTCATCTTCCGGGGCTGTCGGCGGCTGTGGTCTCTGCGGTCGCGGCCGCGGCGGAGCGGGGCGCGGAGCGGGGCGCGGCGCGGGGAGCGGGGCGCGGGGTGACCATTGCGGTGCCGGTTGGAGGAGGTGTGGGCGGAGTTGGCGACAACGCCGCGCCGCCGCCGGCCTCTGGCGCCGACAGCGCGGACCTCTCCACGTCGGACCGCGGCGCCGACCGCCCTCGCCGCACGTGTTGCTGCTCGCCATCGCCCTCGACCGCCCTTGCGCTCTGCCGTTGCCGCCGACACCGTCGCCAACGCTCAAGCTAGGGGTATTTCTCCTTGAGTGAATGTAGTCATTGCTACGTTGTATATTCAGTGAAATTTGTATTATAAATGAAAAATGGGGTTGGAGATTAATATGTCTCTTACTGCTAGAAAAAACAAACAAACGTGACAATGTTTTTCTTAAAAGCTCATGCATGGCGCTCTTCAAAAATGAGGAATTCAAACAAGTATTTTTCATCTTGCCATAGCTTCACTTTATTGTCACAAATATCATACTTACCCTTACGATGATGACAGTTGTCATTAATTTTGCTATCATCTGCTGACGAACAGCATTGCTTCTCTATGAAGTTCTAACAAAGTATTCGTCCTGTCGAGTCCTTAAAAATTGTCATTGTTGCATCTGCCTTTTCTATACCTCTCTTCGCTTTCGCCCTTTGTATCCAATGACCATTGGTCAGACAACGAACTGGGAATATTCTCCAAAGTCGGATATTCAAAACTCCAATATAGGAGTGGGGAGGGCTTGAAAAAATAAATTGACGAGTGAAACCAAGATCGCCTTCGCTTACGTTACAAAACATGAGTTAATCCTACGAACGCTCTCGAGGATAACTCCTCCAATATCCAAATGTATTTAATAATTCATTCCGAAATTCATAAATGAGGAACGTTTAATGAATTAATTGCTTCCACGGCAACGATATACTACAACTTGTTCCTGAAGAAGACAGCCTCAACAGAGGCGATAACCGGCCTCCACTGTCATTTCGCACCCTGGTCCCACCCCACACGGGCAACCGCGCGGCCACCGCCGCCGCCTCAAAGCGGGCCCTCGGAGCTGCCCGCGCCTTCCGCGGTGCGGCGCTGCGGGCGGGGCGGGGCGGGGCGGGGCGGGGCGGGCGCGCGGCGTCCGGGCAAAAACCCCACAAAGGGACATCTTGTCTGGCGGCCACCGGAACCGCGGAGAAAAGGAGGGAAAGCCGCAGCGGGGTGGACGTCGGGCGAAGGAACCGGTGCCTGCGAGCGAGCACGAGACTACAGGAGTTGCCAGCGCCCGACTGCGGGGAGTGGACAGCGCAGAGAGGGGACGGCGGAGAGCGGACGGAGGCGTGAGGCATCGGGGAGGAGCGGACGGCGGCGAGAGGGGACGGCGGAGAGGGGGGACGGGCGGGGAGAGAGGACGGCGGAGAGAGAGGGCGGGCGGAGAGAGGGGACGGCGGAGAGAGGGGACGGCGGAGAGAGGGGGACGGCGGAGTGCGGATGGAGGCGTGAGGCATCGGCGAGGAGCGGACGGTGACGAGTGGGGACGGCGGAGAGAGAGGACGGTGGCCAGAGGGGACGGCGGCGAGAGGGGACGGCGGAGACAGGGGACGGCTGAGAGAGGGGATGGCGGAGAGAGGGTGCGGCAGAGAGAGGGAACGGCAGGAGAGAGGGAACGGCAGGAGAGAGGGAACGGCGGAGAGCCGACGGAGGCGTGAGGCATCGGCAAGGAGCGGACAGCGGCGAGAGGCGACGGCCGGAAGCAATGGAGAGGGATAACGTGAGAGGAACGAAGGGCGGAGGGGACAGGGGAAGAGGTGTTGGACGGTCGAGAGGTGAGGATGGAGGGGAAGCCAGAAGCGGAGGGAGTCGTGGAGGGGGAAGAAGGCAAGCGCGAGGGATGGAGGAGGTGAGTGAAGGATCCGGAGGAGGCGGGGCTGGAGGCAGTGGCGTGTGGGGATGTTTGTGGTGGCGGGGTTTGGATAAATCCTGGGAATGGACGGTGACAGCCAGTGGTGTGGAGGGTGTGTGTGTATATATATATGTGTGTGTGTGTATGCATGCATGTATTTAGGTATATATATTTATGTGTGGGTATGTATAAGTATGTATGTATGTATGTGTGTATGTATGTATGTATATGTTTTATGTGTATGTGCCGAAAGTATGAAATGAAAATGTGGCTAGGAGGATGGCAGGGAGCAAAGCGACGGCGTGGGGGCAATGGTGGCAGCGGGCGGTCTTTTCTAACGGCAGGGGGTGGTAACGGCTGGCGGGGGACGGCGTGGACGGCTGGCTTGCGGTGGTGGGTGGCTGGCAGCCACGGGGTGGCAACAAAGGGCGCAGAGTTAGGCGCCGGTAGAGTGGACAATAGCGCGGCTCGCCTAGGACTCTTTGGCAGGGAGGTCTTTTCCGGGCGGTCGCGGTCCGGTCTTCCTTCGCTCGCTTTGACTCCTTTGCGAGGCGAAGAAGGGAGTGCTCCGTCTCGACCGTTGCGACATTTAATCGCCTCCACTTAAGGGAGAGTGCCTCCTCTTCAACCTTAAAGAATCCGCTAGCCTCCTTTTTGCTGCCTTTCAGGAAATTTCCGCTAATAGGAATCGATTTGCTGTTTACACATACAAATAATTCAAGTTATTTCTCAATCCGATTTATTTGCAAACTCGTACTGTGAATTTCTTTTCATCTGAATTTCTTTTCTCAGCATCAAAGATGGGCACAAAGCTGTTAAAAATGTAAGGAAAATGGCTCGTCTAAGTATTTTGTAAAATCAAATGATAAATACAAAAAATGAAACTTTATTAAGGATGTATAAAACCTACAAGAATATTGTGAACATAAAACCCGAAAAACCATTTCCATTGTAGTTTTGAAAATCCAAAATTCTTCATTCTGAAAACCTTATTGGTACAATATACTGTACTTTAATAAACTATGTATAATAATTCAATTTTATTATATTGCATTGAACATGAATAATATAGTGTTTGTGTAAAAGTATAATGAAAAGATAGTCTAATAAAAATGTTATTTGTTAATTGCATTCGTTCACTATATTATATAATGTTCATTCAGATTAAATTTGCAAATGTTCGTGAATCTTGAAATATAGAACAATTTTGTTTTGCACATTTCGCTTCGCATTGTCACGAATAAAATAATATTTCACCCTTCAAGTTCATCTCGGAGACGTTTAAAGCGACGAGATATTTTACGGTCCAATGTAGCTCTTTGGCCCGGAAGAAAATCCACGGCTGAAAAGAACTCCCATCGCCAGCAGCAGACAACAAGCGACTCCGCATTTCTGCAGCGCACGCACAACAAGAAAAGGCTGACGCTAGCGAAGACCATCTAATTTCAGACGCCGCGATTACCCCCATTATCACGCACCAAGACCCACCGACTTCGCCGACGTCTCGCGCCTTTTCGCGGAGCACGAATACTTAACATCGCCAATATCCATTCAAAAAGGCTTCTCAAACCGCTCCATGCCAGGCAAGCCAAGCGCGAGACAAGAGAATAAACGCATTTTCCCGCCGAGCGGTGACAAAAATTCGAAACCGTCTCTTTTTTGTTTTTGTTGTTTCCTCTCTTTGTCCGCGCGCGCCGACGGAAAAAGAACGCGAACCTTGAGGAACTCCCGCAAAAGAAGAAGAAGAGGGGGAAAAGGAACGCTCAAGATATTCTCAATAAAAGGTCATTACGGAGCGGCTAGGCGTACGAGAAACAAAGGATGAATACGATCAGCAGGCTGTGAAAAATGGCGCCGGCAGTTTTACGCCATTGTTGGCGGAGGGGGGAGTGGGAGGGGGAGAAGTTTCAGCCGCAGACGCGTGGGGTCGCCACTCCGAAGAGGCTTGATTAATTGTCCTTGCGGCGCGAAGTTGGCGGCGACTCGCAAGCGAGCGCCCGCGTCGAGAGGCCGGGCGCTTGGCCAGGGGTGCGAGGGGTAGACGGGACGACTCTCTTGAAATGTCGCTCAATGAGCGGTAATGGAGGTCATGCAGAGATTTAGTACACTACAAGGGCGATTTGAAGAAGTGAGGCGGTTACAAGTCTCTCCTGGAATAATACATAGAATCGCGATACCACAATGTCACAAGTAGCAGGCATGCAATGACATAAAATGCTGGGAACTTTAAAAGTTGCAGAATAGTGCTTTACGTGTATAGTTAGCATAGATAATCCTCTCGCATATTACGCTCATTAAAGTTTAACATTTCAGATTCAAGATAAAACTCAGTAAATTGTTGAAGTAAAAGAAATACTACTAGTTTTGGGGCCAAAACACGTGAAAAGCAGAGGAAGAACATATTTAGATACATCCCAAGCCAGATTTCGTAGTTGGAAGTGGATGAATAAAACTCAAAAAGCCACCCAATAAGACTCGAGGGAGTTTATGAAGTGATTAAACACTTTTTACGACAGGACGGTAGCTTGATTTATTGTAGCTTGTATAAAAAATCTCGGCAAAAAATATAAGTTAAGACATTGGATCACTATTTACGCTACATAGAAATGAGAATGTTTCAGACCCTTTCAGACCCACATAATCATTGGGGGAAAACGATTGATGTCTTTCAAATTTGGCCCGCATATAAGACGCATGTTAATCAGAAATTGAATCCAATTTCAATGCAATTTCAGTACAAAGTTACACGGTGGATACCCATTGAACAGGGGGCTTGAATATAGTATATGAAACCTGTTTAGAATTGAGATACCTTAACGCAGATTAGGGATACAAGATTAGGAGAAAGAAATCTTCGTTCAAAGAGAGAAAATCGAGGTGTAGCCTAACTTTTTCAGATTGTGTTCAAATTATCATTCAGATTAACTCAGCATAACTTACGAAGTAGTGATTCCCTTTTCAACATATGTGTGGATTCCTAGTCGATTAATTGATCCTGGGAATTTTCACTGTACAATTTAAAAGTTAATGAGGTAGTACTAATCTTTTAAGCTTCTGAGTGATTAAATTGCGTCAATTGCCAAAATGACACGTTAATTTTCCAGGTAACGTGAGTACTCGTCATGACATACGGACGTTGATAAATTTCGAAAGTTAGTCAAATGACACTATAACGTTTAGATAATCTGTTTAATGAGTCATGTAGCACGAATTTCATTAACAGCGTGTGTTCATTCGAAGAATTGCACTGAACGAAAGAGTCAAATCAAATTTTGTCTTTTTAAAGATATTTTGAACATTTTACTTTTTTAATACATGTAATTGTTATTTTAAAGATATTTACGAAAATTTACAGAGTAAACGCTATGAAATAGTACGAGTTCGATTCTTTACTTGAATGCTTGCGCGAATGCATACATACCAATGCTATTATCATTAAGGAATTTGCTTGGGGTAGGAAGAATGAAATGTAACAGACTTAGAGCTAATTTTATTTTCAAGTCAGTCATAAATTATTGTTATTTATAACAACTATTTGATAACTTTGTTTAAAGGACCAATCAATGTACGTGACTGAACTTTCACGACCAAATAAAAATTATTATTCTCATTTTAATTAACATTGTATTGCTTTATTGTGCAATATTAAACAAACCAGACGTGAACTATTATCGATGATGGTAATTTATAACTGCGGCCAATCAATTGTGGCCAATGATCTTTTTCTTCTAATTACTTAATTGATGCTCGCTGGCAAATGAAATCAACAGTTACTTTTTTGCCAAAATTAATGGGGTTATTTTTATAGCCAATAAACGTCACAATACAATCAGTTTCAATGTTTTTCAAAGCCAATCTTGAAATTTTACTCAAAATTATACCAGCTACTAACGTCTCCACTCCGCAAACTTTTGCATTCAAAACTCCAAAAACGCACCTCCATCGTCTTCGCTAAGAAATGGGGTAGACCACTGATCATTGCTCTTCATTTTATTATCAGAACAGTAGATGTATGCACGTGAAAGGAGTAATTAACCATCAGATCATATCTGGAGTCGTTTTGAACCCCAAGATCGTTAATTTGTTAATATTTTTCTGAATATTGACAGGATAATATCAGTCTTCTAGAAATGCCTTCCTACACTCATTAAACGGAAAAGAAAGCATTTTCACAGATTTTTCCAAATTTTATTAGAGAGTTATTGTTTTGTTAAAAGGGATCAGTTTGTTCTAAGGAATAATCTATAATTTTCCCATTGTCATTTGAAACATATTGTTGTGAACTTCAATGTGTGTCTAACAATTTTTTGTCAGATATTTGATTTGCTACGAAATAAATCACCAACTCTTATGAATATTTCTGAAACCTTATGAATCAACAATGTAGGGCGGAGGTTATTCTTTAAATAAAATATTTTGAATTTACAAATTATATTTATTATATTATTGAAAGTAAATTAGAAAAGGTATTTTGATATATATTCAATTATTTACACCCAGTATATCCCCGTACACATTCGTGTTTACCACATCCAGTTGTCAGTAACGCTTTGGGTCTACAAAGACCCCAGGTACACACATGATAGAGAAAACGCAGATATGGTACGAGAGTTAATGCTCGGAAAGTCAAATCTCGACTTTTTCCATTTCTAGGCGCAAAACACCCACTTTTCAATTTGCAACCGATGGCAGACCGGTGGAGGCCGCAGCGCTGATGCAGCATGCACGCGAGGCGAGGCGAGGCGCAGCGGAGCCCTCCGGAGCGCGCAATTCCGGGGAGAGCGGCGGCGCAGAGGCGATGACGTGGGGGCGTGCGGGGCTCGCGGCGGCCGCCAGCGCCGCGCCACGCGACGCGTCCAGCACATTAGCGCTTTGTCCCCGCGGACCTCGCCGCCGCCGCCGCCGAGCGCAATCGATAGGGCTGCTGTAGACGCTGCCGCCGCGGACCCTGTCGCCCCTCCGCCTCCACGCGCACCTCCACTTCCAGCGTCTCCGCATTCGTCTCCACCCCCGTTGCCTCCTCCTCCGTCTCCGCCGCCTCCGTCTCCTCCTCCTCCGTCTCCTCCGCCTCCGTCTCCTTCGCCTCCGTCTCCTCCGCCTCCGTCTCCTCCGCCTCCGTCTCCTCCGCCTCCGTCTCCTCCGCCTCCGTCTCCTCCGCCTCCGTCTCCTCCGCCTCCGTCTCCTCCGCCTCCGTCTCCTCCGCCTCCGTCTCCTCCGCCTCCGTCTCCTCCGCCTCCGTCTCCTCCGCCTCCGTCTCCTCCGCCTCCGTCTCCTCCGCCTCCGTCTACTCCGCCTCCGTCTACTCCGCCTCCGTCTCCTCCGCCTCCGTCTACTCCGCCTCCGTCTCCTCCGCCTCCGTCTCCTCCGCCTCCGTCTCCTCCGCCTCCGTCTACTCCGCCTCCGTCTCTTTCGCCTCCGTCTCCTCCGCCTCCGTCTCCTCCGCCTCCGTCTTCTCCACCTCCGTCTCCTCCGCCTCCGTCTCCTCCGCCTCCGTCTCCTCCGCCTCCGTCTACTCCTCCTCCTATTCCGCCTACCTCTCCTCCGTTCCTCCTCCTCCAGTTCTTCCGTCGCCTCTTCTTCCGTCTCCTTCTCCTCTTCTGTCACCTCTTCCTCGTCCACTTCCGTCTCCTCCTCCACCTCCGTCTCCTCCGTTTCCTCCGTCTCCGTCTCCTTCTCCGCTTCCGTCTCCGACCCGTCCCGCCCCGCTACTGCCTCCATCTCTTCTCGTTCCTTTCCTTCTCCTTCGCCTCCTCCTCCACCTGTTCCTCCATCTTTCTTCCTCCGTCTCTTCTTCCGCCTCCACCCCCGCCTCAGCCTCCGTCTGCAACTCCTCCTCCTTCCGCCTCCACCACTGCCTCCATCACCGCCTCCGTCGCCGCCACCTCCTCAGTTTCCGCGAACACCATCACCATCGCCTCAGACCTCCACTTCCGGTAACATCACCACCACCATCTCGTCGCTTCCACTGCCATCGCCAACATAACACCGCCACCACCTCTTCCAAACGTTCCTTTCCATTGCCTCCACCCGCACCAAGTTCAGCGCCCCCTCCGCCGCCGCGTCCGCTGAGAGATCGACGTCCCCCCCCCCCGCGGCCCAGGCAGAGCCCGAGAGCACCTGTCGCTTGACCCCAGGCGATACGGCGGGCACCCATGGCGCTGCCTTATCGCGTGCTGCTGGGCGCTGCGGGGGCGATGAGGCAACGCACGCTTTGATGCCGGCTTAGGTTCATGTAGCCGAGCGAGACGAGAAGGAACAATTAGACGCAACGTCAGCTTCGAGGAACTGTAATGCCATTGAACGTACGACGAATCGACAATAGGCGTTCCACACAAACGTAGTACTACGCGTACGTCGTATTCTGAGCAGGTAACGTCTCAGGCTGCGACGAACTCATTTCCAGAGGCCTATAGTTGCAGTTAATTGCAAAGTGACTCAGGCTAATGCCTGCAAACCTTGAAACAATTATAATGAAACATCTAATCAAATGAAGTTTTGTCATGCTGCCTCGTCTTGAAATTGTATTTTCCGGTTCAAATAAAAGAAAAAGTCGAATATACTTAGAAAGGAATTGTTGTCTCACAAATATGTTCACAATTATGTTTTAAAATGCCCATTTATAAAAAATAAAACCGTTTTTATATCAATTATATTGGAATGTTACTCTATATACTGGTAAAATGGAGCATCCTGATAAAACCTCCTTTGAACTAATTAATAATGCATTATAATCTCTTATATCGTAATTTTCCTCTTTAACTGCGTAACAAGTAACAAAATTGTGTTACGTATGTGACTCTTCAAAAGTAATATCGATAACTTTGGATTTATTAATTCGATTTGATTTATTTTCGTCAAAACAGTAGAAACTGTATGTGATAGTAAACTGTAATTTGTTTGATGTTCAGAATCTCTTTCTCACCCTCTTAGTATACATAGTTGAATGATGAATAAAAGTATCGATTTGAATTGTTTAATGTCATCTGGCTTTGTGTTGAAAGGTAACGAACATGTATATAAGTATTTCTTGTAGTGAGCAGTTGATACTGGCACATGATGCATACGATTCCTACGACATTTGTTATAATTATAAATATCTGCAGTCCATAAACACACTGTTCCCACCCTTAGTAAGTCCGTTTTGACAAAAACTTTATTTTCGAAAATAAATAGGCAAGACAACGGTAAGATTCGAAGGTACAGGCTTGCAAGAATTACGTGAATATTTGCTTAATATTCGAACATTTTTATATCTTAAAGCCTTGAAGCCTGATTTCTTAAAAAAAATATGTACTCTACTCACGTGTTAACCGTCATACTATTAATAATTATGCATTTAACATAAAATGAGAACAGATGTGAAAGGCAGTCTATTGTCTATTTATATCAAACGAAACAAGAATAAAAGCAACGTGAAAACGCTTAACTGATCTAAAACTCGACCAGATATACGGAATTGTTCGAAGCAGTGTCAGGTCTCACATCGTTGTCATGGAAGACAGATACTAGCAGATTGCGTATGCTTTTCAGAACATCACACCCAGGCATAAGCTGCCCCTCGCCGCCCCGTTTCTCCCTCTTCCCGGTGTAAGCTGTTGAAAGTGGCACGCGCGGAAAGGTGGATATTCAAATGCTAATGGGAGGGCTCGGAAGCCCGATCCGAGCGCGGCTTAACAGGTGACACATAATTGTACCGGAATATCTCTTCATTGAAACGTTCCGCAGCCAAAACGGTGAAAGCTGTTCGATCTGTATCTCTCGAATTTGTTGTTATTCTTTCATCTCTGTCGAGTTTTAACGTTTTGTCGTTAGAAGTGTCCCTTCTCTAAGATCTATACAAATAAAAATCAGGGGAGAAGACGAAAAATTCTACTTCTGAAAAGCTCAGTAAAAATGAAAATTTACATGGTTTGCTTGGGCCGACTTAACGAATAGTATCAACAAAATGAAAAAGAAAAAGATATCATATATTAAGTCTAAACATTGTGAAAATAATTGTAAATTTTCAAGGAAAGGCTTTCATTGTTACATTTTCCACTTCATTTTATTCACAAAGTGACCTATTGATTGACGTGGCGTTACATGATGACCCCATTCGATACGTTATATAAATAAATCAAGGGATGAATGCAGAATTCCAAATCTAAAAGAGAATTTCATCAAAATACTAATTTGAAAGGTTATTAGAGGCATACCTACAGAACCTTACGAATGAAAATCTAAATAAAAATATCAAATTATTTTAAAACAGTTAATTTTTTAAAACTTAAATAACTTATCTCTTGTTGTTGCATATTACTCTTTAATTACTCTCATAAATTGATTTAGTGAACTTAGTTCGAAATATTTACGTGCTAATGGCAACATTTATGAGGTAGTAGAATACTTTTTAAGTTTTTTAATTATCAACGGTCATTTGTAAATTACAGCTTCCTAAGCGGACATTTTCTGCAGAATTCATAAAAAGTAATTAATACAAAATCATACTCCAATTCGATGTTGTCTCAAGGGTTACATTTCTCCCCCAAAGTTAATCTTTCCAAACTACCAGTTAATGCTACGTAGCACTTCACATCACGAAGAAGGCCCTTGGGTACAATAGAGGCTAAGCTCTACCATCACCTTAGGACATAAAGGCTATTGATCAGCAGACAAATGGAACAGTGCTTGTTATAATTAGGTTCTCAGATGAGTTGGTGTCAAAGAAATCTAATATTACAATTTCAAGTTGAACTATAGACTGTCTCTTGTACAATTCTTAAGTTAATGAAAGTTCCATATGATTTTCAGATAGTCGTAATGTTTACTCAAAGATACACATATGATGATTCACTTGGCATAGTTTATCATTAAATGTGTATCTTTGAATAAACATTACGGCTGTCTGAAAATCATATGGAACTTTCATTAACTTATGAAATGTAATATTACTTTTCATATTCATTTACAAAACAGCAGATACTTCAAGTGTCTATATTTTTGTTTTCAATATTAGTGAGCAAGATGTATTATCCCTATTTGTAAACAGAGAAAAATATGGTGAATTCAACAGCCAAACTGATTTACCGAAATACCTAAGGATCCTTTTCGGATAGGATTACACAGATATAATTATCAGAAGTATCTAAGTATCTTGTCATTGTATAAAATATATCACGTTAACTCTATGAACGTTCTTTTCTCACCTTTTGACAGTTGAAAAGATTTTCGTTTAATACAATAGTTAGCACAGAGCCCTCACGGGTAGCTTATTGGTCAGCGGGCTTGCTTTCCATGACGGGACCCCGGTGTTTGATTCCCGGTCGGGCAAGATTATAGTGTGCGTTTTTCGTGGAATGTCCGAGTATATGTTGCTATGTGACGATGAGGATACTCACTTCCTAGGTTGAGAAGATCAGAATATGGCGTAGTGATGTCTATATGCTAACCACTCGTCCCCGGTAACCCATGGCCGCAAGGCCGGGATGGCGCCGCTGGTAGGCCCAGGCTTCGTCGGAGGCTATTGAACTGAAGTTCATACACACATTAGTACAGAGAAACTGAATTTTATTCAATGCATTTTAAATAATGAACTAATGTAGTAGAGGTATTTGGCATAACGTACAGAACCATAGGCCCTGCACACACGTTCAGGTATACCGCAGAATTTTTTCCTGTGCAAGTCACCTGTACAGGTAAACCTTACCGGTATACCGGAGCATGTGTGCCGGGCCTTACAGTAAACCACATTTGATTTTCACCGCGTAACTCGAACTGAGTAATGCGCAGAGGCTCAAAACTGGCGTAGGGAGTACACTCAATGTTGGTGGGGGGTATTGGGAGAATGTACACTTGAATTTAGATAACATTGGTGAGTCGCCCTGTATACCACGCGTTGGCATTCCACGCGTCAGATATTTCGGGCTTTCGCAGCCCGCGGCGAGGGGTAGAGGAACAGTGCTCGCGACCGACCGGTCAATATCGCATTGGTCCCAAAGCTGTTCTACACTGGACCGCAAATGCCGCCTGGACCATGTTTTCGGAACCGTTACGAAAGCGGCGGATCGCCGCAAGTCGCACTAATTCGCAAATTGTGATTGACCGTGCGTGGTTTTGGGCTGATGAAAGTAATTGCCCAATTCATACAGGGCATTGAAAATATGTTCTTCTTACGTCGCCGAATCGCCAACAAACCTTTGTCTCATGAGTTAGCAATGAGTGATCATTCAACCTTAGAAAGGACGCCGCCTACTGTTCTAATTGTTTCTTTCTTATTCGGCTTCCTCTTTATCAATGTGAATGGTGCTCACATCTGTTATGAAAAACGATGAAAATGATTTCGCAGAACATTTTGAATTCAATTCGCAACTTATAATTCTTACTACTAAAAGATACATCAGAGGCATTTATAAATACATAAATAATCACCTTTTGGAAGTGTACAATGACGATCTCCAAAGGGCACAAGTTAAGATGGATGGTCTTTGTATGACTGTGTACCCCGCGTGGTCACTTAAAAAGAAATAGATGGTAAAAGTTATACGTTGTCAGGTTTCCAATTACTCATGCAAGCACAAATTCCGCGTTATTGAAGAAAGTATGTGAAATAGGGGTTCTAGAAATGTCAACTTATATTAAGCAATCACTTACAAGTCAAAAGATAGCCTTATTACTAAATATCGACTATGAATTCCATCCTAGGAGTCTCACGTCTTTAAACATCTGACGCAATAGCGACTTATGCCCAGCGGCAGCAAAAATGCTGCTGAAAAAAACCACAGCTAACAAAAGTAACATACAAGAGCATGGTGTCTCCTAAGGCAACACGTGAATTGCAAATACGGAATGCCTTTCTTTAGAACCTTGCTGTCGCATGGCGTTTCCTGTGTCGTAAGTATAGACGCTCTGAGTGTGAGAATTTAGAAGTGTTCGCGATCAGTATGAGATTAGGCGGATTAAAACTATAAAATATTTGCAATCAAAAATGTAATTGTGCCATTGTTTTTGCAATTTTTCCGAGGAAACCATTGGCCCATCTCAA
Source organism: Acheta domesticus (assembly GCA_031308135.1). Taxonomy (NCBI): domain Eukaryota; kingdom Metazoa; phylum Arthropoda; class Insecta; order Orthoptera; family Gryllidae; genus Acheta; species Acheta domesticus. Next base: position 201,890,750 of record JAHLJT010004567.1, on the reverse strand, counting down.
AATAGGCTGCACAGTTTTCTTCCAATCTTCGTGCACTTTGGAACCTGGTAATACAGACATAAAACACCGAATTTACTCAAAAACCGTATAAACCATCCTCTCGCTTACACCACTGAGCCTTCGCGGTGCTCTGGTAGGTTCAGAGCACCCGCCAGGTTCCCGCAGTTCAGAGTCAGAGTTCCTCAGTGCGGCCCCATCACGCAGCAAATGGGGCGTCTGTCGCCCAGCTGGGAACTCCCTCTTCTGTCTGACGGGCGAACGCCGCCGCCGTCACAGCCACAGCCGACTGCTTTTATGCGCTGCGACGAATGATTTGTGGCGTCGGAGAACTGTCGAGGTGGCGGAGGGTGAGGCCCGAGAGGGTAAACGAGGGTGGAGACTTCGGTGGAAAAATCTTGATGGGTGAACCAGCCAAGAGAAGTCTAGTTGGACAGAAAGCATGGGCAGTTGGACTGCAGCAGAAAGATGTAAAACGAAGTAAACACTACTCTCTAAGAAAGTAAGAATTAAAAGTAGGAGAAACCATTAGTGATATCGGCGAGCTGGAATAAGGAATGTGAGAGATAAAGGAAAGGCAGTGTATCATTGGTGCATCAGTACGAAGAATGAAGACTGTGAGATAACAGTGTAATGCGACTGAGTCTGAAGAGGTAGATGGGTGCTGGTGAGTTTTCGATGGTGGTGTAGTGAGCGCGAATTTGGCGAAGAGCAACCAGGAGTTGAGAGAGTGAAGACTGGATTGCTGAAAGATATTGGGGGTATTGGAAGATCCGGAACGGTGGAGTTAAAGTTAATAGAGCTTGTGAAAGCAAAAAAACGAGAGGATACATGTAAAATGATTTTCACAGTGAAAATGAGTAGACGGGAATAAAAGGATGACGTGTCAGTAGTTGTCTGAGTCGAAAAGATGGTGATTGGGAAGCGGGTGCGAGGATGGAAGAGTTGGAAATATTGTGGACCAGGGTAGAGTAGGGTAGAGCGAGTTTCGAAGAAGGGTCCAAACATTGTTGGAGATGTGTTGGGGTGGTATCGGGAATGGGACTGGGGTAGATCAGTGACAGTGGCTGGAAGAGAACAAAGCTGCTGTGGATAGGGCATTAGAGGGGTTGGGACAACGGGGAATTGCAGGACGGGGCAGTAGCGATATCAGGCGGAATATGGAAAGGGCCTGGTATCGCGGACAGATCTATAGTGAGGATGGGTCGGTGGTGAGGGCGAAAGTAGCGTGGTCAGGACGTGCGGAGACAAGGCAATGACCGTGGTGGGGTGGTATCGCGGACAGACGGGACCAGGAATGGGGGTGTAACTAGTGATTGGGGATGGCGTCGGCAGGAAAAGGCTGGCAGCAGGGTGGACACCGTGGCGGGGAGTGGACCGCGGTGGGCCGGACTGGGGGCAGGGGAAACTAGTGATTGGGGATGACGGCGGCGGGGAAAGGCTGGCACCGTGGCGGGGCATTGCAGTCGAGAGCGAGGTGGAGACGGCGGTGGGCGGGGCTGGGGGACGGGACTGGGGGGCGGGGCTGGGGGACGGGACTGGGGGGCGGGGCTGGGGGACGGGACTGGGGGCGGGGCTGGGGGACGGGACTGGGGGGCGGAGCTGGGGGGCGGGGCTGGGGGCGGGGCTGGGGGCGGGGCTAGGGGGCGGGGCTAGGGGGCAGGGCTGTGGGAAGGGGCTGGGGGGCGAGGTTGAGGGCGGGGCTGGGGGGGCGGGGCTAGGGGCGGGTCTGGGTGGCGGGTCTGGGGGCGGATCTGGGGGGCGGGGCTGGGGGGGGGGCGGGGGAGACTAGTTATTGGGGATGGCGTCGGCAGGAAAGGGCTGGCAACGGGGTGGGCAACGTGGCGGGGCAGTGCTGTCGAGTGCGTGGAGGAGAGGCGGTGGGCCGGGCTGCGGGCGGGGCCGAGCATCCAGAAATAGCCCCGCGCCCCGCGTGATTTACAGCCCGCCCGCTGCTAAGTCACTCGCCGATCTCCTGGGAGCAGCGCGCGCCTCCCCGCCTCTTCCGTGTTCGGGCCTATTTATACCGCGCGCGCTCCCCGCCCCGCCCCCACTCGCCCTCGAGCGGCGCGGGCGACAGGGACACCTGCCGCTCTCGCCCAATGTGGTCTTGTTCGCACGTCCGCCGCTCTCGACCCGGCAACGCACGGAAGAGGCCGGCAACAGCAGGTGGCGGCAACTGCTCTACAATCAATAACTGGGTTACTCGCACAGTTCAGTAGTGCGATCGGGTTGATGCCGATCCAAACCACGTTGCTGGATGAATAATTACGCTGTGATGAATCGTAATATTTTTTTTGCTATTTAAGGTGGCATCTACTTCTAAGTCATTAGCGACCACTATTGGATTTTAACGTTGTGGTATCTATGAGGTTGAAACGATATGCCGATGATAGGGAGTGAAAGGACGAACACATACAACCACGCCAGAGGCGAGACTCGAACTCGCGACACTTCGTCTGTGATAGCTACGTCACGACTGGCTAAGCGATCTCGGCCACCGGGCCGCTTAATTTTAATATTCTACGCCTTTCTATTAAATAATTTTAAAAACGTGACCAACAATACATTTTTATATTAATATATATCTAGTATTGGCGATGGTAAATTGACTCAGTTTCTCTAGCTGTGTGACGAAAGAAAGGTCAGGTGGGCCAAATATTTCGGGTACGATGATGGAAGGGAGTCAAGCTCACCTCATGTTTGTCTTACTCCGAGGGGTGGATAATAAATAAAAGCTGGGCCCAGGCTGGAAAAACGTACATACATACATACATACATACTGACCATGCACTCTCTAGCTACATCTACATTTGCAGTAAAAGTTTACAATGTCCGCATATTTTAAAAGCAGTCCTACACCACAAACATGAAGTGATATTTACTGCATCTAAATATTTACATTTCTTAATACATTGTGTAGGTAAACGCAGAAAATACTCTACTTGTACTCTAATACTGAATATTAAAATATGCATGTGAGCAAAAAATTAGTTGCTGTATGGGCTAGTGATGAAACCTGTAATTGATTTTTTGTGCCAAAAGAAGCAAAAATCAGGGGAAAATTGGTGGTGATAATTATATTTTCTTCAAATAAGTCGAAGCTAAACTAGTTCAAACACTGAGTTTATTTATTATAAAATGATAACGTGTATTTGCTTCTTGGGAATACCAGTTCAAATTTTATCGTCATGAGAAAGTATACTAAACACTAGTATCTTATCAATGCATTGCTTCCGCGTTTGTCTTTTTTCGGAGTAGGAAAAAATGTTACGCAAGTTTAGCAGGTTAGTGCCTTGTACAAATAAAAAGTGATAGCACTGATTTGAGAGATACCCACTACTCTATCCACGGTATTCTAAAATGACACGATTTTAACGCGGAAGAAATATCAGTAATAGCATAACTGAATATGTCAAATAGATTTAAAGCAATTCAAATCGCAAATAACTGGAAGTAAATTATATATTTACTCACATGCACAAAGATGTTTCTCTTACCGACTTTTTCCTCAATGTCGTTGTAGGATTTGAAATGTTGCTATTTCTTTCCGCATATTGAACAACCGAAATAATGATAATAAATTTGTCTAAATACAAACTTACAACAAAATTTAAATATCTAACGCAAATAAAGGCAAATTAATTATCAATTCAGGATCGCGTTTATTTGAAAACTAAAATAATCCGTAATGCCGAAATGCTCCAGTCATAAATGCAGTGCAAGTAAAAAAGTAGTAGGTAATTACATCTAAACCCATTCTGGCGCCAAAACTAGCAGACAAACGTTTCATGGGTTTTGGGGAAACTGTGAGTTAGAAAACCGCTTCAAGAATTTCAGTAGAGGAACTCAATCATCAAATTATTAAAAAATTAATTTCCAACGAGTTTTCGAAAATGATGAAAATATCACATTTCTCCACGTAGAGTTCACCGTAGTTCAAACCATCAACACTGGTCCACTAAATAACAGAATTTGTTTAATTTACTTGCTTGTTATTTCGCCAGACATCGCATATTTCGGGCCTTCTGGTTTGTTTCAGAGAACTCCCAAATCGCCTTTGATCTCGTCGCTATCACTTAACGTTTGATCTTCGCTTGTTAATTTGCTCTCAGTGCGCCGTAAACAGCGCGTACCTTGGTGGGGGTCGTTTGTTTAGCTTCAACTTCCATTTCTTTCCGTCCGTGCCATTAACACTCCCGCCACTTACGTAAATAGCGCGAAGCAAAAGTCGAAGCCTTTCCGGAGGAAAAATCGATAGACTCGGTCCGCACAAGACGAGTGAGCGCGGGAGAACAATATGGAGGGATTACTTTAATGAAAGAGCTCGCATCTCCCTCTGAAACCTTATTTTCATTACACAATGCTCTTGCTTTGTATTCAACGAGTACCTAAAACACAGAGGTTGGGCCTTTGAAGCGATGCTGCTAGCTTGCTCAGAAAACGGTCTAATACCACTGCCGTTTAATATAATTCTATGAATGTTAGGTGAGAATAATGGAATATTCTTTTCATTACAACTACACTTATTTACAATTATTCTCTGTTGTGGAAAGTTGTAAACGCTCAGAATTGAGATTGCTGGCTTCAAATGAAAAACTTATTTTCAAGTCCCTTTTTAGAATTTAATAATTTAATAATGGAATTTAAAAAAAATGCATTAACTAACGTGTGCAGGAAGTGATGTAAATTGAGACACAAAGGTAAGGGATGTTCTTTCAAAGCAATCACATTTCTCTTCCAAAATTATAATCAAGATGCACTCGACAACAAATGTATATATTTTCCTTGTATCAAGTGTGGTTAATGGTTACAGAGATTCTGATTTATTTTACACAGAATGCACAGTATACAATGAGGTAATTTAAAGATAACATAATTGTGTAAAGGGAGACGAAAAATACAGCAGATGTTACTCGAATTTCTGAGAGAAGAACTAAAACAAGAAGAACAAAAACGCACGTGGAATAAATAAATTAAACTTTAGAAATCCTAGACAGAAAGATTTTATAAATAAAATAAATTAATGAATAAATAAAAGAGAAGATAAACATACCAGTGACTCTCCAACAAAACATTATTTCTTGTATTATTTCTAATGGTTACCTATTATTATTATTATTATTATCATTATTATTATTATTATTATTATTATTATTATTATTATTGTTGTTGTTGTTGTTATGGTTAAACCGTCGAAGCTGGTAATTGAACTTGTTACATTATTCAGTACCTAACAATTTCATCGTCGGCTGTTCAACATTTCAGAAGCCTGGACGCATCCATAAAAAGTGAATTTTCAGTTTTATATCTTTAATTTTTGAAAATTAAACTTATTTAACAAAAGTAGCACTTGTGCTCTATCCTTACAAAAGGCCTACAGAAACTAGTGGAGCTACAACAGAATGTACTTTCTCGAAGTATTTGGAACATTTCCTTAATAGTTTAACACTAGCTGAACTGGGGCGAAACCCCAGTTCAGCTAGTGTTAAACAATTTTTTCGCCCATTTGAACGCGATTGGAAGTTTTCGCGCCCATCGACGGTCATTTCACTACGATCGCCTCTTTGACCCAACACATTCTCTGCGAGCGCACACAACCAGCAAAAATATTGTCCGTCTGAGATTTTACTCGAAGTTTCCGCGTTCAAGGTACTGATTATATAATGGCTCCGATCGTTCGACAGATTCCTAGACACGTCCACAAAAATAAAATATTTATTTTTTGAAAATTTAAACGTTATAAATAAAATGGAATTATAGTATATAATTACGTGTATTCTGGTCCGTCTTTAGAAAAACAGTAAAGAAAAGATTTGGAAAAATTTGTTTAGAAATTCTTGTCTATACTTTTGGAAAATTGTCACAATTCCACTCAAACGTACACAAAATCTACTAATATTTTGAAAATACTGTGCGTAAAATGGTTTGAAGATTTAATATTGAATAGTTTGCAAGAAGAAAAAAATTTCTAGTCTCAATATTGAAGTTTTAGGTCAGTCTAAAAAATTTAACTTTAGTAATTAACGAAATTTGGAAGTTTTAATGAAAATAATACCATGTTTAAAGCAAACTTCGGTTTATTGAAACAAATTGGTGCAATTTTTCAAAACAGTTTGAAAATTCCCCAGAGATTTCACTAAAAGTACACCTTCAAAAAAGAAAAGATACGTTGCAAATTTCCAGAGTCTCGATTTGGGCCAGGTATATCGAGGAATATACTATGCATTTTAAGGAAAATTCTTTCACGGTTGAGGCACTAATATTGTTCACAAGCAGTTCAATGGGCCTACAAACGGACCGACGTAAGACAGTTTGAAAGAAACCACAATTTCAGTAGTCCCTAAAGTGTATTTACGACATCTCGACATCAACTCATTGAACTTTACATAACTTTGTTTGCCATGTATTTACTCTGTATCATACGAGAATGTAAAAAGAAATGAAATGCAGAAAGATGTACCGTCGTAATATCAAGCTTTCGAAAAGTCAACAACGTACTGATCAACGTACAGAATCAAGGAATGCCTTCTCTTCCCAATCGTTCTGTAATAAGAGCACACTTATTATCGGGGACAAACCCTTCTGCATACACTGTGTTTACTCCCTTCCCGGCCACAAGCGCATGTCTCGGAAATGTTTCATGAAATTGACCCTTCTCAACTGAGCTCCTCCGCTTGGACAGTTATTTGAAGTTCACGTGAACGTGGAGTTCCTAATAACCCCGCCACGAAAGGGGAACTATGGGGACGTCGCCGCAGGCTTGCCAACCGCCCTGCGCGTCCCACCCCGCCTCGCCGGCGCCAGTGTCGCGTGACGCGTTTCAAGGGGACGCCATCGGCTACACCGCGTTCGTATGTCTGGACACGAGTCATTTGAGCTTGAAGGCGGATTCATCGTCTTTCGCCGAGTAGCGAGCGACGGCTCGCCCAGTCCCGATCAGCTGATGTGTTCGGCGAATGTTCTCTTCCTTCAATGTGTTCAAAAGACCGATGCGCGGTGGGTAGGGCGAGCACCGAATGTCCGTCGCCCGGCAAATAGTAACTCATCGATATTACTTGAGATTCGGGGACTGGTGGTTCGCTACTGGCGAATACCCATTGTGTGGAGCCTTCTTAAACAATAGTACATTTGGGATGTTCACATGTACAGCAAGAACGCCTTTTTGCTGATTTAACTGCGAAATCAATGATTTTGATCTTCATACATTTAGATTCATACATTGTTTTTATAATTTGAGAGCATACTATTAATTTTAGAACTGTACGTGATTATGTTGATTATACTTGATTAACTGAATGAAACAAATATTTATTTGCTTTTATCAAGACGCAAAATTGACATCAACGAAGTCAAAAACTACAATAGATATTGAAATTCAGATTTTATTCGAATGTCACTTCCGTTCAAAGATGTTTCGCTTCAACATCCTGCAGATCCTCCAATTCACATTACGACATTTTACGTTTAAGACATTACAGCACGTTTTTACACATTACAACACTTCGTTTCCGTAAAATCAGTTAATGACATATGCTTAATAAAATAAAAATATTCTGCCGTTATAATTGGACTGCAAGAGAGCAGTTTCGATGGAGCAGAATTTAGAGCCAAGGAGGCGTGCCCCAAGGCTGCAGTATCGGGACCAGCGTAAGGCATGGAACATTCACCATCGAGACTGCGACTTGGTACTCATACAATCACGTTTCACGTCTTAACTTTATCCATTCATAATCATCTCTGACATACACACACACCATGATACAGATAGTTCACTCTCATTCATTCCCGTCTAACATCGAGTGTAAAGCAATGACACCCCACCACTGACCACCTACTCAAGGGAAGGGAGTAGACACACCACCACTGACCACCTACTCAAGGGAAGGGAGTAAAGGCGTAAAGTTCTGCCTTTGATACGCTCGAAATGCACCGGTGCTGAATGAAACAGTGTTTGTATACGAAGCCTTGCTCTATCAGTTCATTACGCAGACACGCACGTGCGCCACCGCCACGTGCCGCGCGTCAACCCGAAAACTCCCGCCACGTGCGGCGTATTCCTGGGGCGGCGGCGCGTTGGGGGCGAACGACGCCCCATACATCGCGTCGCCCGAGGACGTGCCGAGGACGCGTCGGCCCGAGCAGCCGGCGGGCCCCCGCCCCGCTGGCGTCACTCATCGTATATTCCGCTCAGGGCGGCATATATGGACCGGCCGGTCTTAAACTCCGCGACAAACTGCGTCGGGGGTGCCCCGGGGTGTGTGACGTCGCGTCGCCCCGTGCGAGAGCAGCGCCCCCCCCTCTCCCCACACCCGCCGCCCTTCGTCGGTCGCGCGATCCTCACGACTTGTCAGCGCTGCCCTTCTGCTCAAATAATTTTACGGATACTTTGTATGGGGGGCGAGGGCCGAGAGGGGAGACGGCCGGGCTTAAGTCGGAGCGAGGACTGCGAGAGGGTCCGACTCCACGCGCTGGGCGTGGCGGAGGAGGCGGTGAGGACGGAAAAGAAGGAAGCCCTTTGAGGACCAGAGGGGCAACAAAGAGTGTATTCAGGCATTGGTAGAAGCGATAAATATTTATACATGTCGATGATGGCGTTCTATACAAATAGTGACTAATGTCATGACAGTAATCATCTAGCAGTAGTATCTGTAACTGGGTACGAGTGACTGTAAGTGGTCACCGGAAATAAAGGATTAGGGAGGAAGGAGGAGGGTTTGACAGATATTGTGTGATGGACGTACTATACGGATGTGAGGATTATAGAGACTGAGTGAATAGGATTGCGAAGATTAAGTTAAAATGTTGTTATCCATGAATGGTCCTAGATGGCGAGTTTTGTTGGGAGAAGACAGGAAGAGAGGCGAACTCAAGAACAGAAAACTCGCTGGCGAAATGAGAGCTGGGGAATAAGGTAAGGGAGCGAAGAAACGAAGAAGAAAGCGACTAACTTATGACATCGGTCGAAATAAAGAACAGACCGTCTCCGAAACGAATGGTGGGATTAGCATATCAGGGAACGTGACGAAGACTGCGAATGCAGCACGTGTGTTGGCTTGGCAGCTGCTGTGGATCGGTGCATTTGACAAGAGAGCGGGAAGTGAGACACAAGGAAAGGAGGAACAAGGCGACACTGAGAATGGAGTTGTCTGAGGCAATATCAGGCGCGGCGCGGCAGGAGAACCGAATAACGAGGGAGGGTAACGTGATTCAGAATAAAGATCATTAGAAGGTCGCGGACTCTTATCATTGGTTTTCGTGATTCCCCTGCTCTCATCCAGGCATCGGCTGGAGCTGCACCGTAAGCAAAGGGCCAAGGATTATGGGGTATTACCTTCCCATTGCCTTCCCTTCCCAGGGTGCCAATTTCCACAGCAGTTAAAGCGCTCTAGACCCGAAATCAAATCAAATCGAATATCGAAAGGAACAGGCGTCAGGGATAACGAAGTTGCGTGGAAAGCAAGAGCAAAGAGACGTCAAGGAAGACGGGAGCAGTGAAGCAACAGAGCATTGAGGGCAGCTTGTGAGGCGAGATCTACAGACGAGGGATGCAGCGAGGAGCGCTGCGGCAGGGGCGGCGGCGGCGGCGGCGGCGGGAGAGGGGGTGGGGGCGGCGGCGGGGCGGGAGCGGGGGCGGGGGCGGGGGCGGCGGCGGGGGTGGCGGCGGCGGGGGCGGCGGCGGGGGCGGCGGCGGGGGCGGCGGGGCGGCGGGGGCGGCGGCAGGGTGGTAGCAGAGCAGGGCGGTAGCGGCGGCGGCGTGAGCGGCGGCGGGGCGGGGTCGAGGCGGGCTGCCAGCAGACGTGAGCGCCATCCCGATACACCGCCGCCCGCTACGCACACACGCATCTCATCTGCTTTTGTTCTCGTTTATATGCAAATGCCACAAAAATAATTTATACGCACCGAGATAAAAACCCCGAGAGCTTACATAATGGACGACTTCATATAAAGCACGACCTTTGCGAAGATATCGTCGCGTACTGCGAGGTCTGACGCGTTCTGAACGTTTCGAGGCAATTTACGGCGGGACGGTCGAAAAAAAGGGAGAAAAGTCAACAAACCCGACATCGGAAGTGGCGCGGCCCGAAATGTGAGCTTCCGGGAGTGTCGACCGAGATAAGGCACCGAAAGAGGGACGGGGGTGGGGGCTGGCTTCGAGCGTCGGAAGCATGTAACAAATAGGCCATTGACACGAAAGGCTCGTGCCGAAGAGGAGCTGTTATTACGATACTTCTGTATTATTACCCGGGAAGCCTCTAGAGGCGAGAAATGGCGCTTAGGACGTGTGTTTGGGAGTCGTTAGCGGGCGATTTTGCCACGCCGGGAGGAACTTTTATCTCGCCTGTTCGCGCGTAGTTGTGGAAATGTACAAGAGTGAGTCCGATACGGACATCTCCCGCGAAGACGTCGAATGCAAAGTAGCATTTGCTAAAAGCATGTAGATCGCCAAGGCGCCAAATGATGAGATATAACCGTATCATATTATTTCAGACGTATTCAGAGGATTCTGTAATGCGATCCGATAAGGATTTCTGTAGGTGCTAGACTGATACTGATAATAGACTGTGTACTGATAATTTAGAATTGCCGCTGAGGCACAGAAAAAATGTTTGAAATCTCTGTAAGCTAATATGATAAGATTCACAGCCAATTCTATTATTGATGTTTCATCGATATTCAGTCTCTGCGAAAAGGCTCGAATATATCTCGAATCATATCCGTCGCTTTACCTTTGATATAGCGGAAACGTCTAGTCCGCTTACCTACACAATATCGCTCTTCAGACAAAGTAAGATGAGCAATATATTGGTAACCTAAAATATCAAATATTAGCCAATCACTTTCTGTAACACCTAGTTTTTCCTATTTATATTTCAGACAATTGTACAAGGTTCTTCGACATTTTTATTGCAATTTATATATTGGCAATAAATACCACCTGACTACTGATCTGACTACCAACATACTACCTGAATCATCAATTTATTCTACTTAAAATTTCTATTTCATAATTTTTTAGAAAACATTGGAATTCAAGCGTAGTTTTATTTCCAGTTTAATTGAAATAGTATTCTTTCTTTAATTTTTTTGTTAGACTGGAAAACAAGACATACTAAAATTCAGAGGATTGCGTTCATTCAACGTTTCTTCTGCGCTGCTCCATTACTTTCTACAAAACCCAAAACAATTCATTAAAAGCGAATAATTCCAGTGACTAAATAACGAAGTAAGAAAAAACGAAGAAACATCAGATAACGATTCATAATTTATGACAACTTCATAATTTTTAAACACCAGCTTAATAAATGAGGAAAATGAGCGAACATAACAAAACTATAATATCGCGAACAGAAATAACAAATTCATTTTAATTTTAAAGTGCTCGATTTCTTGACCTCTGTTGATTACTAGTATTGACTTACTTTTGAATTTAGGTCAGTGAAACATCAATTCAAATTGCGAAAGTTTCGGCTTTTATTGTACCTTCATCAGGGCTAGAGAAAAAAAGGATTTTTTTATTCACCAAGTACAATAATTGCTTAATCATCTAATACCTAATAGTCTATTACACAATTGTGACTTATATGTATAAATACTGTATAATTACATACCATTTTCCGTATATCTGTGGCGTGGTGGTAGGAATGCATATGAAATGAAAGCTAGGAAGTGTAAGATTGAATATGAGGGAAGGAAGAGGTGAGAGAATCGTGGATAGGTCCGAGAGATCTGGAAAATGGTATATAATTATACAGTATCTATACTTATTATTCAAAATTGTGTAATAGGCTAGTTGGTATTAGAAGATTAAGCAATTGTTGTACTTAATGAATAAAAAAATCCGTTTGTTTGTAGCCCTGATGAAGGTACAATAAAAGCCGGAAAGTTTGCAATTTGAATTGATGTTTCACTGACATAAACTCAAGAATAAGTCCATATTATTTTAATTTTACTTCGCAATTCACGTCGCCGGCAACTCACTGAATAATGCGCCCCGTTGGCAGAACGACACAGACATCGACGTCAAGCGTTCTCAGAAACATCATGACGAGTGGCGGACCCTGCAGAAGAACAAGCCTCTTCCCTTTTGATCGCGCGCTGCCTTCCCTCCGACAATTAAATTTCTCCGCCACCCAAATGATTATATCCTCATCATTTAAATCGTAATTCCAGCACAACACAGAGGGCGTCGGGCGCAGGCCGCGGGACGGGGCGGGGGGGGTGAGCACGGGCGGCTGCATCTCTCTTAATTACGGGACCGTCCGCATAATTCACGGCGCGAAGGACGCGGGCGGCGAGGGGCAGGCAGGGAGCGAGAGGCAAAGAGGGAAAGACAGAGAGAGAGAGAGAGAGACGGAGGGAAAGGGGATGTCGCGGTGCGAGCGTCGTTTGTTCCGCGTCGCGACGTCGTTGCTCAGCTATCCACCACCGCAGCCGGCCCCGCGGTTCCCCGCTTGCGCCGCCCTCACCGCTCTTGCCCTGCTCTCTCCGCCGTCCGCGTCGTCCCGCACACGCCACTGCGTCCCGTCCCCGCTGCCCGCCACCCTCCGCCGCCCCCCCACCCCCGGGGGTGGAACCCACCGATCATTTTGGGACGAGCCATCGTAGACTTTTGATAAATAATAAACATATTTGTTATTAATTCTGTTTTATTTATGTACTGTAGATAGTGTTATACAATATTATTATTTTAATAATTATACACTTCGAACAGAAATATTTAAATAAATTTTGCCAAATAAAGGAAGATGAACGAAAAGTTTGTGCTCCCATGCCTCCCCCTAGATCTGTCAGTGCCCCAACCACCCTTGCCTTTCCCATCACTGCCGTATCCACCGCGTACGCTGTCTCGCCGCCCACCACCCGGTTGCCCCTTCGCCGCCTCCACTCCCCGCCTTCGCCCCCACACTGTCACAACCACCTTTGCCGCCCCGCCTCCCTCACCACGCCCGCAGACACGCCCCCCGCCCCCCGCTCTGCTTGCTCTCTCACTTGCTCTCACCGCCTTGTTCTCCTTCCCGCGACTGCAACCGTCCTCCAACCTCCCGCTGTCGGTCCCGTGTCCGAGATCGCCAAAGCAGTAGTGCCGTAGTGATCTCGCACCGTGGGGTCGCGGGATCGAGTCCCATCTCGGGCATGGTTGTATGTGTTCGACTTCATCCTCATACCATAACGTTAAATCCAATCGTGGTCGCTATTGGCCTAGTAGTTGATACGACTTGATTATAAAAATAATAACTCTCGCTGCTCAGCATAGACGTTGTAAGACGCCATGCCTCTTTCGTCTGGTGTTTCCATGATCATATCCGTTCCTGCTGCTACCCTTCATCCGTTAGGCTGTCCGAATGGACAGGTTTTAATCGCAGGTACCAGTGCCCCAAGAAGCACTTCATGAACTCTTTGAAACACATCGAACTCCTCCCTCAGAGCAATCATTAAATATTTTTTAGCATTTAAATTTATTTCCAACAGTTTTTCTAGTTTACGAATCAATCCATTAATGATTTACCACAAGTTTCAATTTATTTTTCTTTCAAGCAGCTCTTTTACATCAGTCATGATGATTCGCAGTTTTTCTTAAGGTGTTTATCGACTTCTCTATATTTTAATTATTAATATGAAATGAATTCATTTCGTTGCTGTAGTTAACCTCTGCGCAATTTTAACGCTGGAAACTATTACACTCAAATAGCAATCGTCACTTTACACTTTACCTAAAACAGAAATGCGCGTTTGAGGAAACACGTCCCCTCGCCCTCTCTTTTACTCGCACTTTCGGCCCATTTGGAAGCAGCCGCGTGCCTCCCCTGGCCCGGCCCCTCGGCGGTCCTCCCGCGTCCGCAAGCCGCAGCCCCTCAAGGCCCGTCCTGCCTCCTTCGCCCGGGCCACGCCCCCTCGCTAGGGCGCGCGACGCTCCGAGTTAAATTGTCCGCACTTGTGTTTTTATCCCAGCGGAAAACTAACGACCGAACGTTTGAACGCGGGGTGACGCGGGGGGGGGGGGGCGGGCGACCTGCGCGCCGCAACGCTCGGCGCCCCCCGGCGGGCCGGCCCCGCTCTCTCGCCTCGCGGGCGCGCCGGGGCGTTTGTCTCAAGGAAACGCGCTAGCGCCCCCAGCGAGATTCTTACGTCGCACTATTTTTGCCCTTTTTTTGCTTTCTCGTTTACGTGCTGCAGAGCAGGGAGGTCCAACTTGCGAGGTCTTACGGGCCGCACTGAAAGCTTCAACCCTCGTAGTGTGGACGTTCTGATGCGGTGTTGTTGACGTAATTAAATGGAGTAAAAACAAGATGTCATCTCTGTCAACTTATTTACTGAGAGAGAGCCGGCTTTCGACGGCTTTGCTGTCATCTTCAGTCTACAAAAAATAAAATATAATAGTTACATTTAAAATTATAATAGCAAATTAAATAACAAATTATGAAATTGAAGGGGGTATTAATACAGAGACCAATGGCAAATGAAATTAAAAAGTATAAAATGCAAAGGGGGATAGATATAAATAATATATACATTTGAAATTATTGTTACAGACTGATATGACCGAACAAGCTGACGGAGATAATATATTACTTCATTTAACCCTCATACCATATCTGGGGTACTTTTGGACCCCACGCTCATTAATTTGTTAATATATTTTTGAATATTTGCAGGAAAATTTCAGTCTTCTAGATACGCCTTCGTGCACTTATTAAAGAAATACGAAACTTCACATATTTTCCAAATTTTATTAGAGAGTTTTTAATTTTTTTTCGTTAAAAGGGACCGGCTTGTTCTAAGAAATAGTCTATAATTTTCCCATTCTCATTTGAAACATATTGCCATAAATTTCAAAAACGTGTGTCTAACACCGTCAATTTTTGTCTGATATTTGATTTAGATTAGATTAGATTTATTATTAATTCTGCAATTAAATATTTACTTGGTGGCAGAATATATAAATTACAAGAGAGTAGTTAATTTAAAGGAAAAAAACACACAATAATTAAGAATAATAGTAAATAATTTCAAAGCATTTTACCTGGAAATAACACTCACACTCCCATTATACAACAATTAACACTCTAAATATTTTTGAAGCCCAGTGAATCAACAATCGCGGATACATACGGTGGAGGTTATTCTTTATATAAAGCGATTTCTATTTACAAATTATATTTATTATTATATTATTGAAAGTAAATTAGAAAAGGTATTTTTACATAAAATCAATTCTTTACACCCAGTATATCCCCGTACACATTCGTCTTTACTACATCCAGTTGCTAGTAAAGCTTCGGGTCCAGAAAGATTCGAGGTATAGTACTTGATAGAAAAACGCAGATATGGCACAAGGGTTAATGTGGTTTCGGGCCATATTTTCATTACTCGGGCGATCCACAGGTCACACAGTATTGTTCTCGGCAGTCTGCCCGGCTGCTCTGAAACGGAGGGGGAGGGGATGGAATCATGCATGATATCAGGCTCTACCATGTATGACGCAGTTAAACACAGTGGGATGATTTTGAATTTTTGAATTTACTAAAAAATCCTTAAATCTAAATTCATTCTATTTTTACAAGACGTGAGTATTGAGCCTGTCAGGGCGCGTACGCGAGGCGCAATATTCTCGCCCAATGTAGTTTTTATTTATTTGGCCAAAAAACAGTAAAAACTTTATATGACGTAAGAGGGACGAGGCTATATGTGCACTTAGTTGCAAGGGACGTTCACATTTGTCTAATAACGTTTCGCGGGCCACAATAAATGACACCGCTGGCCGCCAGCTGGACAGCCCTGAAATAGAGAATGCTAAGTTGGGGCCCAAAAACATCGGCATCGAGATTTTGTCGGAATATACGGTTTGGAAGTTCCTGAAACCGAAAAACATTCGAGTTAAAATTTTTGCCTCTATCGTTCTGTAAATAAAGCGAAAAACGCACGAAAAGATTACCTCAAAATGGATAAGTTCTCTATCGATGTGGCCGAACTTTAGTCATGTTTATAAAGGTCGTGTAGCAATTGCAAAATTTTCCTTAAAAGATTAATTTGTTGGTGTAAATTTCTTATTGGTAATAACGCTACTAATGATTTGTGCTCATAATCAATGAACGCACGTCAGAAAACGGAAGACAGTCGTGGGTTATGCTTATCTAGCTTGGCGATCTAACTCTGCTCATAAAGGAAGTGCTTTTTAATATTACTTTCTAAATTTTACGTAAAATGGAAGAGTGCCTGCTTATAAATGAGACATTTTTTCATATCTGGAATGACAAATAATGGCGTTGTATTAAGTAAGTAAATATTTAAATCCAGGTAAATTGTATGTAAAGGGTGAAATTCAAACATTACAACTAGTAACAAAAAAACAATAATATTTCATAAGAACGCAACACAAAATGAAAATGATAAAAACAGAATAAAACTCTCATTTTTGTTTTGTAAATATGCCATCATTTCCAATGAATAGACAACGGGAAAAACGTACTACACTTGTTTTAAATGAATTCATAAATCGTCCCAAACGGGCGACACATAATATCTGTCACCACAGCGTTTACGCTGAACAGACTCGACAAAATTCAGCAGTTTTTAACCGATTCAGTCATTGCCCAACCCCTCTGCGGCGATATGCATACACTCATACACCTACGCGCCCACGACATATAATATCCAAGCTCCATTCAGAAGCTCGCCCGCCCTGGGTAAAAAAAAAACATTGCAGGGGGAGATGCTATTCGTATCTACAATGAACCGCTCGGAGGTTTTAGCACAGGCGTGTGGCAGTGTTGGCAGTTTGGCAGAGTCAGAATGAGTGGAATATCAACAGTGTACAGGGTAGACGAGAATCAGGCCCGTGTTACAAAGATTGAGATGTAAAATGACTACATTACTATTTACCAGAAATATTGCTGATCAAATCATTCCACGTTCATTTTCTGGATACGTGACTATAGTGTATTAAGAAAATGAGAAATTGGGCAAATTTGAAAACAGTGAAGAAAGAGGGGTACGGTGAAGGTGCAATACACAGCGCTTGCAATGGAACTCGATTTGCTTGAAGGTACGCGCTACGTAACATTGCGAGAGTAACTTGAATGATTTTATTTGTAATGACTATGATGTGAATGTTGCAATAGATGTGTCTGCTAAATAGATAATATTGAAATTAATTCATGGAGCTAAGACGGAGAAGACTATTTACTTTCACGGCGCTCCTAATACCATTGTAGTAACCTAGTTAGCTTGAACAACTAAAGGTGACATCGACTACATGCTCCGTGAAATTAGACAAATCGAGCGAAAAAAAATATCATAGTTTTGAAACTTGGTATGATTGTTTGTTGCTACCTACCGCACATTATACTAAAATTCCGAAAGTGTGTGTGTGGGGGGGGGGCGTTAAAAATGTATTTCCTACGTTTTTTCCACATACATTCTAGCGAAATCCTACCGAAACTTATGCTCTGTACAAAATTAAAGTATACAAAATTTCCTACAAAAATCTCCCGAAAAATGTTGTAAAATTAACTCTTCTAAAATATTCTCGTATCAGTAGAAAGTAGGAAGTCATAAATAGCAGCCCATCGTATATGAAACTGATAAAATAATTTGTCAAATAATTTAATATAAGCGGAAGTAACGACATTCGTTACAAATGAAACAACTAATGGGAACTAAAAGAGAGCTAAAGACGAAGTACATATTCATTGCTTGACGAGGGTGACGAGGATATTTTCCTTCAGTCACCAGTTTTTGGATTAATTTGACTGGGCTAAATATTAAAAAACTCGAATGCATTTCTCCGATTCATTCGTATTTATGAATACGAATTCATCTTGTGCCATGTATCTAAAAATAGAAAAAATTGTGTTTATGGAAAAATATTCACATGGAATGATACAGTTACAAGATAATATGAAAATAAAAAATTCGTATAATTGATTCTTTCAATTAATCGTAAGAAGACGAGTACTGATATATTTTTCTTAAGAGTGGATCTGTCAAAATTAAGCCCTTCTAGCCTTCTAGCTAGAATCTATCTTCTAGCCTATAATGTAAAACTTAGTGCTGAGAACAATTTGATACAGGGGCTTTGCTCGCGTGAAAATTTTGATAGGTGTCCCGCTGTATTACAAAATAAAACTTTTTTCTTTCCTTAAAAATGTTCAATTATCGATTACCCTCTTTTTTTAATTTGACAATAAAAACATGAGTTGAGTGTCACAGATGACACACTATTAGAGGAAAAATTAGACACATTATTAGAGGTGAATTTTAAAAAATTGTCGTAAAAAATGTATGCAATATTTGAAAAACTTCTTACATACAAATTCTTTTCTTTGTATTCTGCAACTATGTACGAAATTTGAAAATTTTATGTGGAATATTTTTTAACAAATGGTTCATTTGTCATACAAAAAGAATTTTACGTGAAATTGCTTGCAAACTTTTAAGAGATGTTTCTGGAACGTCACCTTAATCAAAACTTTTCTTTTATTTTTATAGTACCATTATTCCCAAAACATGGTATTCGTTTCGAATTCTTTTTACAATAGCAAAATGTTCTAATAGCTTCCGAAAATATTTACAAATGAATTATTCTGAAACTACTGCCAATATTCTCTTCTCAATTTTCATTACACAGACTTTCATCAAGTGTACGCCTTGCTGCACTATTTGGAGATCCCGGTACAGAAAAAAACACGATGTTGACACAAGTTTGCATTCTCCAACATTCTTAATATCAATAAACCGCGTGATTTCTTTCATGCAATATTGAAAATTTGAGCTTCGTTCACTTTCTTTTGTCAACTGCTTACTCTATCCCTGTTTTTAGCCCACGAACAACTTCGCCACATACAAATTCATGACAAAACAAAACACTCTCATCGCGGATAACTGTAATTACAAGAAAAAACAACACATTTTTAAATAAGTGTACAAATTAATTTACGTAGCGGGCAGTTTAAAAAACAGTTTAAAATTTAGTTTAAAAAAACCGTTAAAAAGCAGTTTAAAATTTAAATCAGTTAAAAAAAACAACAAACAGTAATTTTCCGAGAGTCTGTCAAACACTTCCCTTGTCTTCCCTTCTAACACGGCTACCTGCAGAGATGTTATTAAAATTTTAAAAGTCAACCCGCAAACTGACTGGCACAAAATCACGGGAGAGTGTACAAAAAGTAAAGGAAATAAAATAATAATAAAAAACAAAAATAAATTTTTTGCCCACATTTTACCTGTATGTATTTTACCTGGTTCGGCAAATCTTCGCAAACCGACGTGCAGATCAATGCCGGATCTCGCCATTCAGCGGGGGGGGGTATATCTGCTACATCCAGCAAAACATAAACTACACTTACGGGACGAATCCCCTCCTCCTCCTCCTCCTCCTCCTCCTCCTCCTCCTCCTCCTCCTCCTCCTCCTCCTCCTCAAGTGTTTGGCCAAAACTCGTCGAAATGCAGACAAAATTAATTTACATAGCGGGGAATAATCACAGTTTGCTAAACAATACAGTAGTTTTCCGCGAGTCTGTCAAACACTTGCATTGTCACGCCTTCTAACACGTCTCTCTGCAGAGATGTTATTAAAATTTTAAAGCTCAACCCGCAATCTGACTGGCAGATAATCTAGGGAGAATGTATTAAAAACTACAGGAAATAAAATAATAATAAATAACAAAATAAATTTTAGCTCATATTTTACCTCCATCTCGCCTCGAGTGCTCGGCCAAAACTCGTCGACTTGGAGGCAACGGAGCGGCGGCAGTGTTTGCGGTGGGCACGAAAAGACCGGCGGGATGCTGCGGTAGCACGTGCGGGGCGCAGCATGACGGTGTAATTAGTCGCGAGACAGAGGCTTAACCGCAGCGAGCGCCTCGCATCACCTCCCCAAACGAGCAGCCAATTAGGTGAAGTGGCTGGCACAGTTGCCACCCCCTCCGCCGGCGCCGCGTCTATGCAAGAATTAAGCGTTTTGAGGCAGGGCGCGGAATTTATTCCGCGAGCGAAACTGCTTCTCCAACCTTTTCCACTCCCCACCCGCCAGCCTCCGCCCCTCCCGCCTGCCACAACTCCATCTCCCCCCCCGCCAGCATCCAGATACGTGGTTCGGCAAATCTTCGCAAACCGACGTGTAGGTCAATGCCGGATCTCGCCATTCAGCGGGGGGGTATATCTGCTACATCCAGCAAAACATAAACTACACTTACGGGACGAATGCCTCTCTTCTCCTTCCTCCTTCCTCCTCCTTCCGCACTTCACCATCACCCCTCCCCGCTAGCCTCCACGCCTCACCAGCAAGCATCAAGTTTCCCACCGCCAACCTCCAGTCCAACCACGCTACACTCCATTCCCCTGCTAGCAACCAGATACCTGAATTGGGGAAACTTCGCAAACCGACGTGTAGGTCAGTGCCGGATCTCGCCCTTCTGCGGGGAAGATCTCTGCCACCTCCAGAAAACGAGTGCACTACGATTACGGGACTAATGATCTTAATAGTTGACGCACCCGGAAAGAATCAATCAATCAAAACCCAGGTGGTCTTCATCCCTGCTGACATCCTCCTCGCCAGCAACTACCCACGTCAACCTCCGCCCCACACCCATACAAAAAACCACACTCCACCAGCCTCCACCCTCTGCTGGCCCCCGTGTTCTTTGGCATGCGCCTCTTCGGTCCTTCACTCTTTACGGTCTCTATCTCAGCAGCCATCCACAACTGCATAGTTCACTAGTAAGGGGAACAATCATGCCGTACATGTATAACAGTGGTTAAAAATATGAAATATATCACGTTGCACACTCAATGAATTACCAGGTGTGTAATGCTTAAAACATTTTAAGAAAATTAAATAAGTTTCGCGGTTCGTCTTACGTTTCGAATAAAATGCAGAGCCTATCACAACACACTTCACTTTACAGTTCAGGATTGATTTATCAAATGCAAATTCTGAAATATAGAAGAGACTCTTCCAAACATCTAAACTAACTCTTGAAAACAAAACACACCATTGCGACAAACTGAATTTGTTGCAAGTATGACACCGCCGCATTTCTTCCTAATAAAACACCGTCTCACAATACAACAAAAGAGAGTGATCTACGCCTTGTCGTGGCAAGCAAAACGATGTGACACTCGCAAATACATCATCGGTCGCAACGACAGTGCAACGTCAAAACAACAACACGCGCTGCCTGCAGAGTTTGTTACCGCAGAGGTTGTATCGACGTGTCGCCACCCGCGCTGCTGGCACAGGTTTCTCATTGTTCTGAGAGTTTCCCACATTTACAGTGAAACAAGAGAATACGCGCCAGCTTCATTGTAGGTGGAAGTATTGAACGCAATAGTTATATTTTAGAAATGTCGTTATTTTCACAAACTTTCGGAACTTTTTCTTTACTTTTATTTACTTTACTAATATGTGGAAAAAGAGGGATATTTGTTTTAAAGGCAGTAAACATCAATAATATGCCAACAAGCAACATAATATTTGTATAATAGATTATCGATTCTTATTTATTTTCGTAGAAACAGTGTTTCGGTAATCGTGTGTTGTGTGAATTGAGAGTTCGCTCTGGACAACAATTGGGGATTTTCTTACTCTTCAATAATTATTTTATTTGATAAAAACTCGCCGTCGAAATATGAGCTATACGATGTTAATACTTCGCTGTGTCTATCGGTGATTTGATGCTAATGAATGAAACAAGGACATTAATAAAAATCCAACTCTATATACCCAAATAACGAACACAAGCTAAACGTCCGCAGACACAGAAATGAAAAACTAGAAAAGAAATTAAGGTAAAAAAGATAGATTATTCGAGAGTATAATATGAACGGAAACATAAAGCCCTTATGCTAGGTATATCCTAATTGTCACTTATCCTAGGTATATCCTAAATATATCCTATTGTCGATTATCCTAAAAGTGATCCGAAAAAGTCCATTATATTGATTCAGAGCTCTAAAAATTACTGCTTCTAAAATGGACATTAAAATGATTACATCGAAGCAGGTAGTCTTTCTAGGCCGAAATGGTAAATAAATTGCGAAATATACGGGAATATTTTATTTATTTAATATATTTTTGAACGCTCAAATTACTCTTTACTGAAATTTTTTCCTTTGCAAAATACGGAAAATAAGGAATAAAATTATCAACCCAAACCCGCACCTTTTCTCAGGTAAAAATGCACCAACAAGGTAATTTTTATTGCAGAATATAATATGAAATATCTCATTGTATGACATTTTGGCAGTAGTAATATTTTAAAGCATTTGAAGCACTCATCGCGCAATGAATTATATATAAATGCGATTGCCTTCATTTCTGCCTGTTAGTCACACTCGCAAACATTTATTAAATTCTTGGAGTATGCACGCATGTGCTGATTTTTAACAGAAACAACCTGTTATGACATAAACAGCTTCACCTTGATAACACACGGGTGCAAAATTAAAAAAAACACGACATTTTTCTCGTAGTAATTAAAAGTACACTTCGGCGTTGAAAACACTATTAAACGAACGGAAGCCACATCACGTTCTACGAACATGTTTAAGAACGCATCTATCATATCCCCAGAGGCCAAAGGGGGATGCGTTGAGTAACCTGGCGCAGAATATACATAGGCTGTGCACACACACCTCGCACGGCGGGGCGGCAGCGGTGGGGACGGCAAGCACAGTGGTTCAAGATGAACAAAAAACGGCAGTAATCTAACCAGGTGCGTTAGCGAATGTATTGGAGGTTCGTCAACTGACGATTCACATTACGTTAGGTTTTGGCATGTTAATTTGAGAATTTCCCAGCTATGGCGTCGCTTCAGAACGGGGAATTCATTTAGAAAGGTAAACATTCGTACTAGTCAACTTCATTAGAATAATGTAAATCCCGCCAAATAGATTAACGGTGAGACGTCTTTTCTCGTTCTCCACAGAACAGCAGATATTAATCCGATGACGAGTTATCACGACACACCAATTAAAACTCAATGGATCTAAGTTTTCAAAGCAAAATATGCAAACTTGTCGAGCCACAAATACAAAAAAAAGCAACTCATAACGAGTTACTATGCCACGACCCGTCCAGGTTGGTGCATTTTCAGTATCAGCGAAGTGGTTGGTACTGAAGTTTATTCCGAGCTGGGGCATTTCGGGTATTCACGATGGCAGCTGAGAATTTTGGCGAAATAAATATTATTGATTTCTGAGACGATAAGGATTGTAGCTTTTTATTTTGCAAGAGGTGCCAAGAATACAAAAGAAATGGCAATGGAAGTTAACTCGTAAGCTCGTAAGGGCATGTGTAGTTCATTTCTCGCAGACTTGCATTTTCTTATGAAACTTGAAAAGTTTGTTATTTGCGCCACAAAGGCATGTTGCTGTTGTTCCTTTTTTCTTTCCTTCTCTCCCAGGCATATGTCACAGTAGATCCGAGAGAATAAAAATCATTCAATTTGAGCTACTGTAATTGATGTGTTTCGGATCGCTGAATTCGAAAATGATTTGAAAATATTATTTAAAATGCATTCAATAGAGTCGATGCAAAGAGAAAAAGCCAACCAACGTATTTTTTCCCGTTTTTAGAACAAAACATTAATTAAAATATAATAATGTTTGCTTTGAAATGTTTCTGGTTCAGCGTGTTGTTTTACCGTTCTGAAAATATTATGGAGGTAACGTTTCGTAGCAACATTATACAACAAGACACGTTTTGTCGCTGACATGCTAAAAGCAATATAGAACATGAAAACTCTGGAGATTTTTTAAGATCTTTATACAATACTTTACTATCTTACTGGAAAGTGTGGTTTGTTGCTGAATCCCGCCATTTACTGTGAAAAAGTTTGTGTAAAAAAATAAGGATAATGAAAATGAAAGTAAATGATCACCTGTCATGGAAACAGCTTATTGGAGAACCACGGTAATATTCCTTAATAATTATATTCTCACATTTGATTCACAATAAATCTCTGCCCGGTGCACATGGATCCGAAATACGCCAAGGGAATACAACTGGAAAAAATAAATGAATATAATTTAACTGTTTGAGTACCGTATATTCAGTGTGTAAAAGTATCCCTACTACACCTATATTTATTACCCCCCTTATATTCCGCAGTCCGATAAAGAAACCAAGTGTACTTCTTCTTCCAGGAAAAACCAGGAGAGATTGATCAGTGCAGTTCCTCTGACCGGGAGGTCCTAAGTTCGAGTCCCGACGGCGACAGGATTTTCGACACTAGGCTTTCAGCTAGGTCGTATTCAGTCGCTGTCTGGAGGAGAATTCAAGCGGCCGGCTGCTCTGATCGATGTTTTCTGTGGTTTCTCCGATCAACACCAGGCGAATGCCGGAGCAGTATCCTAACAAAAGAGCCACGGACCGCGCGCGAATCTTTCCTTTCTCTTCCTTGTCCTATCCTCACCCTTTACACGCACACACTAACATGCACTACACTGCCACACGTGCAGGGAGACCGGTCGGAAGCTTACAGCTTGTCCCGACTGGGGCGGTGCCCCGCTGGTGGAGATACCTGGTTGAGGGGAAGCCTCGCTAGTCGACGGTGGTCGGCGATGGATCTCGCCATCCAGCGGGGAAAAGATCACCGCCATCACACGCACTACACTTACGGGACTAATGACCTCTGTAGTTGACGCGCTCGGAACGACTAATAATCAATCAATCCATCAATGTTCCAGGAAGAGATGAACTTGTGCCTTGTAGAATGGGTAGTGCGCGATTGAGCGTCCATGTGTAATCCGTAATTAATAATAATAACAATAATAAAAATAATTTTTCTACGTGATTCTACGACGATTCTATGACCTGGTGGATCATACACAGCTTGTGTCCTAGACAAAAAATAATGATTCACATTTTGTTGACAATTTCTCTAGGGAGTCCATCAAAGCTGCGACAATTGGAACAGTAACTAGTAGTTTAAATCAGAATACATGCAAAATATATAAGAAAACGTTGATAACAAATCAAAATTCATCTTAAGAATAATCTTTAGTTAGATTAATAGTAAATTATTCTCAAGAAGTGCTTTTAACACGCACGAAATTAAAATAAACACTGTTGTATTCATGGAAGAATAACTACACACCTTTTGTGAACAATTCAAATTTATACTGAACCCAAAACAGTACAGGATTACCAGAATTAAAGTAGGAAAAAGTAGATGGATTCAATTAATGAAAATATTAAAATAAATGATAAAATCACAAAAACTGCTATATATTAAACTTAAATAAAAGTGAATTTTGTGAAAATCAATACAAATTAATACACTCACAAAAAATCAGTACTAATTTACACTGATCCTCGAAACAGAACGTCCACATAAGGAACAGATCTACGTCTCTAACGGCTAAGATGGCTTAGGGCATCAACTGATGTCAAAACACTGCCTCGGACCGGGAGGTCATAGGGTTCGAGTCCCAACAGTGGCAGGGTTTCGACAAGAGACGTGGTCGACAATAGCATGGTCTACTTTAGCTGCTGTTTGGAGCAGAATTCCAGTGGCCGGCTGCTCTGATTGGTGGTTTTCCATGGTTTCTCCGATCAACACCAGGCGAATGCCAAAGCAGTTCCCTAACAAACGAGCCACGGACCGTGCGCCATCTTTCCTTCCTCTTCTTTGTCCTGTCCCTACACCTTACTTATAAACATGCTCACTACACTATCGTACATGCCAGGAGGCCCTGTTGGTTGGGAAAATTCTCACTAGCCAACGTGTAGGACGACGCCGGATCTCGCCACCAAAGCAGGTGTGGAATACCACCGCCACCCCCCACGATAAACACGCACTACAGTTACGGGACTAAAGACATTCGCAGTGGACGCGCCAGGAAACACTAATCAACCACTCTACGTCTTTGTGCGTCATTTCGACCCACTGTTCGCTGGGGGGGTGGGGGCGGGGGGGGCGGGGGCGATGGCGTCGTTCGCGCAACCGCCACCCCCGCCCGCGGGCGCGCGCGCTCGCTTCGCTCAGGTACACAGCGCACGGGGGGGGGGCGGGGGCGCACGTCATTAGAGCGAGTACACAGACATTTTCTTGGCCGTGTCCGCTCCGCGCCACGAAAAATGCGCGCGGCGCCCGCCCCCGGCTCTGCCGCTGGCATATCGCAAACAGATCGATGGGTTTGCCGAGGGCGCGGCGCGGCGCGGCGCGGCGGCGACGCTGCTCCGCCCCCAAGGCACGACGCCCGGCGCGGCAGGGGGAGGGGCGGAGGGAGCGAACGGAGTGCGAGGCGGAGACGGATAGAGGAGACGGAGGGAAAATTACGGGCGAAGTGATGGAAGGGGGACGGGAATTTTGGAAGAGAGATTTGGGTGAGAATACGATGCTGAGGATTGCAAGCGAGGGTGGCAGGATGATAAAAATCAAGACGTAGATAAAAAAGGAAGGTGGAGAATAGAGCAAGCCGTTTTGGCTCTTCCCCCTAAGGCACGACGTACGTGGTGGAAGAGGAGGAGGAAGAGGAAGAATCGAGGGGCAGAGGGAGCAAATTGAGTGTGAGGCGGAGAGGTATAGAGGAGACGGAGGGAAAATTACGGACGAAGTGATGGAAGGAGACGGAAATTTTGAATGAGAGATTTGATTGAGAATATGGAGTTCGATGTTGAGGATTGCAAGTGAGGATGGTAGGATGGGAAAATCAAGACGTAGACGAAAAAAGGAAGATGGAGAAGAAAGAAAGAAGCATTTTTGGCACTTCCCCCTAAGGCACGACGGTGCCTGGTGGAGAAGGGGGGAAGAGGAAGATTCGAGGGGCAGAGGGAATAAATTGAATGTGAGGCGACGAGGTAAAGAAGAGAGGGAGGTAAAATCAAGGGCATAGTGAAGGAAGAGGTGGAGAGTTTTCGATGTCACAACTTTAAGTTCGATGCTGAGGATCGGAAGTGAGGATGAAGCCTTTGGCTCTAAGGCATGACGTACGTGGTGGAGGAGGAGGAAGAGGAGGGGGGGCGGAGAAATGATCAAGGTGGGACGTTAGAGAGGGACAAGGGGGAGATGGAATCGTGAAAGTGCGCATATTGCAATTCTCACTGCAATTCTGGAGAGCAAGTAAGAATGACAGGATGGTAAAATCAAGAGGAAGATGGAGGACACAGACGGATAATCTTGAAAGCGGAATTTTTGGCAAAGAAAATGTCATTGACAGTAAGTTTTGCAAAAAAGGAAGTTGACTGTAAGAAAGCGCGACCCTGCGCCCTTCCCTTTACTATTCTGTCAAGAGGCCACTTAAGAGTTCAGATGAAAGAAGTGCTAGAAGAATAAAGAAGAACAAGAAATACTGAAGAAGACGGGCGAGAGCCGTTGAAATGAAAACATTGAGTGGAGAAGCGGGGTTTAAAATTAGTTGGACGGCGAAGAAAGTAAAAGGGTCGAGGGCAAGCAATGGGTAGAAGCTTCGCCACCCTTTCTCCACGACCCGACGACGCTCGCCAAAAACAAATGTGCAGGAAGAGGTGTAGGCTAATAATCAAAGAGGAAAGGGATAAGGAGAGCAACGAGAACATTAAATGCTGCGCTGCGGGGAGGTATTAATGAGAGAATTGTAAAATCAACGAGGAAATGGAAAACGACGGTAATTAATAGTCATAGAAGGGAGATGTTTTGGTGAAGGTAATGGCATTCACAATATGATAGGAGAAGAGCAAAGGGGAACTGACCAGTGAAAGAGTGATGTTTCGTGGCACGTCAGCTGATATGGCCATTTTCTCAGTTTTTGTGTCTAGAGATAGCGGTGTTCCTCCCTGCTAAATGGTGAGATCTTGCGCCGAACACATCAGTTTCCAGAGGAGTTGCCCTTACAGGTACCTTCAGCAGTAGAGAACCCCACACAGGACAACTCTAACTCCCGACTGATGTATCGGCGTGTGTGATAGTGTAGTGCATGTGCGTGTGTGTGTGTAACGGGATAGGTTAAGACAAGGAACATGAAGGAAATATAGTGGCCCATTTACAAGGAACTGCTCCGGCATTCGCCTTGTCACTGATAGGAGTAACCACGGAAAAGAATCGATCAGAGCAGCTGGCCGCAAGAATTATCTCCCACATAACAACAGAGTTCGACATACATATGAATCGGAAATCCGCTCCGTCGGGATTCGAATCCTAGGATTTTCCTCTAGTGAGTCGCTGCAGTGCACTGCAGTGGCACAGGCAATGCTGACTCTAGGCTAAACTCGATCGGCAACGAGAGAAAAACAATTGGAGCCGTTTTTGAGAAATTTTGAAAATGTCCAGGGGTCTTCATGTAAGGTACCCTCATATTTTGAAGAAAGTTGACGGACTGACGGACAGACAAACAGACTGACTGACGGACGGACAGGCAAACGGACGGACGAACGGACGTTTTGAAAAAAAAAATCATATTTTCGTATAAGGGGATCCCAACACGTGTATTTCCGTTGAAATCTCGAAAGCGATTTTCCGCAGCAGGTAACTTTCCATGTACTACGTATATTACTCCGTATATACGTATTTATACGAGAAAGTGGAAATTACCGTCACTCTTCGCCATGAAGGAGGATCAGGGAGATGAAGGTATTGAGTAAAAAGTGGGGTTTGGGGTGAACTGACTGAAGGAACAGGGAGACATTGCACGTTAGGAAATTAGCGAATCACTGACTGGAGTGAAATTTGAGGAGGCTCTAGAAATATCAAATAGGAGGACTAAGGAGTCGGGGAGACGTGACGTGAAAATACTGGGTGGATAAGGAGTTTTGAGAATACGTTACAAAACGGGGAGGTAGAAATGTCGAGAATTAAATATGTCCTCTGCTTCAAGAAAGAAAGTGTTAATATCAGTCAAAAAGTAATCTGATCGAGATAGTGTTCATAATTAAAAGTGTTCCAAAAACTTCCATTTGGAAATTAAAACTAATTAATGTATGAAGAAAATGAAAGTTTATTAGAGAACTACGAGTACTACACAAATTAAAGGGAAACTCAAACACGACGATGGGGTTGTGTCAGTCTTAACGGCTTCACTCAGTCTATAAGTAGTGATATGTGTGATCAGTAGAGTAGGAGGTGACGTTGGCAGTGGCCCAGTGCACAGAAGTCGTTAATCACTCCAGTTTTTTTTTTTTTTAAATAAAATTTCTGGCCCTCAAGAAAATGTGCGCAGGTAAATTTCTTTCCCCACACGTCATATACAGTTTTACTGTTTTTTTGACAAATAAATAAATAAATAAATAAATAAATAAACTGAGAATATAGTTACTCTCTAGAGGATACGCAAATCTTGGATGTAGTTCGTATTTGCCAAATACACATTATTAACAAATGTGAATTTTAATTGTATAAATTTCTAATATTTTTTATTATTATTTATTTTTTATATATATTATTATTTATTATTTTATTTTTATTATTATTTATATATTACTGATAAAGTAACAGTATTTCATAAAGTTGCTTCAAAGTTATTGTAAAGTGCAACTAGAGATTCGTGATATACTAGTTCATTTCATTCTTTAGGTCATACAGTTAATGAATTTTCCAAGTCACTATAATCCGTAGTGAATAGCGAAATGCGATTAAAAAAACTAGAGATGATACAATGGCACGTACTTTCTCACATAAGTAACGGTTACGTAAAATATAACACCGTAATTTCCGTCCATATTATCTCATTTCAGCCACTACTTGAAAACCCATTACCAATCGTAGTGTATTCGTCACGAAAATTTAATTAATGTAAAACTAATACAACCACACAAACTGACGTGTCGCGGTGTTCCCACTGTTGTATTGCATCAGTGATAAATTCTGAAAGATTTTAGTAAAAGGACTGTGGGAAATTTGAATTTGCAAATTGGAAAATTTTAACTTTTAACGCTTAACTTTTACCAAAAAATGTTGAACTTCTCAATTTTCAATAAAACAGGGATTTCAATGATATTGCTCAAATTTTTAATCGTTCTGTACGTTATTGGAGGACAAAATTTAATCAACAAATATGAAGTTATTTTTGGAAAAATTTTTGGAAAAAAAGTATCGAGCCTTAAAGTAAAGTACTCTCAAAAATCAAAATATCCCTTTCAAACTCGCGGACTTTAAGTTACTTTAAATAGATTGTAGAATATTACATAATTCTCGAGAAAATGAGCTGAACGGTTAAGGCGCTAGCGTTGACAGACAGACGGACAGACCACCCCCAGACAGAGAGAAACATTTCGTTGTCAGGGCCCGGCAATAAGAATTTTTCTCTCGAAAAAATCACTTTTTTTCTGCAGTATTACAATAATTTTTCTATACTGAGTAAGAAGTATGCGAGAAAGCAAAAATTGAAAAAAAAATTAATGTAAAACATAAATGTGTTTCATATGGTTATTATTGTTGATTCCATAATCGTTGCAACTTTGCAGAACAAAGTATCCTTTGGTTGTAGTTCTCTAAATTGATAAAACAAGTCAATGCCTGACTATGCCAAAGTCCTTGCTATCAAACGTATTTTGAGGAAAATAAATAACATTTTATGCATATACACTCACTTTCCGCGAAAACTGCATATATTTCTAGTGTCGACAGCAATTAACAATCTAACCCTTAGAAACTCCATTTGAATCCCGGAGAATAATATATTTCTCGCGATACAATTAGTTCATGCAGTAATACCTAGACTATTTGGGTAACTGTATTTCGTTCTAGGATTCACTCCGCAAAACGGATTAGGGCCCGCGCGCGGACGTGTCTCCAGCAGCGAGGCGCGGCGCCACAGGGGAAGGAGGGGGTGATGGGAGGGGAGGGGGGACGCGGCATAATGGCAGGTTGGCCTGGAAACGAACGGGCGGCCGCGGACGGAATCCCCCTCCCCTCCCTCGCCGCGCCTCGGCGCACCGGCGTGCGCGCTAACAAGGTAACAGCGGATCGCTCGCTGATTTATGGGCGGCGCGGGGAGGAGCGGCCAGGGGGTGGGGGTGGGGGGGGTGGGAGAGGGGAGGTTGGAGAGGGTCGGGGGCCCGCGCCGGCGCCGCCGCGTCGTAATGACCCCTGCGTACGGGACCGCCCCTCGACGCCTCCGCGCGGCCCGGCCGCTGGACCCTGCGGAACACCCGCGCCGCAGCCTCAACCCCTTTCTGGCCACGACGTTCTCTCTCGTCTTACGGTGACGCAACTCGGGGTGTGCCATCATCGGAGCCACTTGCCGCCAGAGAAGCAATTGTCTTGTTTCCGTTGTCAGATAATCGTGGGGAGGCTCAGATCCACATCTTGCTTGTACCGCTGAACGGCAAAATTGCGAAAAGGATTCTGTCCGTGACAGAAAAGTGCACACATAAAAAAAATCTTCAGCAGGAAAGTGGCTTGAACCAAAAAAGAGCCCTTTTGATCTCAGTCAAAAACAAATTATTTCAAACTTTATGGCCGCTGTCTTAAGATATTTTTTATTAGTAAAATAAACACTTCTCGTAACAGTTCTGTTCAGTGAACTCAACAATAAATATTTAGGCTGATGTTTATTTGAATTTCATTTACAGATCTACAATTGAATTGTGGAAAAAAGCCAAGCCACAACGATAAATATGGTTGAAAATTAGCGTGGAAAGGTGGGTCATATCTAAAAATTTCGAGCAGCAAGGATGCACGTCGATAGTTAGAATGTGTGGGATGTAACTGTAGAAAAGTTAGAACAGTTCTACATATTTTCTAAAGGAGGTTTCAGATTCAGAAACATAACAATCGCCATTCACCATGAAACCAGAGTTCAACTTCTTTTTATGAATATAATGGAAACGTTTTATATTTACGAAGATCTGTATCAAGATCTTTACGCTGTAGGGAATGATAGCAAAGAAATTCTCTTGCTCATCTTACCTTAAACACGTTAGGTACCACAATTATAACCACTGAATTTTTTGTGAAAGTACACGTGTCAGACGCGTTTACATACACTCATAAACCTTTGTATTTCTTGTAAACCTTTGTATTCTTCCCAAACTCAAGAAAACTTGCTATATTAACTTCAACAACCTTATGCTCACATGTTTTCTCGAAGAGGACACGTCGAATGCTTTCAATAAATCGACTACAATTCACAATGAAATAATGAACAGTAGATATTTTCATTCTAATAGTTTTTCTAATAGTTTAATTATTTTATTAACATTTAGTATTTATCCTATAAAAGTGCAATACTAACTATAATAGCAAGAGATACGATTAAATTTAGGTTGAATGGATATCTCGAACTTCTTTCTGGAACACCCATAGTGTATTAAATGTTATAATTTTTGCCATTTTATAAAAGTCAAAAGTTTTAATGAAAATTGGAACTATACCATTCTTGTAAATTAACTTTCTTTCTTTAGCAAAAAAAAGAAGTAAATGTTTTCAGCGGCTTTTTTAAGAAATATTGAAAATATCATTGGAGTTTCATGTAAAGAACCCCCAAAAGTAAAATCTTAATAATCTTCAGAACTGCGTAATTATAACTTTCTCCTGTAATTTTTCAAGCTTCAGATCAAATGCTTCTAATCCTATAGAGTTATGCGTGACACATCTCTCCATCCATCCATTCGTATTTACAAACCGATTTTCGGACCGAGCAATATTCCATGTTTCTCATGTTCACCTGCACGAATTATAAACATCTTTAGAACAGCAATAATAGTCCTTAATCAAGAAAAAAGTGCGAAATTACAAGTAAAAAGTATCTTAAGACGAATTTTACGACTGAAAATTCGAGATCATATTACTAAGTTGATTCCAATACTTTTCCTCTCTATACTACTGTATAAAGATGAAATACAATGACCCATAATTATTGAGGTACATAGGAATAATCCACAATTATCTGACTATGAAAATTTTAGATGCCAGGAAGAGTTATGTTGTACATAGGTTCTGAAGAGTAGAATTTGTTCTAAACGGTAGAAACGTCTGAACTGGTTCTCAATAGAAGTGTTTTAATTAATTTGCCTACAATCATTAATTCTATTTCGGTTTTCGTAACTTCTTTATAATTTTTTCTCCATCTCTAGTTTCTCTCTTTAAAATGCCTCCCTTAAATCTATCTCTATATTTAATCTATTATGCGGTCTTAGTACCCTCGCCTAGACTCACGTCATGAAAAACCTCGTCGTAGGTGAGAGGGTCGCTCTGAACTCCCAGGAGAGACGCGACGTCCAGAGCGCAGCGAAGTAACGAGCGGTAAGGTAGCAGAGCGAACCGCCAGGCAACGGTGGCAGAGGCGAGCGAAAGAACCGGCGGGCGTGGAAGGGGGGCATAGAAGGGGCGCGGGGGCGGCGCGAGGCGGGAAAGGGCGAGAGCGGGGCAAGGCTGGGGCGGGAGCAGGCGGCGGAGGGCAAGGCGGGGGCGGTGCGCCACGGGAACGGCGCGGAGGTGGATGGGTGAAGAGAACAGGGCGGGAGCTGGAGCGGGGCTGCGCACGGATGAGCGGGCTCGACACGTGGGGCGGGGGTGACGCGGAGGCGGCGCGGGGGCGGGGGTGCAGGGGTGGCGCGGGGCGGGGGGTGCGGGGGCGGTGCGGGGGTGGCGCGGGGGCGGCGCGGGGGCGGCGCGGGGGCGGCGCGCGGGCGGCGCGGGGGGCGGCGCGGGGGCGGCGCGGGGGCGGCGCGGGGGCGGCGCGGGGGCGGCGCGGGGGCGGGCGCGGGGGGCGGCGCGGGGGGCGGCGCGGGGGCGGCAAGAGCGTGGAGCTGAGGTAGGGCTGGGGGTGCGAGTAGATTGGCGCTGCAAACGAGAGCGCTGGGGGCGAGAGTTCGCGGTCCGGCGCCGATGAAATGGTCGCGTGAAAAGCTCCGCTGCAGGACGCTAAACAGCGGAAAGCAACAGGAGGAAGCTGCGACGAACGCAAGGACGAACAGGCGGAGCGCGCACAGCCCCGGAGGGAGTTGACGTGAGCGAGTTATTCATGTTTGCGAGAGTGGATCTGGACAGTCCGTGCTGATGTGGGTACGTATGTCAAATTTGAAGAGAATGCTCCACTATTGAAGTACTGACTATCGTACCCGTGCGAGAACCCACGCATGCTACACCCCACCCTCTTCCTTATTTTTTCCATTTCTACATTAAAGCTGTAATATATATTTTTCTTTAAGACCCTCTTATCCTCGGCCACTTGCTCAATAAGTCACTTTGTAATTGATAACTATATAATACACCCTTGTCAATACAAACTATTCTTATTAAACTTTATTACTGAGAAAAGAGGAACATCCGTGTAATAATTCAATCGCATAGAATATCAAGTAATTTGTAATATCAATACAGTTGCAGATTCTAGTCTCTGAACAGATGGAGTAGAATCGAGAAGCGCCAAAACCAGCAAAAATATGGAATGGGCAAGACGATCTCATACTGTACATTACGGTGTGAGGAACAAAATTTTAGTTTTTATGCCCCTAGAACGCTTTGTTTATGAGTTATTTAATGATATAGATTCAAAAACCCTAATGTGCGTTGCGACTTGCATTTACATGCATATTTAGATGCGCTTTTTAAACAAATCCTTCATATTTTTTGAAGTCAAAGTGCAATTCGTCATGTCTCCGTGAAATTCTGTTTCTTTACAGATCACATTTATAAAAATTCGTTGCGTGTGGGAGCCACAAAGAGAAGGTATACTAATGAAATAATATAGAAGACGGTGAGAAAGGAAGGAAGAAGAGTGTGGCGGGATTAGAAGAGAACATTGGAGAAGAGGCATATTAACTGAAGAGGGAGACTAGGAATAAGAAATGCAGGTGCCAATAAAAGGTATCGAGGACAAAATGTAGTGGTAAAGTACCAAGGTTTGGGACCCAATGGCAATGGATAGATGTAAGTGAAGGAAGGACAGGGGCGAGGCGAGGCAAGGTAGAAAAACGAAGAATTAGAGGGAGAGGGAGAAGGGGAAAGTGAGCAAGAATAAGTGATTTCTGCAAGACAAATGAATGTAATACAAATCCCGAGGACGAGAGGAGGATGACGATGAGGGAAAAATTGTTAAATGAGAAAAAATGCGGACAAACAAAGGATTGATGAGGCTGGAAACGGATGAAACCCCCATCACGCAGAAAACGAGTTTCACACCAGCCGGGGACGCCGAGGAGGACGAGGGACGTGAGGCGAGGAAGGGCGAGGTCGGGCGCGGACGGGCGGTTGAGATAGAGGACTCGGAAGCGCCAAGTGCCTCCCCTCCACGCGTCGTTAGCGCCTGACCGGAAGTCGGGCAGGGAGCGGCCGGCAGCGACGCACAGACGCCATGAACCAGGCGCGGGGATGGGAAGAGAGGCACTGGGTGGAAAGGGGAGGGGCAGGGTTGGGGCGGGGGGTGAAAGGAGCGGCGGGACCAGGCGAGGAGGAGAGACACGGGGTGGAGAGGGGCGGGGAGGGTCAGGGCAGCGGGGGTGGTGAGAAGCTAGGCGGAATGGGAGGTTCAGGGAGGACAGTGGTCCAGCAAGGAGGAGAGAGACCGGGGTGAAGAGGGGCGGGTTCGGGCACTTTCAGGAGGGTCTGGCAGGTGAAGAATGGGACGTGGGGGAGGGACAGAGTGGGGTGGGAGGTAAGAGGAGGGGTGGGGCTGAGTGAGGAGGAAAGGCACAGGGGAGAGACGGGAAGGGACAGAGCAGGGAGGGTGGTGACAGACCAGGCGGGATGAGTGGGACAGGGAAGGATGGAGGAGAGGGGCCAGCAGGATGAGGAGGGACAGGGTGGGGCAGGGAGGTAGGAGGAGGGGTAGAGTGAGGCGAGGATGGGGAGGGGCGGGGGCGGGTGGTAAGAGGCCGGGCGGGATGGGAGGGGAGGAACGGGATGGGGAGGGAGGGACAGTGTGGAGAGGGAAGGAGCGAGTCCAAGGGGGTCCGGGAGGGGAGGAATGGGATGGGGAGGGGACGCACAAAGTGGGGAGGGGAGAGGCGGGGCAGGTGGGTCATTAGGGCACGAATGGAATGGGGGGAGGGGACGGGGTAGGAGGGGCGGGTTCGGACGGGTCGGGGCGGCAATGAATAGGATGTGGTGGAGTGGGGAGGGGAGGGGTTGGGGAGGGGAGGGGTGGATGACGAATAAAGAGGCGCTGTGCGCAGCGCTGTCGGGCGCTCGGGTGTCGAGTCGGGCCCCTCGCGCCGCTGCGCAACCGCTGAAGAGCTCTGAGGCTCTCATCGAGGCCACCGCAACCGATGCACTTTTAAAGGCCGCCACACAAGGCAGCTGCATCTCCGGCTCGTATATTAGATGTCAGGCTTCGTTTTACTCGTGTTACGAGCGTCGAAAGCCAAGTCAAACGAGTAGAATTATGTGACAAACATATCACGCAGCTGATTACTAACGCGGCAGAAGTCAAAACAATGTGATTTGGATAATTGGGCTTGTGATTCAATACGACAGAAAGAAATTAAGACTTCACGACATGATTTATTTTGGTAATGGTTGCCAATTGATAAGGTTTTCTAGATGGTCAAATGTATCTCTTATCTATATTAAGCCATACTATTTTCTTGATTTATTTCATCACCCCACATTTCTTCTTACAATTATAACTCATTTCAATAATCACGCATGGTAAACATTTCTTCGCATTGATTGAAACTGATAGTGTTCTATTCTGTAATCCAAAAAAGCCAAGAATGAAAATTTAATGTTAATGAAATACTAATTATTCGCCTCAGTTGTAGAAGAATATGCGTTTCCAAAGATCCTACAATTTTACATTCACATAAATCACCACGTAAAGTTTTAGTGTGTATCAACACAATGATGTTGGATAATATTTATATTTTTATTCATTTCCGAGTGATTTCTACGCCGGAACTCGTAAAAGTAATAAGATAATATACAAAATAAAATGCTCAAAGTTAGGAACCACAGTATTCAGGGAAAATACGACTATATGCTTTTTCAACCGCTCATGAATTGAAAAGCGAAAAAAAATAAGCGTGACGGCTTATACCAGACCAAAATAAAGAAATCTAAATCCAAAATAGTCCGTTGCTTCCCAGAGAATTTACTTCTATGTTCTAGTAGAAGAAAAACAGTAGTGATATCCTCCACTAGCACGGCGGTACACTCTCGCTCCCAGAAGAACCTTCGATTCAGGTCAGATCCAGAGGCATCTTCACCGAAGAACCGGCTGGTAAAAAACGAGAGCTCGTCACAGAATATCCACACACAAGCGTACTGTCAGGATTCGTAATTCCGGAAGTTCTACTCCAGCAACTGCCCGCAGCGGTGCAGCAGGACGGGCATGAGCGGGAGAAAAAAGTGAGGATCAGCGGGATGAGGCTGGGATATGTAGGGCGAGGAAAATGAAAAAGATGCTACTATATTCTGGAGGATAGGAAGGAAAGGTCCGAGTTGTCCAGTTTGGAAAAAGAGGAGGAGGTTGAATTGGAATATTTTTTGTGATGTGGAGACGGAGGGAGGAGAAGAAAAGAAGGTACAAGGAATAGAGGTGATGGTGGAGTGTGCAACAAAAGGTGAAAAGGCGAGAGGGAGACATGGAGAAAGGGTTGAGAAAGAACGACGAAGTGGAGAAACGAAAGTGTAGACATACGAAATAATGACCGGCAAAACTGGGTCAGGGCATCAGCTGATAGTACTGCAATGCCTCTGTCCGGGCGCTCCTGAGGTTCGAGCCCTGTCGGTGGCATGATTGTCGACTTGATATTGTCGACTATAAGTCGAATTCAACCACTGTCTGGAGGAGAATTCTAGCTGCACGCTGTTCTGATCGGTGGTTTTCCGTCGTTTTCTCATCAGCACCAGGCGAATTCCGAAGCAGTACCCTAACAAGCGGGCCACGGACAGCGTGCAATCATTCCTCCCTCTTCCTAGCCCATTCCTCACCCTTTACTTACACACGCTTTCACATGGAGTACACTACTTCACATGTCGGCCACGCTGGCTCCAAATTCCACTGGGACGGAACCACGCTGGCGGGAGATACCTGGCTGCGGAAAATCCGCTCAAATCGATGTAGGTCGTCGCCGGATCTTACCATCCAGCAGGAAAGCTCACCGCCACCTTTCGCGATAAACATGCACTAAACTTACGGAACTAATGATTAGCCGTTGTCGCGACCGGAATCGCGAATGAATGAATCAAAGAATTAATGTGGATGTGCAGGGCGAAGTGAGACTAGCGCGCTGAGCCAGGGTGGGAAGTCGCATCCAGGCGGGAGAGCGGGTCGGAGAGAGGCGAGCGCGCGAGCGGTGAGGACGGGTGCGCCCGCAGCGAACTTGAGCCTTCGTCGGAGGCCGCGGTGGCGGCGCGGGGCGGGGCTGGGCGGGAGGGGGCGGGGCGCCGGGGCTGGATCATGCGGGCCCTTTGTCGTTCGCCGTCGCTGTCCCTGGCGCCTCTCCGCTCCGCCCCGCCCAGCACCAGCCCGCTCCGACCCACTCCGCTACCAGCCCCACCCCCATACATGCCCTCCCTCACCTCTG
This sequence comes from Acheta domesticus, assembly GCA_031308135.1. Classification (NCBI taxonomy): domain Eukaryota; kingdom Metazoa; phylum Arthropoda; class Insecta; order Orthoptera; family Gryllidae; genus Acheta; species Acheta domesticus. The sequence goes on along the minus strand of JAHLJT010004567.1, from coordinate 201,852,358 downwards.
TCTCCGCCCTGCTGCATCCCACCGGTCTCCAGCCGTCCTACCGTTCCCGGGCTGCTTTGCTCACCCCGCTCAGCCCCGCTCCGCCTTGCCCTCCCCTCCCGCTCCCACCGTTCCCCGCCACACCGGGTCTCTCTCCGCTCGCTCCAATCTCGTTCCATCTCTTTCATCCTAACTGCTCCGTCGCCTACATCCCCCATCTCTTTCATCGTAACTGCTCCTTTTCACGTCGCCTACGTCCCCCACCTCTTTCATCCTAACTGCTCCTCTTCTCGTTTCCTACATCCCCCCATCTCTTTCATCGTAACTGCTCCTTTTCACGTCGCCTACATCCCCCACCTCTTTCATCCTAACTGCTCCTCTTCTCGTTTGCCATATCCCCCCATCTCTTTCATCCTAACTGCTCCTCTTCTCGTCTCCTACATCCCCCATCTCATTCATCCTAACTTTTCCTCTTCCCGTCTCCTACATCCCCCATCTCTTTCATCCTAACTTTTCCTCTTCCCGTCGCCTACATTTCCCTGTCTCTTTCATTCTTACTGTTCCTCTTCACGTCCTCTACAGTCCCCCGTCTCTTTCATCCTTACTGTTCCTATTCAAGTCGCCTACATCCCCCCTAGCCCCGCCCCACCCTGACCCACCCATCCCCGTCCTCCCCCGTCTCGCCCCGCCTCGTCCCTCCGCGCCGCCGTCCAGAGGCGGCTTCCGCCACGGAAACTCGAGCCCCGCCGCGCCGCGCCGCGCCGCGCCGCGCCGCGCCGCGACGTCCCGGTGGCTGCGACGCCGCGCCCGCTCCCCTTGCCTCCTGCAGCCGGCGATCGGCGACTGCTCTCGGATTAGGGGCAGCCCTGCAGAGGCCCTTTGCGAAGGCTGTGCAAAAACGGACTCGCCCGCAGCAGCCACCAAAGCCGTCGTTTCGGACGTTTTTGTAGGCACTCTCTACGCCCCTTTACGTTACTTTTCTGCCACATTTTCACTAGATGCGATAGAGTTTCACGGATTTTACGTGTTCATAAAAGACTCTTGTATTGGTTTCTGCAAATTTGCGTTCGTTCTTTTGACGTTTCAGGTGGAGGAAAATGAATATCCCCAAAACGCAACTGACATCACGTGGAGCCTAGTCCATTATTCTTGTTTTACTGAAATATAAAACTCAGGAACAAAAATATGACGTGACATCTCAGTGAGATTGCTTCGAAAACTTCTAGGTGCACATCTCTGACTTTCTGACTTCCATTTTGCACATTAAATGTAAAAATTATGGGTTATTCATCAGAGTATAGATATTTATTTTCACTAAAGGGTAGTCGTCGTTCGTTGAGGTACAGCCGTAAATAAAAGACACTTGCTCTAAAGTCTTCACATCAATCTACACGGGGGAAATGAGATGGATCATTAAATTCACACACCCAAACACAAAAACCAATCAACACCTGTCTTAAGCGACTAAAGAAAATAATTGTAAAAGATTTGGTCCAATTTTTCAGTGATGCATTCATGTTGTCTCTTATTTTCTTCTGAAAATGCTTCAGCAAATGTGACTTCATCCTACCTTCAAGCTTAGCATAAAGCTCAGCATAAATTTATGAAAGAAAGGAAGGGTGATAATGAGTAGACGAAACAAAGAAAGAAGGAAAGGGAGATAACGAATAGACGAAAGAAAGAAAGAAAGAAAGCAATGTAAGAAAGAAAAAGCACATATTAAGGGAGTAAGAAAAAATGAATAAAGGGAAGAACAAAATAAGTAAGGGAAGAAAAAAGGAATTTAAACAGAAAGGGAAAAAGGAAGAAAGGGAAAAAAAACACGAATTTGTGGGAAAATATGGACTTTTGAAACTGAACTAGAAACAATGCGGGCAAGATGTTTATCTCCCATTGCACCCTTTGCCACGTCATAGCGGGCCTCGAAATTCCAGGCACATCACCCCGCAAGCAATCGCCCGGGCGAGCAGTTGCGCGTTGAGGACCGCCTCTCCGTACCTGTCGTCAGCCGATCCTCGCGGGGCGCAGCTCTCTTTCGCGCGCCCTCTCACCTGCCCTCGGCGCGCCCGCTACTCACCTGCAACACAGGAGATCGATAAGCGGTTAACACGAAAAGTTGGAGAATCGATTGGGCTCGTCTCAAGGGGCACGCGCCCGCCCGCTCCGAGAGGCGGAGCTGACCCGCGCTGGGGAGCGGAGCGGAGGCGAGAGGAGGAGCCAGGCGGCGGCAGAGACAAGGGACCGGGGAAGCGCTCAGGGGGAGGTCAGGGACGTTGAAGAGTGGTGTGTATGTGTGAGAGAGAGAGATTGGGAGCGAGATGGGGAGAGAGATATTGGGAGAGAGATATTAGGAGAGAGATTTGGAGAGAGATTTGGAGAGAGATTGGAAGAGAGAGATTGGAAGAGAGAGATTGGAAGAGAGAGATTGGAAGAGAGAGATTGGAAGAGAGAGATTGGAAGAGAGATATTGGGAGAGAGATTGAGAGAGATGGGGAGAGAGATTGGGAGAGAGATGGGGAGAGAGATTGGAAGAGAGATTGGGAGAGAGATTGGGAGAGAGATTGGGAGAGAGATTGGAAGAGGGATATTGGGAGAGAGATGGGGAGAGAGATTGGGAGAGAGATATTGGGAGAGAGATGGGGAGAGAGATGGGGAGAGAGATTGGGGGAGAGATTGGGAGAGAGATTGGAACAGAGATATTGGGGGAGAGATTGAGAGAGATGGGGAGAGAGATGGGGAGAGAGATTGGGAGAGAGATGGGGAGAGAGATTGGAAGAGAGATATTAGGAGAGAGATTGGAAGAGAGATATTGGGAGAGAGATTGGGAGAGAGATGGGGAGAGAGATTGGAAGAGAGATATTGGGAGAGATGGGGAGAGAGATTGGAAGAGAGATTGAAAGAGAGATATTGGGAGACAGATTGAGAGAGATTGGAAGAGAGATTGACGGAGAGAAAGAGAGAGAGTAGATGAGTTTAGGGAATGGACTTGGTTGGAGGTGGTGAAGTGTTTGCGTTGGAGTCCTGCAAGATCAGATCAAGACGGAATAGGGAGAGATTTGTAAGGAAGTTCAAGGAAGATACGTGAGAGACGGAGGGGGCGGCGAAATGGTAGAGGTAACTCAGGTGGAGGTGCATAGCGACGTGGATTGCGGGAGTTGATAAGGACGAGGTAGAGAGAGATCGAAGTGTTGGCAGGATGGAGTATTCAAGCAGCGTGAGCAATTGTGTAGATGTGACGGAGGTCGACTGTGCGTATTATAAATTTGGAAGGTATTTCGTGAAGGAGAGCTAGTTTCCACACTTTGAAACAACTTCTTGTAAATGCAAACTAAGAAGGGTTGAGAGTATAGCAATTGATTTTGCCTTTCAAAGTGCTGGCATTGGAATATAAATTTGGCAGCTGCCTGCTAGTTATAGAGAGAAACCTTCATAGTGGGTGGAGACGGATGCCGAACCATACAGCGAATGAAAAACAATGTAGCGGTGAGAAAATTTAAACATTTCTCTAAAAAATAACTGGATCTCAATTCAAAATCGCTATTACGCGTACATTATTCAAACTATCGTGAGGTCGCAGCACTTACAATCGTTGCCTCAAATTTTGATATTCGTTAGTATTTTCACGCTGAACGAGTCGAAGAGTAAATGAGGAAGATTTTATTGTTTGTGTCGGATGCGGGCAAGAACGCAAAGGTAGAGATGGTTAAATATAGGAAAGGGTAGAACAAAAGATGTAAAATTATTGATTGTTAAAGTCAGATGTAAAAGTAATATTGTTAAAGATAGAAAAATGAGTGTCGATAGAATTTGATGGCGTAGGAAGATGTTGTAGGTAATGACGGTAGGAGACAGTAGAAGACAGTAGAAGAAAGAGTCTACAGGAAGATCGCAGGAGGAGTTGCAAGAGACGATCTGTGAAAAACGGGGCAGGAATTGTTGGCAGGTAGAGGGGGGCGGGCGGGCAGGCAGGCAGGCTGAGGCAGGAGAACATAGAGAATGAAGGTACAGGAGGGCACAGGAGCCAAGAGGTGCTATCTGAAGACATGACAGGTAATGGCGGCAGGCAACAATGGTAGGAGACGATGGCAGGAAGCGCCTACAAGAAGACATGGCAAGAAGAGCGCTGAAGAGACCCCCCCCCCCGGGCAAGAGATGATGGGAGTAGAATGGGGCAGGAAGAGGTGGTAGGACGAGAGACAGGCAAGCGGAGGGATAGACGAGGAGGAGGAAAAAGAGGGTATAGGAAGACGTGACAGGTAATGGCGGCAGAAGACGGTGGAAGGAAGAGAGTGCACGAAGATCGAAGGAGGGGTTGGCAAGAGACGATTTTGGATTTTTATTGAGATTTATTACTAATTCTACAATTAAGTTTGATTACTTGGTGGCAGAATACACTAACTTAACATTACATTACTTCTACATATGACACGTGGAATGGCGGCAGCAGACGGTGGGAAGAGGAGCCCACAAGAGGAGAAACCAAGGCGGTCTCTGGAGGAGGTGGCGCGTGAAGCTTCCAAGAGGAAACGGCAAGGAGGCCGCATGAGAGTCAAATGCCTGGAGGGAAAGGTAAACCACGGCGCTGCGAGTTGGCGGCTCACGCAGCGGGCGGTATTGCAGCGTGCCTGTAGAGCCGGCGGCGGCAGAGGCGAAGGGCGAGCAAGTACTCCGCGTGCTGGGCGGGCTGCCTGTCCCAGGCACGAGCGCGTTTGCACGCTGACTGCCGGGCGGGATTCTCCGCGGCGCCGCGTCTCACAGGAATTCAAGTACGTCCACGGGGAAAGAGGAAGCCATGAATAATGCATGCCCTCGCCAGATAGGAGTTGCTTAGATTAGTTCGTTTAGGAACTTTACTGCGCCGACACCAATATCTCAGGGCACAATTTGCTACAATCTCCGTCATATGTGTCACTGAACATGCACACGTGCTCACGTGTTTTGCGGGTCGAAGTCTTTACGAGACGACTTGATGTCCCACACAATAAACTAACCTACTTTATTGCGAGACCATAATTTTTGTTTCAAGGTTTGTCCTTTTTTTTTTTTGCGAGTAGTCATATCTGAAATCTGTTTAGGATTTCACCTTGAGTGACCACCAAGTAAGGTAAAATAAATTACACGTAATTTGAGGTAAAATTTATAGCAACCGACTATCTCGTTGCATTTAGTACATAACTTATCTAAAGTAGGTATGTGCATGCATACAAAAGTAAATAGCCGACGCACAAATGTTACTTTTACATGCGCAATATTTCTAGTGATATCTACAGTGCACTCTCAAGGAATCATGTGGCTTATCGTAATGTAAAATCTCCATAACATCATACTAATCCAAAATGCATTCATGGCTATCTCAAAAAACATTGCATCGGAGATTTTCACACACACGGACAGCCACCGCAGTTCTTCGCAGGTGAGTAATCATGAAAACTGTCAAGTTTTCTTCTCGGATTATTAATTTATGTATCAAGAGAATTACAATAATATTTTCTACAACTTATTATCAAAAAACTCGTTTGAAACGTTTTTATTCGTAATTCGTTGTCTAAGCAAGTTTGTTACTATAAATGACGCATATAAAGGGAACTGATGACTTAGGAAAAATCAAGTATCTATAGTTTTTATATTTCCATGATATAAAGTAATTTATTGACATAACTACTTGCAGTGTTAACTAATAGCAGCTATCGTCCATTTTCAAGGAAAGTAGTAAAGATAAATTCAATGCAAGGGAAATATTTACATTAATTGATAGTAATTCGAAACTATGAACGTCGTGTTGATAATTATTTGCAATTTGCTCTCCTGGAAATTTATTCAGGACACAAATAATTCCCAATGGTACCGATTAAAATGCAGAGAGAACGTTGATTCATTCAAACAATAGAAACTTTATGTGACATATGCGGGAGAAGTATAATCTGCGTACATTTTCTTGAGCTCTAGAATCTCTTCCCCACCCTTGTACTAAGCACAGTTGATGAATAAAAGTTCCAAGAATGTGAGATTATCAACAGTTGAAAACAAAGTTTTTCGCCCGCCGATATAAAGAAAATTTATTTGCATCGGTAAAGAAATTGCAGATTTGATTTTATAGTAGCTATTGCTCACAAATAGTGTCTCATATCCCGATTCTACTCTTACCACAACTAACAAAAGAAAAAACTACAACATGTGCGATAATGAAGCTACATTAGCTTACTTTAGGCATTCTTGGCAACTTTGGAATTTTGCTTTTCTTTGGAACTTTACTTAGATTACTTTAGACATTATAAGAAACTGGAACCTTTTGCAATGCTAGCAGCATTGAAGTTGAGGACACAGAATAGTCTTTTATAGTTCGGCTCACACGGTGGATCACTTTAACGAAGCGTAATGTGACGAACTCATTGTCCTGTTCCCAAGTGAGACGATCATTTTCGGGTCACGTATTCTTCGATGTGATAACCACGTCTACATAGGAGTATAATATATCTGCAACGATGGCCATTACATGTTCAAAAGGCTTAAAAAGTTATACATGGTAAAAAATTGATGAATTTTCAGTAATCCAGATTCAAAAAGAAGTCCTTTTGCTTGTTTAAATCAACATCCAAAAGTATTGTTACAGGAACCAAATAGAACAGTAAAGAAGAACAAATTACTTATAGCCAAAAAATGACGAATGTATTAGAACGAATGTAATGTTTTCTCGAGCTTCTACTCAGTTCGGTTGAAGGCCCTGCAACAAACGTCAACAGGAAAGCGACTTCAGAATTAGAAAATGACTTCAGACGCTACCCCGCAAATTGTGTGCAAATTTTCAATCCCGCGCTCCGTCTTTGGAGAAAGGACGCCCACGGTAGACCCGCCCGGAATAAGTTAGACGTACATCATGTCAACGAGTCGCCCTATCCCCCACCCTACAGCATCCTCCCACCCTACAGACACACACGACTCGCCGCATCACGCTCCCTTCTACGGAGGAAGTTCGGAGAACGAATGTTCGTGAAGAATCGAGTTGTGAGAACGAATGTGTAGAAACCTTAAATGAAAGAGTACGTTATACGCAACTAGTGGAGCTTCGAGTGCGAACACTTTCTCGCATTACTTGTAACTTAAGCAATTTTCGAAAATTGGGATTTAATGAAAATCGGATGTGCGCCTTTTTTATGATAGTATTCACATTATCAGAGGAAAATATTAAGGAAAAAATATTTAGAGCTGTTTTGTGAAAATCTTATTTATAAAATTGCCTGTATTGACATTATTTTAAAACGTTTCGTATTTCAACCTTTGAATCTTTCTTCACGTGAACTCTAATATGCATTTATATTATCAAAATTATTATAATAATTTTTGTGATTCATTGGAAGACATATTGGGGTAATTTACATTACGGTGAAATCAGGTTTGAATTTTTTTATATTTCATATTACGAAAAAAAATACATCAAACCTAGTATCATCTTAATGGGTATTATTACCCCAAAAGGTCTTCCAACTACTCATAATATATACAGGGATTCTGAAATTTAAATTTTTACTATTATAATAATTATTTTTGAAGAACATTAAATATCACAAAATTATAAGACAATAGAAGCTCACCTTGTGTTGACTTTATTAAATTCTAAATCCATATAGTATTATCATACAGTAATTGCAACAGATATCTTACCGAGGTGACCACTAGGTCTATAGATTCTAGAGTTACAAGAAATGCAGATAAAAAAGTGTATTTACCGCAATGTCGTGGATGTTTCAAGTAAAAAGTAATTGTAATTGTAGTTAAAAAAGAAGCAAATAATCTCCCTCCTGGACGAAATGAATAAATTTTCGAAGCACTAAAAACTAATAGAATTATTTATAGAAAGAAGTAATATCTATTTCTAATATTCGGAGTTCGGGGGTAACAATGACAAATAGTATAAAAGATAATAGTGGAAACTCGGGCAAATCAGCATGGGCGGCACAAGCGAGAAGTGATTGTGCTGCCCCTAGTGGCCTGAGGTGTACACTACAAGACAGGCGTAAATGTTGCCAATAGAATACAACCGTGTGTATCATTTTTTGACATTACTTTGTAAGGTAGAGAATGGAGATATTTTATTCTTTTCTCTATGTTTATCAATATTATCTCATAAAATGCACATCTTCAGATACTTCTAAAAACCTGTAATCAATATCATTATGACTTTTGTTAACATGAAGGGCAGAGGCTAGAATGCGGGAGAAAAAATATACATTTTATAAGAATGGGAGAAAAATAACATGCTCTGCAGAGAAACTCTTATTGACGGCCTGTGGTAACGAAAAAGTGAATAAAATCCCGTTTCTAAATGAAGAAAATATTCCTCTAACACATTGTGTAGCCAGAATCCATGTTTTGAGGGTCATTGATACCGAACAATCGATTGACGTCAATAGTCTATCTGTCCGTCTGTACAAAACGTCCGTTTGCCTAAACCGTTCGTTTCTTCAAAACTGATATTCCCTAATCAATCTGAATGAACCCGAGGCTTTGAGAGTTTCAAATGTATGTATATTTTAATTTTTAGGTTATGTGCCTCTAGTTTTTTTAAACATTATTTGATTTTACAGTTTTGTTCTGTCATTTTTTCATTATCATTGGTTTTAATTTATATATTAAGTACTTGCTGCAGAGCATCAAATAACAATATCTACACAGATATTCTTTTACCAAATTATCTCTCAGAAAACTACGAACAAACTTGACTTTCACACCTTGTAAGTTGGCACACACGAATTCTTGTGCTGTAGTTTACACCTCGAACCGCAGGAGAGCGCTGCTTTTCTGTCACCAAAATATTCGAGGAGTTTCCACTATTATCTTTTATACTATTTGACAATGATACTACATGAAATATTTCTTTAAATAGTTAAAAACTGATAATAACAAATATATCGTAGAAATAAGTGTATGATAGAAATAAATAAACACACTAAAATTATCCGTCACACCATGTCAAGTTACTGGAAGCACGACGTCAAAAGGACCCGAACGAAAAAGTGAGTTCGAAACCCCGCAATCGCCTCAAAAGCAACTTTGAAGATGTAGACACCCTTTGTAATCCCTGTCCTGTCCTAGAACTCGACAACCCGTTGCGGGCCTTGGGCGACTAGCGGTGACCCAGCCCTCTCGGCCAAGGGATAAGGGATTCGAGTGGTTAGCACGAAGCCATCCCTTCACCGTATATTCCGGTCAAGACCTTAGGGCGGGCTTTCTCATCGTCACACAGCAATAGCAACATTTGTAAGAAAAGCGCACAGATATTATTTACCCGGGCGGGAATCGAAGCCGGGGAATGCGCCGTGGAAAGCGAGCTCGCTAAGCGACGAGCCACCTCGCCGGGCTCATTTTAATCCCACGGGCATAATTTAGACGTGTCCATCCCAACGAGGCGCGCTGCGCCGTCGCCCACATCGCTGGCTCGTTGCGAGGCGCGAGCGGCGGCGGTGGCGCGTCATCGCGGTGCCTCCAGAGGCGGCGGCGACGACGTCCGGCCCACGTCCTGCTCCTCTGCGGTGAGAGCGGCGTCTGCCACCACCACAGCTATCACCACCACCACCATCACATTTAGAGCTTCCCATCCCGTGCCTCTGCCACCTCCCCGTCGCATCCTCACCTCTCCGTCTCCCGCCAACATCACTCACCACCCCCCTCCGCCACTCTCACCCACCGAATCCGCCCCCTATTATCGCCACGCTCCCAGAAGCAACTGTCACCGCCACCACTGTCACCGCCGCGCAGTCACCGGCAATTCCGCCATCGACCCCACCTCCCCAACCATAACCACCGCCATCACTACCGCCCCCAGCATTAACGCCTCTCATCCTCCACCACCACCGTCACCAGCTCCTACGCTTGCTTCTGCCCGCCCCCATCACCGCTCCGCCACCGCCACAGAGTCACCAGCACGGCAACCACAACTGCCCTCATCAACTGTAACGCCACCGCGCCGTTAAAACAACCACCGCCACCATCTCCACCATCGCCACCGTCACCACAATCGCCGCCGCCGCCGCGGACGCGGCCCACGCCCCTGCGGCGCTCCGCTTGACGTGCGCTTAATGAGATGGGCGTGGCGGCGGCGGCGGCGGCGGCGGCGGCGGCGGCGGCGACGGCGGCGGCGTCCGGCGCGGCGCGGCGCGGCGCGGGGCACGCTCGCGCCCGTAATTACAGAAAAAGTCGCTGCCGTGCGGAGGCGCTGCGATCGCGCGCGGGGGAGTAATTGAATCGTGACCGCGCGCACCGAAGCCCGGCCCGGCCGGAGCGCCCGCCCGCGCCCGAGGTCGCGGCCCGGAACAATGCCAGGGCGCAGGGGAGGACGCGGCGGAGGAGGGGCGGGGCGGGCGCGGGGTGGAGTACAGAGGTGGAGGTGTTGGAGGCGTTGGCAGTGAGAGAATCGGAGGCGAAGAGCACGGCTCGGTTCGTGAAACGGAGGTGAGATGGTGTAGTCGAATACAGAGCTCTCGACGGAACGGTATACTGCTGATTTTTTTAACTTTGCCCCTGACAGGAAGCAGCTGTTTTCGCTGCCATCCAATCGGAGCTTCTATTTCCCTAAAGTGAACGTCACTATGGTGACGTTCAAGCTTCCCGATTGGAGGAAAGCGTCAACAGCTGATTCCTGTCAGGGGCAAAATTACGAAAATCGCAGTATAGAATGGTAAGTGTCACTAGGGAATGGTAGTGTCAGTGATGGTACTGTCACTGGAGATGCTGGTCATTCGAAGGCTTTTGTGGGGGCAGATGGCGTGTTAGTATTAACGGTAAGGGGCCGTCCAAAAATTACGTAACACAAATTTCGAGTATTTTCAATACCCCCCTCCCCCTGGTAACGCACTTCCCTATCTCTATGCAACACAGCGTAACGCTTCCTCAGACCCCCTCCCTTCCCCTATAGCGTTAGGTAATTTATGGATGACCCCTAAGTATTAATGGCTGAGACAGTGATATCGAATTTTAAGTAGTCATATGGAATGGTGGAGTTTTGCTTAGGATGTGATTGTTGTGGTGGTCCGAGGGTTGATGGCGATGGCGATTGTGATGAGGGTACTCAAAGCAATAGTGCTGCCATCTAGCCAGACTCCGAAATGGGATGAAGTGGGTTGAAGCAGTAAACTTCATAGATGGTGTACGAGATAAGGACAAGAGCAATAACGGGAGGGCCGAATTTCTTACATGTGAGTTGTTTATAGTTATTTCCTACCAGTTATTGAACGCTATTCCAAATGACAACGAGTGTAGTGGTAGGTTCTGTCTGTTCGAACGCTGGTAGTTTGATTGACGAACCTGTTTAGAAATCCCTATCTGCTCAATTGTCTGCACGCTGCACGCTGAACCATAGAATGTTTGTTCATTTATTTGTCCGTAAGTCTGTTTCATTTGTCTTATTTTATCTGACAATGCACATTGTTCCGTTCGTCTGATCTTTCCACTGTCAATCATTTCAGACTTGTCATCCAACATACTTATCTTCAACTGCAACAACGCAGAAAATCACTGTTTGCATAATGCGAAAATATTACGATCATCTTACAGTTTTTAAAAAACGGAATAATGTTGAGGAAGGGAAAAGATGGACAATAAAATGAAAAATAATGACTGTATTTTATTTGCCTGGATCCCCATTTTTGTTCAATCACGCTAGAATAAAATAACACATCGCAATTTAGCAAACATTTAGCATTGGAAGTATAACCGAGCCGCGTTAATGGAAGCAAATATTGAGAATACACATTAGATTTGTTGTCCAATGTCAAGATTGTATGCAAATATAGGGAAATTATATTGAAAATAAATATCTAAAGTCAATTAGTATCAATAATCAATGCTAATGATATCCCTAATTTTGAGAGTAAATATACAGTTTCCAGCTATGATACACTTTTTCTCTTCTGACAGCGAAGTGACATGCGTACTTTCTATACAGATTACTAATTTGTTATACAGAGCAAAATGAAATATAAACAGAGTTGGAGCTACGCACCATCATCTGCTCATGACATGGCAAGCTCCAACATCAAACACAGGCTCACACCTCACCATCACATTCATAACTATGAAATGGGAAGATGATAGAGGCACATACTACAATTAATTTGATTATTAATTATTTATGAAAGAGAAATGAATTATGTGGTTTAATGCTTTAAAATTTATCCCTTCAACAAAAATTGATTGATTTACAAAGTTTAAAAAATTAATAAACACATTTAACCTATACTGCTTATAAATTAACGACAGAAAGAAGTAATAAAAAATAAGACGAACAATAAAATTATATTTTTTTAGAATATAGTGTAATTATTTTACGTTATTGTGATGTATCAGCAGGTGATCGACGAAAAATATCTGTTGTATTCAGTGATTAATTTTCTTATTAACTTCTGTCTTAATGATTCCATCAGATTTCTCTAGTGAAGAAGAAATAATGAGTGGCATTTCAAAATGCAAAGGTTCATTCTTTCGCCATACACTTTGCCAATAAACCATCTACCTATTATGAACTTATCACGTGTTAGTCATAGAATTTAATCATATTGAATATTCTCATCCATTCAATTAGAAATACGAGTTCTATTCATCAGCTACAGACCTCAAAAGCTCCTCAGGAAAATGCGATCTTCATTTATGAGCTCGAGAACTTCGCAGCTAAAAACCCCATCGCATAGATTTTCCCAGAGAAATTAGGCAGTTGAAGACTTGCTAGGCGCTGCACTGCCCCGAAGTACTAACGTTGCGCTAGCCTGAATCGTGTTGCTTAAATGTGTCTACAAAAAACACTGACAAACTTTTAGAAACTCATTTTAGGATTTCTTTTCATAAAAATGTATGCATAACTTTGGGTAAATATGAACAAATTCATCTGCATTGTTATTTACGTTTCACTTTTTTAAAGCATATTTTCATATTTCTCTTGCAAATTTTCACACAAATTTTAGAATGATTTAGCAAAAAATCGACTAGTGATCACCTCGAGGCTACCTCATCTGCTCTAGCACAAATATCCGGGTCCTCCTTATCAGTTTGAGACCAACTAACTGAGCATAAAAGTCCAGTCTCTACTCATCAGTTCGAGATTATCACAGCTTGCATAAAAATTCTGTCTCAACTTGTCAGTTCGAGATCATTAATCAACATTGAGCATAAAAATCTGATTACGTATCAGAGACCATCCAACTGAGCACACAAATCCGATCTCTAATTATCAGTTCAAGACCATCACAACAGAGCATATAAATTGGTGTCCTACTCATCAATTCGAGATAATCACAACAGAGAATAACTATCCGGTGCGTACTCGTTAGTTCGAGACCATCTAATTTAGCATACAAGTCTGATCTCTACTGATTTGATCTTTACTGATCTGGTTCTACTGATCTGGTCTCTACTGATCTGGTCTCTACTGATCTGGTCTCTACTGATCTGGTCTCTACTGATCTGGTCTCTACTGATCTGGTCTCTACTGATCTGGTCTCTACTGATCTGGTCTCTACTGATCTGGTCTCTACTGATCTGGTCTCTACTGATCTGGTCTCTACTGATCTGGTCTCTACTGATCTGGTCTCTACTGATCTGGTCTCTACTGATCTGGTCTCTACTGATCTGGTCTCTACTGATCTGGTCTCTACTGATCTGGTCTCTACTGATCTGGTCTCTACTGATCTGGTCTCTACTGATCTGGTCTCTACTGATCTGGTCTCTACTGATCTGGTCTCTACTGATCTGGTCTCTACTGATCTGGTCTCAGCTGATTTGGTTTCTACTTATCATTTGAAGACCATCACAACAGAGCATAAAAACCGGTCCCTACTCAACAGTTCGAGACCATTCAACTGAGCATAAAAATCCGAGTTCTACTCATCAGTGTGCGTCCACCGCGTCCACGCGGATTCCTGGACCCGTTCGCGTCCCGTCGGTCTCTCGCTGGCACGCGGCCCCGCACGCACGTATCCTCGAGAGAAATTAGGCGACCGGAGCGTAGCTTCGCGTTACACTGCGTTGCGGGGAGTTGCCTTCCGTGGGCGTTGCGTGGCGTTGCGAGGCGTTCGCAGAGCGGCTGACTCCACACCACTCCGGCGCCTCCGGGGACGCCGGCAAACTGCGTGCAGACCAGGAATAACATTCCCGCACCACTCGCGATAACGCGGCTTCGCTGATCACTAGGGTTGCCGACCGTCCTCCGTTTGGGGGGACCGTCCTCTATTGACGTCCATTCTCCCCTCGTCCTCCTTTGTATTTAAATGTCCTCATTGTAGTAAATATTTAACATTTGTTGCCATTTATTTCATCAGATGACTAACACCTGCTTCGTTGTGTCGTTTATTGTCTTAGAAAACTGAAAATCCTTTTTCTGAACGCTGACACATGCACATGACAGTGTCTCTGTTTAGCAGTTAAAATAAAACAACACGTTGAGACCATCTTCATCTGCATTTTGTGAACGGATCTTTTCACTCGAATCGCAAATACAGCGAAGAAAGAAATAGAGGGTTTTTTCCTTGCTACTATAGTTTTTAAAGTATGACTATCAAAAGAGAGATTCACAACTAAATCAGACCAAGTCCATTTGGCATGACTTTGAGAAATCGCCTCCTATATTATTTCAGTAGTATAACTTCCCTTTGCGGCTTTCACACGAAACCAATCTTTATAAATGAGGTCTCTGAGGCAAGAGAATTTCACGGAGAAGTAATGAATTGCACTTTGACTTTAAAAATATGAAGGATTTGTATAAGAACGCATTTAAATGTTCATATAAAATGCAGCCCGCAACATGTGTCAGGGCTTTTGAATCTATATTATTAAATAATTCCTAACGAAACGTTCTAGGACATTAAAAACTAAAATTTTTAAGCCAAAGGCCTCAAAGAAAGATTTCGACCCCCGTAATCTACATGATGGATCTTCTTGACCATTCTATTATATTTTTGCTAGTTCGACGCTTCTCTATTCTACCCCACCCATTCAGAGCCTTTATAATCTGCAACTGTATGTGAAATTATTAATTACTTGATATTCTATGCGATTGAATTACACTGGCGTACCTCTTTGCTCGATAATAAAGTTAAATAAGAATAGTTTGTATTGAAAAGGGTGTATAATATAGTTATCAATGACAAGGTGACATAGAACAAGTAACAGAGGGTATAGAAGTGAAATATATATTGTAGGCTTAATAAATGGAAAAATAAGGAAGAGGATGGGGCGTAGCATGCAAGAGTTCTCCGACAGGTACGCTAGTTGAGCTTTAATGTTTTAAACAGACAATCAATTCCGATGAAGTAATAAATAAAAACAAACGCTCCGCCACAATAAGGAAACTAAAAACTTAGTTCTATATGACAGGAACGGAATATGGTTTCCTTTTCCATACTATCACATTATTACAATTTTCTTAAAAAGTGGACTTGGTATGTTGTGGTTGTACCTCAAATACACAAATAATGCTCTACGTTTTGAGAAGCAGGTACTATATTGGAGACCACTATAATGTTATATTACAGAAAATTTGTAGACGCCAATATAGGACGAGTTAAAATGTAACAGAATGAACAAGCTGGGCAACGTTTTTGGATGTAATTATTGGGATGCAACAAGCTGCAAAAAATCTCTTTAGATACTGTATAAAAAGTTTTTGCAATGCAATTTGCAATGAAAATACTTCAGCCACTGCCAATCTGTTCAGAGAAATGGGAATGTCAACTGATTCTAAAGATATAATAAATTTTGATACCAAACTAGCAGTGACTAACAGAAAAAAAAGCAAGGAAAGCTAACGATGTAGTTCGAATCGAAGCTATGAGAGGAAGGGAAAAATGGAGATAGAGAATACGTCCCGAAAGAACTCAAAATATGAAGATAAAAACATTCATTGTCGCATGTAAATGACATGGGAAAATGTGCTACTTTATGAGACGATCGTGTGATGACGGAAACTATTGCAGGACATGAAAAAGCACGTACTGGCCAATTCAAGAAACGAACCCTTCTTTAACTTCAGGAAATAACTAAGGTGTGATATTGTAAATTTTGTACATAAATTCAGATTGCATCTTTTACGAAATATATGCATGGACGTTAATTTATCTCCGCTTTATTTTTTGTCTTTGCGTGACAATATTTTCATGATGATTATTTTTCAGCAATTTATTACCTAAAGCAATTATATCGAAAATAGTATAGTACTTGTGTTATATGATTAATTGGCAACCCTATTTAAGACGGAAACTTGCCAAGATGTAAAGGTTTTAAAAGAATTGTTCAGTCTGAGGCAGATTTTATTGCATTTATTTTATTTACAGCCTTCTGTACTATTCCACAACATGAAACAACGAGATTTTGCATTGTCCTAAGCCTACCTTTTTAATCAAATTTCTAACCACCTTAAAACTATATCTAATACCTTTTTTTACATTGCAGATTTCACACTCATAAAAAAATATGCATCAAAGGTTTTTTTATTGAACAACGAACACCATTTTCTCTTTCATAAAAATATTTGATAATGTTTTTCGTTGAACTGCTACATAATTTTCAACACTATAATTCTAATACAATATAGTTCTATCATAATACATCAATTACGAGAATTCGTCGCCCGTTAATTGCATTCTTATACACGAGTCATGGTATGTCTGTAAAATGACGTAACGTTGAGATTCGCCATTTCCTGTCTGTATGTACGAAATATTCCGCTGTGTATTTGTAAACTGTACCTGCTGATTTCAATACCAATAAATAATTTATTATTATTATTAATATTATCATCTAATAGTCCCATACTAGATACTGTACTACTTAACAATATTCATCAGAGTTTCAGAAAAGAACACTAAAAATGAAAATTAGCAGAAATGGCAATTTATTAGTCTCAAAAAAGATAAGAGTTAACAGCTAATTTCACTTTCTCAGAAAGAATTCATATCAAATTACATTTCAAGGATCAAAGATGAAAACAGTTTTGCAGTTCATGCACAAACATTACATTTTCTACATTTAAAATGCATTAAACCATCAAATTAACGTCAAAATACTCTTGTACAACTAGGGTATATAACATTTTTTCATAGAAACTGTTACAGAATACTGAATTGCTATGCAATATTTCTGCGAAAAAAAGACTTAGAGGATCCGTGATATCACCAATGGTCACGACCCCCAATTTATTCGTTTTTCTATCGCTATAAAACAAAGAAAACATCGGACGAACACCAATTAAACAAACGACAATCAATTACATGGGCAATTACACAGGGCGAATGAACTTCCTCGCTGTCTGCAAAGGCCACTTTGCTTACACGTTTCTTTCAAAAAAATAAAATGAAATAAAAACTGGGCTCGCGCGCATGGAACGAAAAACAGACCTTACACGAGAGCGCAGCACAGGAGGGTAGCGACGGAATAATGCCGCAAAGCGAAAGGGGAGCTGTCAAGGCAGTAAGAGTATTCCGCGACCATTGAGGGCGCTCGAGTTCCGAAAGAGGGAAAGGAAGGGTCGCGACCAGACAAAGGGCTGCGCTCGCCACCCAATTTACGGGCCCTGCGCGGGAGGAATCGGGCCGATGCAAGGCGGGGAAGGACAGGCGAGGGAGGGATGAGAGGAAAGGGAGGAGAGGGGAGCGAGAGGACGGAGAGAGGAGGGGGAGGTGAGGGGGAGGAGGGGGAGGGGAGGTGGAGGAGGGGAGGGGGAAGGAGGGGGAGGGGAGAAAGGGGAGGGGAGGATGGGAGGGAGGGGAAGGAAAGGAAAGGGAGGGGAGTGGAGGGAGAGGAGGGGAAGGGAGAGAGGAAGCGGAGCGATGCATGGCGGTGAAGGGAACGGCGAGGGAGGGGGACGGGGCGAGAGATGTTGGAAGAGGAGGCGAAGATGAAGGCTGGGCAGGACGGGGACCCAAGAAGCCGTTCGGGTGCCGTGGAGAAGCTGTGAGTGGCGAGATGGGAAAGTGGAAGGTTGAAAGAGAAAGAGATATTGCTTGGGAAACATACGTTGACTTGTGTGTGTTGCATGAGATAAAGGAGATTCGTCTAAGTTACTCGCAGCCGAACACTAGATTCAAGACCTACGTGTGGCGAGTGTTCACAAATGTACGAGCTGAAACATCAGATAGAAAAAGAAGAGTAGCAAGCTTATGCCTAATCGACTTTCATAGACATCAGATACGTTCAATGCATCGTTTTCTGACAAAGATAGGTGTGAATGTTAGGAAATGGTTAACGAGGGGGACTTCAGTAGCAATCGCCAGTTACGGAAATATATCCAAATAGTATACCATTTCACTGCACACAATCTGCGCAATTTTCAGAAAAGAGAAATAGTTTATGATTTGTTTCTGATAAGTTGCTTTCAATGACATCACGTATTATGTCACGATTGTTGACGCATGACATTTAAGCTACAATACTCGAGGATATTTTTTAAATTTCGCCAAAATGTCTGAAATGCAGGAAGATTCAAAGAGTGAAAAAAATTGCTCGGCAGAATTAACAGTAATCAAACAAGATCTATACTCCATCGTACTGTAACGTCGGCACATGCCAGCCAGATCTTCAAACGGCTGGGCACGCAGGCTGCCGGACACATGGGACGGACAAAAGCACTGGAAAAGGCAGTGCCCCCCCGTGATGCAAGGCGAGCGGGCAGGGGCACCGGACCCCCGATTGGCGCCATGTGGTCCCGGCCCCCTCGCCTTTACAGGGCTGAAGGCGATCACGTGACCGCAAAAAAATAACTTAACAGATGGCAGGAGCCGAAGGCAGTTGGTATTGAGAGCACCTCGTGAGTAGATGTGTATGCTCACCCAAAAACAGTCCTTGAGACACGACGTGTGTGTTAACACGGGTGTCGGGTCACCGGCGCGATAAAGCGCCAAGGAGCCTGCCTGCCTGGAAGTCACGGAGCACGAGCACGAGCCTGGAAGTCACGGAGGTACTGGTGAACGTAACCCAGAGCTGTACACGTGTAAATACTGTAAATAAACAGAGCTCGTGTCCTGTGTTGTCATTTCGCTACCACGACCGCCACACTACCAACTTCATTTATTACTTACATCGCCACCGAAAGTTTTCTCGTTCCGTTGTACCAACATACTACCAGACACTATTACTCTCCTAACCGTTCATTTCTTTTTCTCATATTTTCATCTCATTTTCCTAGAGGAAAAAAATTTCCACCACCACGACTGCTACAGACTCGCCCCTCTTATCGCCCGTATCGTCATTCTTCTCCTCAGGCGCCTTTTATGGCATCTTTAAGATTCGCTCGCCATTTATTTCCCTTCACAGCGTCTTAAGCCCCACCACCTGTGCCACTGCAACATCTACCCCCTCCACTACCCTCACTGAACACCGCCACCTTCTATCAGTCCTTACGGTTCGCTCCCCACTTCTCACTTTCTCTCTCTGTCTCTGTCTCTGTCTCTCTCTCTCTCTCTCGCATTCGATCGATGTGCTCGCTTTAGTGGTCGGGTTTACGAACTCTTTTAAGATAAGGCGCGGCAGACGAAGCTCCTCACAGGCGGTGCGCATATTAAATCGATCGTGAGGCGAAGTGTCAACAACGTCGTAAATACGGCGGCGGTGATGACGGAGCCAGCGGAAGAGCATCGCGGCCGGAAGCGACAACAGGCTTCCCCGCGCTTCCAGTAGTTTGCAGCCCCAAAGAGTTCGAGGGGCTTTCGAGCTGGTTCTTAAAATCTTCTGTAATTTTCATGGCACTTTGGTGGTGATTAACGTTACACATCTCGCGCTTTTATAGAGCTCCCTCAAGTTAGTATCGGGAGCAAAAGTTGTTAGAGGCTCTTAGCCGCATGCTCGAAAAGCTGTAAAAAACGCGGTACGACACAGTATGCTGACGATGTTATTCTTGGACGGTTATAGCTCCGTCGAAGCCTCGAATTTTTATTTTGCTCAGAATTTATATCATGGGGGTCTTGCTTCCTTGTTCACAAGAGATCTCGTGGTATTAAATTCCTTGCATTCGTCGTAAAATGAACGCGAATCTAATTCGAATACGCAGTGTTATTTTTTAAAAGCAATCGATTGTATTGCGTGAAAATTATAATGGTGTAAATTCCGTATTAACGAGGTCGACGTTTCTTTTTATTCTCTTTTGACTCACAGGAAATAGGAGGAATAAACAATATCAAAGATCTAATATGAAACTAAATGAACTGAACAACTATAATTTTTATTAAAAGTTTTCAATTTAGGTACCCAAGGATGTTTATACTGTATTTTCACATTCGCAATTGGCGGGCTGGTGACCCAATGGGAGAAAGTTAATAAATTTAGACATTTCAAAACAAAACAAAAAAAATTCCAGCTCTATTGAGGATTTTAATTTTGTGGAACGGTTCATGCATACGAACAAAAATCATATAATAAATATTTATCAACCTCTGCGACTACGCGAAGCACGCTGGTTTTACAAATACTATGTTAAATAAAAGTGTATTAAAGAACAGAATTAGAATTAATGATTTAAATGGAAACCCTAAACAAACAAACCAAAACCAACTCACTTTCTCCATTTTACTACAAAAATTGGCAAAGAAAAAGTGAAATAATATCTATTCGTCCATTTCCTTTTCTTTTTAATGCAAATGTTGACTCTATTACAAAAATGATCTGATTTACTCACTTATAAGGAAGCTGCGAATAATGGGATAATAGGCCTAATTAATGTCATAAATAAATACATTACCACATTGTAAATCTTGAAATAGGACATATGTCGTTCCAAGGTCATAGGTGAGGATGTAAAAGCTGTTTAATTCAATGGCCTTTTCAGTACTGGTTTTCGAACGATCGTACTGGCGAGAACAATGTAAATAGGATGTCACTTCTGAACACTTCCAGACGTATCGAGGAAAAGGTCTGGATGAAGACAAGGTATTAGTAACACCAAACTTACGAATCAAGTCAAGTATATTTTTGTTTCAAAATCTTAAACTTTTTAAAGCAACCAACAGCCAATTTAAATCTTCCGGTCACAACAACAAATATACGGATAGCTAAAATCTTTTGAACCTAGAAATCCTACAGTTTCTAAAGTCCATATCAACCTCATTTGTTTAATACAACGACAAGATACACCTGGCCAGTTAATCAATAACACATTTGAATATTAAAACCACACGCGTGTTGTAAAATCGCCCGTCAAGACGCATAGTCGGAAAGGCCATCGTCGACAATGAGCGCCCGAGCGGAATCAATACATTCTCACGAAGCAACTTCCCAAAGGTCATGCACGTCACTTTGTTGATGGTGACGGCAACGTGTCGCCCAGGTGGGCACCCGCCGGGCGCCGTCTTTCTGCCAGACAGTAATAAATTAATATCCGCGCCGCAGCAACGCTTATAATTAATCCGTTCGTGTGTCCGACTTATCTCCGCCGTTCGGGCGGCGCGCCGCGCCGTCCATTTCGAATTGTAAATGCGCCGCTTTAGGACTCTCGCATGAAAGATAGGCGTTTAATCTGCATTTAAGTGGGGAGCCGCATATCGATGCATACGCAATGTTTGTTTGGAAGGAGGAGCGGTAGCTTAGGCATCCGCTAAGTGTGAGGAGCCGCTCTCTCCAGCTGGTTCTGGTTCCTCTCGCGGGGGACGGGGCAGTCTGGCGGAGAGGAAATTCTTTGCCGTGTCATTCAATCAGCTACCGCTATTGTGGTGAAGATAATGTTAAAGAGCGACACGCGTATATTCGTGCTTAACCGATGTCGTGTGGTTTAAGAAAACAAGCGACAGTGCGTAAGACAGTCGACAGTGGGGTGAAACGATAAACTTGATGTAAACGAAGATAGCTGAGATTTACTGCGGTCGTAAACTTCGACCTGAACGGGAATTTAACTACGCAACAGTTGTTTTCGAGTATCTTGTCACACCTCCACGAAACCTCGTTTTCTCAAAATGTCACCTTACCTTCACGTCATGCCAACTATCGCCGCCCCCAAACCATAACCCCGTCGCGAAAAAACAAAGGTTCAAAAAGTGCTGCAAGAGTTCAAATATCTCGCTGAAAACACACACACACATACGCGCGCGCGCATGCTCACACAGTATAATTTGCATACGTAATTTACGTACGATACTGGCGGAATTACCACGGAATGTGAGAGTGTGCACAAGTTTACTGCCGGGCGAGCCCTGCCATTAGCTGTCAGTTTCCCAACGTCGCGGCGCGGCGGTCCCGCGCCCGATCCCTCAACGGGGAGGTCCGGGGATCTCTCACTGTCACTTTCTCCGGAGGACGAGGGACCTCTCGATTTGCACCACGCACGTGTGTGCCACTTCCAAGCGAGTGCCGACCGACCCGCCGGCCCCCGCATGCACTGACGTAGGGACCTCGCGTGGACGGCGAGA
The DNA here is from genome assembly GCA_031308135.1 of Acheta domesticus. Lineage (NCBI taxonomy): Eukaryota > Metazoa > Arthropoda > Insecta > Orthoptera > Gryllidae > Acheta > Acheta domesticus. The sequence continues at coordinate 201,830,009 of JAHLJT010004567.1, read as the reverse complement.
CGACGACGCGTACGAAGAAGAAGAAGGGTACAAAGAAAATGGTAATAAGAAGACGGGTACAAAGAAAAGGGTAATAAGAAGGGTACGAAGAAGAAGATGAGTACGAAGATGAAGAAGAGTACGAAGATGAACAAGAGTACGAAGATGAAGAAGAGTACGAAGATGAAGAAGAGTATAAAGATGAAGAAGAGTACGAAGATGAAGAAGAGTACGAAGATGAAGAAGAGTACGAAGATGAAGAAGAAGAGTACGAAGATGAAGAAGGGTACGAAGATGAAGAAGAAGCAGAAAATTATGAAGAAGCAGAATATGATGAAGCAGAAGATGAAGACGAAGATGACTGAAGAATAATATTAGCGACTGGAAATATAGGAAATTAGTGAATTATCGTCTTAAGTACGGTAGTGTAACACAATAACCACAACTGTTTAGTAGTGTTCCTACTTACCTTCTGAAACCATCTAAATTTAATAATTTGTATTGTAAGCTTATATTAAGTACGTCTCACCAAAATAAGTAAACTCGCGTAAATAGACATATTAACTGATATTAAATAAATTCTAGCAAAGGAATACTTTTGGCCACCTTTTTATACACAAAACCCCTATGTACGTCTTTAGGGGTCGTTCATAAATTACGTAACACTAAAGAGAGGAGAGGGGTGTTGAGGCAGCGTTACGTTGCGTTACATAAGGGTAGGGGGTAGTGGTTTATTGTTACGTAATATTGATATTTATTTTTTTACATTTTTCAACATTTCAGAAATAATTCATTTTCTTAAGACTTGTACTAAAACATAAAATATTAAGTAATTTAAAAACAAAAATAAATTGAAGTTACAAGATGTAAATTGTCACTAATGGAGATATTTTTTATCAATTTTTAATCGAATCTGTAAGACTGCGAGAAAAAGCTTCAAAACTGACATGTGGTTTATTCAAAAATCCATTTAAATTGGCGCAATAGACTCTCGCGCACGACGGCGTGTGATCAATCATGGCTTGATCAAACATTTTCTCGCCTGTGCGTACTTCCTTCACTCACAACTTGCACCTATTTCTTGCATTCCCAATGCGGGAGTGTTGTCGCTCAATAATTACGTACACGTTATACTGCGATTTCGTAACTTTGCCCCTGACAGAAATCAGCTGTTCACGGTTTCATCCAATCGGGACCTGGAACGTCACACAGTGACGTCACTTTAGCGAAATAGAAACTCCCGATTGGATGGCAGCGAAAAAAGCTGATTCCTGTCAGGGGCAAAGTTAAAAAAATCGCAGTATACGTGATTATTTATCGGAGAGGAGGGGTTGAAGCGCAGCGTTACGGGTACGTTACAAAGGGGAGAGGGGGTATTCAAAATACTCCAAATTTGCGTTACGTAATTTATGGACGTCGTTATCCTCGCTGAGGACGCAACCGCCGCGTGATTGGCTAAGACGTTGATCCGCCCGCTGAAGAATGCGAGAGGGTCGGGCAAGCCGGTCGGGCTCGTTCGTTTGAAGACAGGGCGTTACGTTTGACAGGTACCGTACAACGTGGCCAATCAGAAGGTTATGATCGAGAAGGGTGTCTGGGAGATTCGTACAAAAGACATTCGGAGAGCATGTTCCTGGCGTGCACGTAATGTCGGATTAACGGTTTACAGCCAGCGTATAAATTTTTTACAGGTACAGCCAGCATGGCACTTGTAAAATCCAAATAACTTGTCTGGATTGTCTCCTCGTCCTATAACAAAGAAGCGGTATGATGATTTACAGGAAGTGCTCGATAACACCAGCTTCTAGATCATGAAGGTGAAGATCCAAACTTTCTCTTGTGACACAACTGAATTATTCTACAATAATTATAGTTGCTAAATATCTCTGCAGCTCCTATAATTTGTCGCTCCTATACAAAGTACTCCTATACAAAATACATAAGAAATAATAAAACTCAGCATTACTAATACAATATAAGATATTTCACGTTGCGTTTCCTTGTTGATAGTCTCACATTTGTTCACTTTTTAAAGAGAAAATTGTTACTGATGATATGAGTGGTAAAAATGGCATTTTATTCTGCGAGTAGGAAATATTGCGAGACGAAGCCAATAGGCCAATGAAAGCACAATAAAATCCTTTTCGCCACAATGGGTGCGTCATACACTATTTTTTTATATAGCCTTTCCGATATTCATATTATTTTAATTCAAGTATACAAATTGTTTCATTAAAGGTTAGTAGCAGCTGATTTCATCAGACGAAAGTAATTTGTTTTCTTAGTAGAATTAAATTTTATCTAAACATTTGAGTATCGTCGCACTTTTAGCCACTATTGTTAAATATTGAATTTTTAGAACTCTTTGAATGGTCTGAAAGTAACCGTTTTACAAGGGGCTGTCTGAAAATACTTTTCCTTTCCAAGGGAAAAATGAAAAATATTACAGAAAGTCAAGAAAAATGTTTATTGTTAAAGTAACGGGTGAAATGTAAAATACAGTGAGTGACTTCCTTGATATTTCTGAAAAGAAATTCTTAAAAGTTTCAACCCTTTAAGATCTCAGATTATTAACTTAAAATATTTTTTTATTTCATTTGGTACACAAAATTATGGGGAAGCACTTGAAAGAATGAGAACATTACAAACCATTTAATGAATTTTTATTATTTTGTTATCGATATTGTTAGCACAGGTGCGTGTTGAAACCAGGATCAATATTTACCAGTTCATGATGCCAAATATTTTTAATTACGCTTTTCCAAAAATCGTAATGAAAATTTCTCTTTCAGAATTCTTTAACTTAGGACTCTTCGGAGTTCCGGCTGATATCACTCATCGCACTTAAATTAATAGACCTTAAGCGCCACTCATGAATTTTACACCAAAATGCCTTTGTGTCCTAAGTACCCTACTGTCAGATAGTAGAAATGCAGCACTGAGTTACTTTGGAGAAAATGTAAACAAAGCAACTAATACAACCTGTTCCACGTTTAGCCTCTCGCACGAGCACCGGCGTGGATCACATTGCGCGATTTAAAGGAGACCGTTCAGGCTGGACTTAAGAGCTCCAACATGGCGTCGCTCTGGGACTACTGCGCAATGAGAAGTAATGTGACATGTGGGATGAATTTCGTACTATCACCCACAAGAACTCTACTTTGCCTCATTTTTTCAATTATGATTTTCTCCCGCCGAAGCCAGATATAATGTATGCTCTTATTTGTCAAAGAATAATATGAACTTGAATTAAATTCAATGATTTTGATTCTGTTATTCATTTGTTCAGAAGTGCCCAAGGTAGGAAAATCAAATTAATACGAATTAATACGATTCAATTATACGAAGTGGTCCAGAAGATGAAAGCAGAAAAAGTATTTTCCGTCATTTGAAAATGTCTTCAAGATACTATTATCGTATAAGCCCGAAGATAAGTCCGATCCCGGACTTTCCTTGACGTTCAATCCGGAACTGTACCTTGCCGTCCGATCCGACCGCCTCCCGACCCTCCTCTTGGTCACGCCCGATTGGCCGGGCCCCTAGTCTGTCACAAACTGGACTCTCCCAGTATATAAATCCGAGTGCCCAACATCCAGGCGCCAGTCAAAGCCCTCCCCATTTCCCCACAAGCCTAATCGGCTGGAGATAAAATATGTACACCCTAATTTGAATAAATTCCTGCCTCTCCAGGGCAAATGGAGAGGGGAAAATTTTAAAAAAATCTACGTGCATTTTAGCCCTGAGGAAGCTTACGATAAAACAGTCGAACTTTGGCATCCTTCGACGCGTCGCCACCCAGAAAACTATGACCATTCATAATCCCAAAAATGATCAAACCTAGCAAAAAAAAAGAAAAAAACAAACAAACAAAAAACAAAACAAAACAAAACCGACTATTTTATTTTCAAATTATACGAGCATTAAAAGTCCCACTTTATATAAATATGTTTATTTTCTTCTACTTCTAATAATTTTCGACGTGGTGTAATATCAATAATGCCATTTTGGAGAATTTTGCGATTTTGGAAATAGACATAGAGAAATGACATCTTCATCGTTCACGTCACTTTTCACGACAAAATAAGCACGATTCTATTGCAAAAGATATTGGGAGGAAAAGCATTGAAAATAGGAAGAACTTTAGTCGAAAATAAGTCATTTATGAACAAGATTATCGGGAAGGATGTAGTTAACGGGGTTGGTCGAGGTATAAACAAAAACAATTAGTTTGCCGACGCTTCAGAGTCTTTTAATTCCATCAACACGGCTAATGTACAAAATAAAGGAATGAAGACATCAATATGAATACGCAATAATATGAAATACAACAAAATGATATAAAATGTACACACCTTACTAATAAATTTTAGTCACTCAGCAACATTATATCCACGATTCAATCCAACTCCACGTAGAGTTGCTGCAGCTTAGGTAATTATATAGTATACAGTATGTATTCTATAATTATTTTCTCTCAATAATTTGCTGTGTTATATAATTTTTTACAGTCATTTTCAACAGTTGTTTCTAACAATATGGTATCATTAAAGAATGATAATTGCAACATAGCACTCTCCAAAAATCACAATGAATATCTCAGATTATCACGAAAACATTTATTGATACGAGAAAAGCAAAACTATAATCACAAGATTGGTAAATAAAATCATTGGTTGACTATTTCCGAAATATTTTCAAAAACGTCAAAACGTCCTTTTTTGTAATTTTTTAGTTCGTGACTTTCCCCAAACTGCAGCGATTTAACCCCGTTTATGAACTACGATCCCTTTCCTACGGCACGAAAACTCGGGTACTGTGCCAAGAGCGTTTAAAAGGGCTTGTCCGTCAAAGGCGCTCTTCATCCTAAGTCTCGTGACGGCATATCGACAAAGAATTGTATCAGCGACGCAAAAATTCGACGTCGAATTGACGGACGCGCCTCACTCGTCGCACCCGTTCTTTTGCGCTCCGTCTGGCACACGCTTTCACGCACGTTTGCGGCTTGTCTGTCAAAGAGGAAAAAGAAGAAGACGAAAAAAAGAAAACGTTCTCCGGAACGCGCGGGGCAAGTGAGGCTTCCCTCTAATCTCTGTTTACAGGAAACATTCTCCCACTCGTGCTACTTCTCCGATACTTTGGGAGGATTTTCGGTCGCGAATCGAGGGACGCGCGCGAGGGGAGAGGGGGGGGATGCGCGGTTGGGAATCGCGGGGAAGTTCCTCGGGCGCCACCCGCCGCGCCGCCGTCCGCGCGAATCACGGCGCTCAGTCGGAAAACGGCGCGTTTCCGGGAGAGGCTGCGGTGAGGGCAGCGGGGGGGGGGGCGAGGCGTTGGCACCACCTGCCGGACACGGAGGGGGCGACGGAGCCGAGACGGAATGGTCGGGGACGGCGGAGTCTGCGGGGCGGTGCGAGGGGCGAGGCGACAGGTGGTCGCGGCGGCGATGTTAGTGGCGATGGAAATGGTGGGCGGCGGGGGACGGGGGCCGTGGGCGGCAGAGAGGCGGAGGCGTTAGCGAGTGGAGAGGAGAAAGGTGCGGGGGGTGCGACATGGGCGGCGATGTTTGTGGCGATGGTGGGGTAGCAGCAGGAGCGGATCCAGCCTATCATTTGTGCAGGGAGTCATCGTAGATTTTTGTTCAACTACAAACACTTGTATTTTATATTATATATTATTTACGTGCTATAGATATGAAACTATACATTATTATTTAAATAATTACATAATTCTAAACATATTTATTAGAATATTTTAATCAATTTTCCCCAAATAAAGTACGGTAGAGGAAAACGCCTCTCCTGGACCCGACAGTGGGTGACAGGGCGGGCCACGTGGAGTGGCTGCGCGGCGGCCGGCGGGGTGGCAGTGGTGATGGGACGGTGGGGTGGCGGGGTGGCGTTGGCGACAGTGGTGGCAGGGGCGGCGAGGGCGGCGAGGGCGGCGAGGGCGGCGAGGGCGGCGAGGGCGGCGAGGGCGGCGAGGGCGGCGAGGGCGGCGAGGGCGGCGAGGGCGGCGAGGGCGGCGAGGGCGGCGAGGGCGGCGAGGGCGGCGAGGGCGGCGAGGGCGGCGAGGGCGGCGAGGGCGGCGAGGGCGGCGAGGGCGGCGAGGGCGGCGAGGGCGGCGAGGGCGGCGAGGGCGACGAGGGCGACGAGGGCGGCGAGGGCGGCGAGGGCGGCGAGGGCGGCGAGGGCGGCGAGGGCGGCGAGGGCGGCGAGGGCGGCGAGGGCGACGAGGGCGACGAGGGCGGCGAGGGCGGCGAGGGCGGCGAGGGCGGCGAGGGCGGCGAGGGCGACGAGGGCGACGAGGGCGGCGAGGGCGGCGAGGGCGGCGAGGGTGGCGAGGGCGGCGAGGGCGGCGAGGGCGGCGAAGGCGGCGGGGGCGGCGAGGGTGGCGACGGCGGCGGGGGTGGCGGGAACGGTAAGGGCAGCGTGGGCGGCGCGCGCGGCGTGGGCGGCGTGGGCGGTGGGGGCGGCGGGGTCGGCGGGTATGGAAGGCGGGGACGACAGGGTTGGGCAACTGAAACGGAAATGGAGGTGATCGTGATGATGGTGATGGAGATGAAGCAGGCTTTTGGAGGCGTGATACACGCGCCTGCCGGATATTCCGAAGGGCAAAGGTGACTGCCCTGTGGCCCTCGCGCCGCCGCTTTTCTCTGGACGACGAGGAATACATTTGTGTTGTGAGCGTGCCTACTGACCAACTTACGGCATCTCAGCAATAATCGTTTTTGTGGTTTGCTTCGAAAATATTTTCGGTTACAGGTATACGAAGTACTAGTAAATTATGGACCCTTACTCCATTTAGACAGAGTGACAGATTCCTTGCTAAAAAATTGACTGCGAATCATAAAATAATCATTCAGAAATAATTGCATGCTGCTCATGCACAATAATCGATAAAAACCTGTCACTGGTCTTTAAATATAATTTCTCTGTCAGTTACCTGTGCATTGTTCCCCGAACTTCTTTTCGTTGTTTTTTTTAATTATTATTATTATTATTATTATTATTATTATTATTGCTATTGCTATTCATTTTTATTGTCTTACCCATCATTTTTTCAACCCAGTTTTTCAGGCTTTCAGCCTATTTCTCATTGTAAAAACGCGTGAGTCTGCAAACAGTAATCCTATTCCCTGGGTCTGATTTCTTCAGTCATCACTTACTCCACGATATCATCTCTAATGGAGCACCGTACCCCACCCCCCAAATCTTACTCATCACACCAAAATTTCATTCTTCAATCGCTCACTGGCTAGCCTCTCATCCATCGACCACATTTCGTTTAACGACCTGTCGTCCACTTGCCCCATCTCATAACCAATGACAACCGGCCCGCAACCAATCTGACACTTCTCCTTATCTTCCCCATCACACAGCGATTATACATTCACCCCTTCACTCACCACTCGCCCAATCGATCAACCTCGACCCGGCGGACCTTCACCAATTCGCCCACCTCAGCTTCCTCCGACGGACAACTGCAGCAGAGGAAGCGGGCTTCCTGAAACTTTCATAAAACGAAAGTCACTCCTTTACAGGGCGCGATGCCATCTTCCATTTCACGCGGGGGCGGGGGCGGGGGCGGGGGCGGGGGCGGGACGGTCCCCGGAAGCCGTGTCACGCGCCGCGGATTGGCGGTTCGATTTCCGATCGGCGCCAGCGGCGGCGCACAGTGATCCCAAATGACCAAGCACACGCGGATAAAGCTATGTCTTTTATATTTGGAGGTGTTGATGGTACGAATAAATATATATAGATTTGACCATATAGGATCAATCAAGATTGATTTCAGGAATTAAACTTTAAAAAATATTTATTAATGGCTCAACGTTTCGCACGTTTTGTACGTGCCTTGTCAAGAGCAATTATGGCAACGGTTAACAATGTTATATAAATTAACATAAAACAATAGAATTTACAATTTTTGAGTTAAATATTTACATTGCTGTTACATCCACAAAAACCTTGAAGGCTTGTCAAATCCAATAGTTACATTATGCAATTTATGAGAGCATCACATTTAGATATGTTAAGGAATAAACATTTCGAACATGTGGGATTGGCAAAAAATAATACAATTATGGAAGTTGGTGCAGCATTAACATTTTAGAAATTTGGTTCAGCTGTTGTATGTATGTATATTTATTATGTCCTGCTAATGAGCTTTCGCTCGGTGACAGGGTTTGGCTCTTTTGAACGCTTAAAAACTTTTATTGAACATTAGAACCACTCCTTGATGTAATTATACGAGGGTTGTGGCAGAAGTCATGGCAACTATTTTCTACGAGAATGGTAAGGGTGGACTATTTCAAATAAACTCATGAAAGGACAAGGTATAAACGAAGTGCATCGACATCATCACACAAAAATTGACTTTATCAGATTCATTAAGGTATTTGAAATGACCCTGCTCGTTTCATTTTCTAAGGCATTTTAGAGAACGCGACTTCACAAATTCGAAAAGCATTACATACCCGTTCTAAAGGCCTGATTAGGTAGATGCTCAATTACCGCACATCACATTGATTCGCACATTCACAGGTTGTCACGTGCGTTGATGACCACTGGTTGCTGCGCATCAGTGCAGAAACTCTCCTGCGCACCTCGCGGCTGTCCGATATAGAAGGGCATTATTCCATGAGCTTCCACCAATTCCCTGTGACATTCTCGGAGATTCCTTTCATGGTAAATGGCTCTCTTGGAGTAAGAGAGCTGCTGGAAACATGTTACATTCACGTCGCATGGCGGTAGACTGGCAACTGATTTCAAGTTGCTCTCTGTGCTCATAGAGACACTTGCAGAGCTATTTTTTTCTGTAAACATACCCTACTGCATCATTACTTTGAAGATATAAATGAAATTGTGCGATCCGATTACATTACTTTTAGAAAAAAAAAGTTGACATGACTTCAGCTCCAACCCTCGTATTCTTTCATAATACTTGTATCAGGCCATGGCCATCATGGCCATTGCTGGAACGGAAGTAGGATGTACACTTGTAGGTAATTTCGGTGGCTAGATGATTACGATTGATGTACAGAGGGTTGGTGGGGTGGGGTGATGGGCATGTGTGAGTGAAGCAGTAGTGAAATGAGAGGCAGATGACACGCGGGAACCCCCTCGAAAACATATCGCGAACCTGTTAGTCCCCAAATTCCACATGGAAAATTCGGGATTATAGCACTAGTCTCAGCGGTGGACGGTGAGATGAACGACCGATACTCCACGCATCATCCCACGATGTTATGACCGGTGAACCACCTATCAAGAAACTAACCACGGCGCATGTGCTGAATTTGTTTATTGCCGAATCAACAAGGCCTCACTTCTAGTGAAGCAGATGTTCCTTCAGTGTACTATTTATAATATTCTCCTCTAAGTTTGTAACTATGTAACTTTCAGTTGGTGTTTGAGGTTTTACGGGAATGTAGGAGTCTTTCGCGATCCTGGAGGTGGTCTGTATTGGGAAGGTATTTAGTCCGTCGACCGGCCCTCAAAATGGAAGGGAATGGGAATGGGTGTGGGACTGGGACTGGGAGTGACAGGCCAAGCGATGCGTTGCCCTTTATGCATGACCCATTGTTGAAGGTAGGCCTGGTATTCGTCCAGAATTAATAGAAGGAAATCACGGAAGTTGATGACAGTAGCCGTCCTGTAGGCTTCTCAGCAGGGAGTAGGAAGCTTCGACCCCAAGTTTGATACTCGAACGTAGGACCTCGAACGTAGGACATCCCGAGTGACGTAACTCAGTGGCCGACTCGCAAATCTAAAGGGTTGCACAAGTAAAAACTCTACTTTTGACGCAGCGTCGTAATGTAACAAAGCAGAGCATTTTGTTTTATCCAATTTGCAGCATAGTAGGTAAGAAAATAGACTGTCATGGAATGTCTGCGTAACAAACTGTGTAATAACCATAGTTTAAAATGTCATCTTAAGATGTATATCTTACACTGTGACCCAAACCGACCGTGCGCACCGTACGGACAAGCGAGGAACTAGCTGCAAACTGGCTTCAGAAAATTTGCCCCAGAGGCGGCTAGCTGGCACACCTATATATCTTTCACCGTGCCCGAAGCTCGTCACAAAAAGTAAGGCAACACTGATTGAGAGTTTGAGTAAGTTCGCTCGTGAATCGCATGAGGCCACTAGAGAGATTTGTTCTGCCCCACTGTGCAGCCGCCTGCAGGGCTCGCGCCCAGGTCACGCGTCGCGCCCGCGCCCGCGCCCGCGCCCGCGCCCGCGCCCACGCATCGCCCCGGGCGCTGCCCGCCGCCTCCATCGTCCGCGCGGAGAGGGCATGACGCGGGCGGCCCCGGGAGGCGCCATGGAGAAGGCCCGGCGCCTGGAGAAAGGCCTGGCAGGCGCCCGGCGCCACAGCGCCACGGGTGGCCACCAGGAGAGAGATCAGAGATGCGCTGCAGCGCTGGTCATGGGCGGCAGCAAGGGGGAAAGGACAGAGATGCGCTGGTCATGGTCAGCAGCCAGAAGAAAGGGCAGAGAAGCGCTGCTGTGCTGGTCATGGGCGGCAGCCAGGAGAAAGGGCAGAGAAGCGCTGTTTCGCTGGTCATGAGCAGCAGCCAGAGAAAGGGCGAGAAGCGCTGCTGCGCTGGTCATGGACAGCAGCAAGCGGGAAAGGAAGGAGAAGCGCTGCTGCGCTGGTCATGGATAGCAGTAAGGGGGAAAGGACATATATGCGCTGGTCATGGGCAGCAACCAGAGAAAGGGCGGAGAAGCGCTGTTGCGCTGGTCATGGGCAGCAGCCAGAGAAAGGGCGGAGAAGCGCTGCTGCGCTGGGCGTGGGCAGTAGCCAGAGAAGGGGCGGAGAAGCGCTGCTGCGCTGGTTATGGGCAGTAGCCAGTGAAAGGGCGAGAAGCGCTGCTAGGCTGGCGTGGGCAGCATCCACGCCAGTTTCCTCACCACGATCACTAGCAGAGAGCTCAGAGCCTATAACTATACAGTGGCTGTCCGGGAAGTCCTAGGGTGAGAGCTCAACCAGTGTACCGCCGTTGCGGATATTCGTCACACTCGTACATAGCTAGGTCGGCTACGCTGGCCGTGGTTTCCCCGATCATTTCCAGGCAAACGCCGGAGTAGTACGATAACAAAATAACACGGACCAGGTGCGATTCCCTTGCACTTCCTTGTCAGATCCTTTCCCCTTATTCACACACATACATATACACTTACGCACACTACTGTAACACGTAAGTCAGGAGACCATTTGGAGTTTAGAAATTGTCCCGGAAGAGGCGGAGCCCCATCGCGGGGGGATATCTAGACAGGGCAATACCCTCAAACTACCTTGTCGGTCGGCACCGGATCTTTCCGGGAATTCATTTTCTAAAAATTGCTCATATAACACATTAAACAATTTTCAAATATTAATTAATGAAACTAAAAAAACAAACTTTTTTCAGGTTGCTGAGTAATGTGTACTTACGAACAAAATGCAAACTGTCGTAAAATCATAAACAAGTCGAATTGTCAATTATTCACGTTATAACAATGTTTTGTAATAAATGATTAACGTCAAATGAATTGTCTGTTTGTTACGGTAGAAGATTAGTTCAAAAAACTTAGTTTTCAGGAGTCTCGATTTATTCTCTGAATGTCAGTTACACAGTAATCCGCCAGAAAACTTTCTCCGCAACGAGACGAATCAAGACCTCCTACAACAACTGCGTTTATGTTGGTAGCAATCAGATTACTGGGGAAAATGTGAAGGGGCAACACTTCCAGCATCTGTTATGATTATGGTAAGTACGCAAAAAAGTTTTCTTTTGTTACAAGCTGCAGCTCTTGCTACCGACATAACTTCTGTTACTAGCACTCTCCCCAGCAAGGTGCCACTGCGGTGAGACTTTCCTGGTGCAATGTGCTACGGACACATGACAGTTTTATGCGATGTATAAGATGCCGACGTCGCAAAACCCCGTACATTTACTATTGCTGGATTACTTCGAATGGCATCACATTTTAGATTTAGACAGCGAGGTATCAGCAGGCGCGCATGCAATCCGTAGCACACTACCGCCATTTCAACTCCCAGAATTAGGAAACTATATTCTAGAGCGTTAAAACTCGCTTTTCGAGCTACAAAATAACATCATCCATTTTATTTTGCACCTTGTAATACATTTTTGGAAATTGAGATCACATCTTGGTACTACACTTCGTAGCACGGGTGGTAAGACTAGTGAAGAATCTCACAATTTAAGTAGTAGGAAAATGAAATGTCTTTTTGTATTCTGAACACATTAATTGCTAGGGGTCTAACAAAAGTCTTTCTGTTCGTAAACGCTTATACTCTATAATCTAAGCACAGTACAGATTCTTTGATTTATAAACAGTTCAGAACCTGACAATTCGATTTCGATACTAAATATTTTAATTTTAAAACACGTATCAACTAAGTGCGGAATATATTATTATTATAATTATTATATTATATTATTATTATTATTGCTATTATTACTAGCATTACTATTATTGTAAGTATATTAAAGAATTTGCTGGTGTGTCACAAGGATGATGAATAAATGAAATAAAAATTATCTTGTAAAGAAAGCATTGGTTATACGAGAACAGTAGTAGAAAACAAATTTAATGTGTGCCAGTCGAATCAACATTATTCATTATTTCTTTCTAGACTTATTTCTCAAGAAAGAAGAAACACAAAGCATCGGAGAGAAACAGTTGGAAGTCCCTGAAGCCATAATAAGAAAAGGACCAACCAGAGAAGGGGAGACGCAGATCAGGGATCGAACCGCTCGGGCTCGGAGCCGCAGACAACGGTCCAGGCACTGCGTCGTCGTCGCCGGCTGCTGCCGAGATAAAGGCCATGGGGGGTAAAATACTGGCCCTCGGCGGGCGGGCGGACGGGCCTGAGTGGGTGGGCGTCCGGGGACGACTAGCGGGCGGGGCGGGTGGGCGGGCGTGAGTTCGGTGGTGTTCGGGAGGGCGGGGGACGAGCGGGTTTGTGGGCGGTGGGCGAGGTGGACTGGCGGGATGGCGGGCGGGCGAGCGGGATAGCGGGTGGGATGGCGACTGGGATGGCATGTGGGATGGCAGGCGGGTGGGATGGCAGGCGGGTGGGATGGCAGGCGGGTGGGATGGCAGGCGGGTGGGATGGCAGGCGGGTGGGATGGCAGGCGGGCGTGATGGCGGGTTGGATGGCATGTGGGATGGTGGGTGGGATGGCAGGCGGGAGGAATGGCAGGTGGGTGGGATGGCAGGCGGGTGGGATGGAAGGCGGGTGGGATGGCAGGCGGGTGGGATGGCAGGCGGGCGTGATAGCGGGTTGGATGGCATGTGAGATGGTGGGTGGGATGGCGGGCGGGTGGGATGGCAGATGGGTGGGATGGCAGGCGGGTGGGATGGCAGGTGGGTGGGATGTCAGGCGGGCGTGATGGCGGTGGGATGGCATGTGAGATGGTGGGTGGGATGGCTGGCAGGAAGATGGCAGGCGGGTGGGATGGAGGGCGGGTGGATGGTGGATGGGATGGCGGGTGGGATGGCGGGTGGGATGGCGGGTGGGATGGCGTGTGGGATGGCGGATGGGATGGCGGGTGGGATGGCGGGTGGGATGGCGGGCGGGCTCGTGCGGGCGTTCGCTCCGGAGAACCGCTATCGCCTGTCTCCGCCGTAATGACCCTCCCCGCTTTGTCCTTCTCTATCGTCCCCGCTCCAACCCTCCCCGCCTTCCCCGCTTGCTCCGCACTACACCGCTCCAGCCCGCGCCGCGCCGCGGTGAGCCACGCTGCGCGAGACGTTTGTATGCAAATAGCAAGAGGACGGCGCGGCGGCGGCGCGGCCAGATGATGGTTTTGCTCTCGTGCGCTCGCTGATGCATCAGTCTCTTAGCGCGGACGTTAATACATAATGGATCAGCAGCGATCGTTTGTGTTCCCGCGGGAAGGCGGGGGGGGGGAGGTGGCGGCGGGGGGAGGAGCGCTGTGGCGGGGCGTGGGCCGCGGGTGCGAGGTCAGCTGCCTGGCGCGGCGCGGCGCGGCGCGGCGGAGGCGGAGGCAGAACGGTGCTCGGTGCAAGGTGACGGCGACGGCGAGGGGTGTGTGTGCAGGGAACAAGTGTGCGGCGGAAAGGTGACGGTCGTTGTGGTCGAGATCAGGTTGGCGCAGACAGAGATGGTAGCGATGGATGATAGTATTTGTGGGGGGTAGTGCGTATGCCGTGCTGCTGCCGTTACTACTGCTGATAATGACGGTGGTGGTGGTGGTTGTGTGGTGGATGTGGAGGTGCTGTGGACGTGGTGGTGAGACGGGGCGGTAGTGAGGTGAGGTAATGGTGATGGAGGTGGTGGTGATAAAAAAGTGAGGTAAGCAGAGGAGAGAGGGAAGGAGAGAAAAGGAAGGAAGCGGGAGGCAATGTGAGGATGTGTGTGATGTAGTGAGGTGGGTAGTTCGGAGGTCGTGTGCGTTATGGTAGTGTTGTAATTTGACGCAGCAACTTCCAGTGATGTAGTAGTCGGGATGGTGGGTGGTCTGATGATGGGATGGAGGTGGTATTGTCTTGTAATAAATGGTCAAGAGCTGACGATGTGACAGGTGCGGCTGCGTCAAATGTACTGCATACAAATAATATAGTATTAATGACAAAGTTGATCATTACTTATAGAGAGGGTACTCATTTGATACGTATTTTCATTTCTTTGATGGAAACAATAAGAAAGCAATGCTTCTCAGCAGGCGCGTAAATGTCTGTTATTTTTAACGCTCAGGTGAGTCCAGCAGACGACGACACGTTCAGGCTGACCGACTGGACCGCGCGCGATCTTTCCTTCCTCTTCCTTCTCCAACTGCCACCCCTTATACACTCACATGCGCAGTACATTACTACACATGCCGGGTACTATTTGAAACTTGTTCCTGCTTGGGCAGTGCCTTGCTGGTGGGAGATACCAGGTTGGGGTTAAACACTCAAGCCGACGTGTACGTGGCGCCGTATCTCACCACCCATTGGAGAAAGATCACCGCCACCTTCCGCGTTAAAAACATGTAGGACGCTTTCGGGACAAACGGCCTTAGCAATTGATGTTCCCGGAATCACTAATCAATCAACCAATCTAGCACAAAAATCGAGAGTAGAGCGGACGGTGTTCCCGATAACCGAGAGGTGGACTTCTATTGATCTGCTTGCCACATTAATGGCCTCGCCCGAGAGTTACTGAAGTCGACAATGACGGCGAATCATGGATTGATTGATTGACTGTTTGTGATTCCGGGCGTGTCAACTTAGGAGGTCATTAGCCCTGTAAGTGTAGTGCATGTACTCGACTAGCGAGGTTTTCTTCAACCAGGTGTCTCCCACCAGCGGGGAGCCGCCCCAGCTGGGACAAGCTCTAAATCACCGAAAAGGTCTCTCGGCATGTGTGGTACTGTGGTGCATGTTATTGTAAGTATGTGTGTAAGGTGTGAGAATAGGAAAAAGAAGAGGAAGTAAAGATCGGCAGCTAGAATTCTCCTCCAAACAGCGACTGTATTCGTCCTAGCTGACAAGTAAGTGTCGGAAAACCTACCACCGTCGGGAGTGGAACCTATGACCTTCGGTCAGAGATACTGCAGTGACATCAGTTGATGCACTAAGCCACCTCTCCCGATAGAATCATGGAGATGGCGAGCAGCGCCGGAGGCTGCGTCTGAGAAGGCTTCCCACGCGAAGGCTCGCGGTTGTGACAAACGGGACACGCGGCGCGGGAGGTGGGCGAACGGGTGTTGCTCAAGCGACGTCGTGCCGAGGTTCGGTGTCGCGGCGTGTTCCCGCAGTGTTAACCATGCAATTACATTCGGGTGGTTCCGGATTGGATGCTGATTTTCAGATAATATGACACTCTGTTTGAGTAGTCCTTTCAACTTTCTAACTTGATTGTTTCAGAAGTCACAACCTTTGCAAAAGTCTGTGATAAACTGGTTTATTTTCACAATGCCAGTTTCTACACGTTCGCCTTGGTTGATAATTTTCTATCGATTTCAATAGTAACAATCAAAAACGGTAATTAAGATAACAAAAAATCAATTTTTTTTCAATATGCGTTTCGTGTAAATAATTGACTGCTTCACGACCTACCAAACAAATAACATTTAAGATTAAAATCCTACACATATAGTAATCATAAATACAGTGGCGGATCCAGGAGAGGAAGTATGGAGCCCCCAAAATAGGCATCAGAGTTTTAGCTTGCTACCTTCTTTTATTTGCCAAATTGATTTAAGTATTTATTTATATTATATTATTAATTATTTAAACAATAATATTGCTTACTATTATTTATATTCCCTACAAAACGAACATACAATATAACAAATGTTTATTATTTAACAAAAATCTACAATGGCCTCCTCCAAAATGATCGGCTGGATCCGCGTCTGCGTAAATACGAATGCAAATGTTCAGAACACTCTTTATTCCGTAACCATTGTAGCGTCGTGGCAAGCTGAAACGGTGACTACCCGCGGCAGAATGACAGGATGTTAAACAAAGGGCGCAGAAGATGACGCACTGGGAATTTCTGCCAAGCGCGGATACGGCGTGGTACGGCGAAGGCAATGGGGGCGGCAGGTAGCGCCGAAGGGCCTACATCACGGCACGAGAGCAATGCCTCCATCTCCTTGTTTCTCAGCAGCGTCGGCGTGCGGTTGTGCGTACGTTTGTGGGAGTGGCGCACGTGGGCAAGGGGCCGGCAATTCATTCTCGTGACGAGCGAGACATGCATTAGGTCTCAGATATAGGGCGGTGTGGTAGAAGTTCGATTAAATCCCTCCTAGTAGTGGGGTCTAGTTAGTTAGTTAATTGTAAGCAGTGAAATTTGTTATTTGTGACTACGGTCTAGTTTATGAATAAACTCATTGTTCTTATAATCCACTCTCGTCTGTTTTGATTACACCCGTATGACGCCACACCATACTAAAAACAACCTCTTCACAGGTCGTGGCAAGCTACCGTGCGTGAGGCTTCACATCACATGAGAATTTCCACGCCGCCAACCCCGTTCGGCGGTCGCTCGCTGCGGAGTTCACTCGGTCACGGTGGCAGGCACGTGCGCGACAACTTATCTCTCTCTCCAGCGCGCTCGAAACGCTTCCCTTTAAAGCAGACGCGTATTAAAATCTGTTAGAGTGATAATCCATTCGCAGACTCCTCTTCGAAATTCCTTTCAAAAATACCTCGTATTTACCCTGCGGCGGCGGCGGTGGCTGCGCCGCGCGGCGCGACTGAAGTCTCGGGGGGCGGCACGCCACCCCCGTCCCCGCTGCCCCCACCCCCACCTCCATCGCCATTGTGACCGCAGCTACCGTTCGCCCGGGCCGACTCCCGTCACCTCACTTTCACGGCCGTCTCTCTGCACCCGTCTCGTCACCGTCTTTGCTGACGCTACGCCACCCCCATGGCCGCTGGGACTTTACCTTGCCCACAATCCCGGCAACAGCCCTGTCCCACAATCTCTGCCGCCAGTACCGTTTCCGCTGTGGAGTCGCCACTCCCAAACCCAATGCCATCGCCAGAGTTCCTGCCTGAGCCGCGGCTGTCAATCCAGTCGCCTCCACCTCCGTCGTCGTTGCTGTTGCAGAATTTACGACCCTCGTCCTCTCTGAAACCGCCACCAGCAGCATCACCAATCCCAATAGCACTGCCACATTTACATCACTTTCACCGCCGCCAACAGCACCACCGTCATCACGATCGCTATCAGTATCACCGCCGTCGTCATTTGCATCACTGCCACCGTCTCCACCGCTTACACAACCTCTCCTATAGCCTTCGCCATCGTCTCCATCACCTCCGCCATTTCCTCCACCGCCTCCGCCATCACCCTCGCCTCGACCGCCTCCGCCATCGCGTACATCGCCTCCGCCATCGCTTCCATCGCCTCCGCCATCGCCTCCACCGCCTGTGCAATCTCCGCCATCACCTTCGCCATCGTCTCCACCACCTCCGCCATCGCCTCCGCCATTTCCTCCACCGCCTCCGCCATCACCCTCGCCTCGACCGCCTCCGCCATCGCCTACATCGCCTCCGCCATCGCTTCCATCGCCTCCGCCATCGCCGCCTCCATCGCCTCCGCCATCGCCACCTCCATCGCCTCCGCCATCGCCGCCTCCATCGCCTCCACCGCCTGTGCAATCTCCGCCATCACCTTCGCCATCGTCTCCACCACCTCCGCCATCGCCTCCGCCATTTCCTCCACCGCCTCCGCCATCACCCTCGCCTCGACCGCCTCCGCCATCGCTTCCATCGCCTCCGCCATCGCTTCCTCCATCGCCACCTCCATCGCCGCCTCCATCGCCTCCATCGCCTGCGCAATCTCCGCCATCACCTTCGCCATCGCCTCCACCGCCTCCATCGCCTTCGCCATCTGCGCCGGGGCGTGTGGGCGGGCGTGCGGGCGGGCGGAAGGCTCCTCGCCTGGAGGGTGCGGAATCCGCGCAGGGTAAAAATTCGCGTCGCTTAGGTGGCGCGCCTTTGAAGAAGGCGGCGGCTGCGAGGGCTTCGCGGGGAGAGCGAAAACGAGCGACGAAAGGGAATAACTGACACAGACTCCTAGAAAACGGTAAAGGAAATCGGTGGACGGGAACGAGAATGAAGGAAGATCTGGTGTGTGTATCAGAGAGATGGTATAAAGAAGAAATGTAATGAGCGAATAACATGATAATAATAAAATAATAATAATAATAATAATAATAATAATAAGGGGAACTGTAGGGGAGAGATAAATAGGAAACTCGGCACACGAATAATGAATAGGAGGAGAGTAATATCATAAAAACAAAAGAAAGAAGGAAGGAGAAAAAATGCAATGAGATTACAAGAGAAAAATTAAGTTAACGTAGTTAGACCTGAAATAATCTAAATCTTGTAATAACGGATGGAAAATATATAGTTAAAATATAATAATTATATATTACCTTCAATTAGCAATTTAAACGAATTAAAATCAAAAGATGAAAGATAAAATAAAATCTCAAGAACATGAATAGAGAAGCGCACGAAAGGTATGATGAAAAGTGCTAGCCAAAGGAAATAAATTACTCTTATTAGAAGAAACTCTAACTGTAAGAGAACGCAAACTCGCTCACCACAGAAAGTTTCTGTGAAACTCATTCCTCAGTCCAAAATCATGCGCTGGTGGCCACGAACATTGCTTTCAAAGAGGTACCTTCTCAGATCGTGTACTCACAGGATCTCGTCGCAAGCTCTGTCAATACAACTCCTTCCTCTTTATGGGAGTTTTTTTCGACCGTTAGCCTTAAAGTTCTCTTCCATGTATACTACCTTCAGAAATGTTGGAACAACCCTTGATCTCGCAACTACCTTCACCTCTACCATTCCGACTGTGATCTTGTAAACCTTGCGGATGTGACGATTTACCTCTTTCTCAAGTCAACTTTAATTATGACAGTCTTTGTGCTTGCTTATTTTATTTACTTCCTACGACACTTTTGTGTCGTCCTCGTCCTTGGCTACTAATTTCTAGGGTTGAAAATATAAGCTTTCTCATCACCCAAATTTAATACTTTTACTTTAAGTCGCTTTGGTTTGTATAGTTTTATTTTTCAAACATATTTGAAGATATCCGAATGTCAACCAAAAAAAATTCTTTTTCTGTGTATAATTCAAGTAGATGTACTTGATTCATTGCTAACTAACTCTCATACTGCAAACTTGAACTAGAAATCTTTCGATCTCATCTCCAGCGGATGTACGTAACATTAAACTACAACTTGAGTCGTTTTCTTATTTGCAATCTCCATCGTCGAAGCCACTCACTTCACCAGTACTCTACCATCCCCTTCCTATTTTTTTTCTTTTTCATCTCTTACACCTCCGCCCTCCGGCGCCGGCACCGCCTTTATCCTCCGCTCCCCCTCCCCCTCCCCCGTCACCACTCGCCTCTTCCCCTCATCGTGAGCAGCGCGGCGCGGCGCAGGCGCGGCGGTGTCGAAGTTCAAAGCGAATGACAAGTCGCGCGTTTTCACCTGGCGGCAGGCGGATGTAGCCAACGTCGGGCCCTCCCCCTCCCGCCCCCCCCCGCCCCCGGGGGCCGCTTCCTTCGCTTTCCTCAGCGCGAAGCCGCGCCCGCCCCGCCCATTAAAACGCCTCCGCCCCCGCCCGCCTACTGCCGACCGACCGACCGACGCCGCTTTCGCCGTGACCCGGGCGCGTGCCGATGCTTCTGCCGCTGCCTCGGCCCCGCCTCCCGCGCCCGCCCCCGCGTCCGCCCCCGCGCCGCTCCCCGAGTGAAAGGAGATAGCGCCTGCGCCCGGCCGCGCGAGAAGCCGAGAGGAAACCGCGAAAAAAAAAGATCCAGAAAGGAAAATAAAAGGTTTAAAAAAATGCGGAAAAGAGGAGGAGGGGCAGCTGCGAAGAGCCCGAAGGGCGGCGGGTGTAGGGGAGGGAGAGTGGGGCAAAGGGTTGGAAAAGAGGAAATGGAACAAGACGTAGACGTCGATACGTTATCACCTGCTACGGAGGGCGTCGGATGCGGGGCGATAGTCCCGGGTGAAGTACTGGCGGAATGCGGGAGGCTCACCCGAACGCCTGGCCCGCTCTCCCCGCACCACCACCCACAACCCACCAACCCATCCGCCTGCACTCTTCCGCCCGCGCCGCCCACGCCCGTCCCCGTCGGTCCTCGCCCTCACCCGCCGGAATTCTGCTCGCCACCCGACCTCGCCTTCGCACCGTGCCTTCCCAACATGCTCCACCTACGTATTCTATGCTCTTGCTGTTGTACCTATTGTAGCGTCGCGTTGGCTGCCGTGGGAGGAGGAGGAGCAGGCGAAAGGCTTGCATACCTGAGAGTTGTGAGGCGAGGTGTTAGGGCGTCAGGGGTAGTAGATATTTTTAGAATCAGGTGACGCCGGCTTGTCTTGTCCTGCGGCTACTCGTCACGCAGGTAAAATGCAACCGCCCTCCCACGCTCAACGGTGGTCACGTGGGGGTGAGCCGGCAGGTATAAATTGGCCCGACTCCCGCTCGTCGGCAGGTTTTGTCTGGAAGACCTCGCGCTTTGCGCAAAATTCACAGCCAGGATGGAGCGTTTTCGCGCGTTGCACGAATTCACGTCAGTCACGTGAGTGGCGCGGTAGGAGAGTGCACTCGAGGCTGGGCCTCTCTGTTACATGTGGTGTACCCACAAGACTGTACGATCGCAGCTGGAGGTCGGAAATACCGGAAAGTGTGTACAGGGTAGTTTAATTCATTTTGTGTACATTTTCTTAATAAAACTTGTATATACTTTTTTATGTCTGTGTGATTACTTTCACGATGCCACACTATGCTTCGTCCGTGAACTCCAACTCCCGAATGGTTCGATTTCGATTTAATCTTCTTCTTTCCATTCCTTCACTACTAATCCTGTTCGACAACGTGTATCTCTGTCAAATATTAGGCCTTCCTCTTCATTACCCCAAATCTTTTTCGCCTCCCTTATCAATCCTCCGAGATAATTGTAATCATCATCCCTCGTCTTTCCAATCTAAGCTTCTCTATCAAATCCTTCAAACCTTCCCTGTCGTTGATTCCTTTCGCGTTTGTTGGAGTACATTTTGTTCTGCATTTTAGTCTACGTACCTTCGCCATTCTCCCTCTTTTCGACATTCCCCAGTCAGTTCTTCGTTACAACATCACGTCCCTGGCATATGCTAGCGCCTTCCCTTCTCACTTGTTCTATTGCTCCACTCTCCATTTTTGTGCTCCCAAAGTCTTCTCTGTATCTCCTCCCAAATTCGCTTTACTCCAACCTTTGCTTGGCTGTTGTCGCTTGTGATTGCTATTCTGTCCATTCTCTTCCCCACTACTATTCTTTTAACTTGTTCCCATGGTAATATATTTGTCTCTGCCTTCTCCTGCTACCAAAGCTATTTCATTTCATGGAGAATAAATCAGGGTTCTATTTGTATAATCCTACTACACTCACCCGCACCCTTCTTTTCCTCCTCGTTCTCCTTTTTCGTGACCTCTCTGAGTCCACAATTCTCAATGAACCTTTAAGCTCAACGTTCTTTTAAGTTTGACTCCTTTCATTTCATTCATCATTCATTGCTTCATTTCATTCATTTAATTGTGTCCTGCCGTTCTCGAAGTTCACTCTGAAAGTCTTTTCAATGTTCTCTGAAATCTTCACTTCTTAACCCCCTCTTCTTTCTTTTTCCTCTTTCCTTTTCCCACCCTGAATGTATACATTACTTTACAAATATCTCTTCTGTCAGTCAGCTGGTACTTTATTGCGTACTGTTATCCTCTCTTTGTTCGCATTTTCTTCTAAAATCAGCCAATTCCAATCATGTGATATTCACAATCTTCTTATCTGTTCCTAGGTATTCCTCAGCATCCTGCTGTGTTTCTTCTCTTGTACTTGTTTCAGTCTACGTTCTACCCCTGACTTTCAAATACAAATCTTCAACCTTCTCACTTTACATCTGGCAGTGCACCCGTCTCAATCTTCTTGTTACCTTCATCTACCCACTATAATGGAATGTCGGATAATTGTGCACAGTGAGTCTCGGAATTCAGGCGGTCTCAGAATTGAAATTCCGCTGCGGACAAAGAGACAAATACATTAGCTTGTAAACTAGTGTACAACTCACAACGAATTACCTTCCATAAATTCATTTCATGCACTACTTTTTGTTTAGATTAATGTGTTCGTAGTTTAGACTAATGTGTGAAATATCTGTTGATGTGAGTAGTGTATAGAATTTCACATCATTTTCGAGGTAATAAAACATTAACCAAATGGAAAATGAACTTCAAAAAAAACGAAAAGTGAATATTCTATACTGTTTTCCACAGGATTCTGGTGTCTCAAATGTTAAATATTATTCTATAAAACTAAGAGAAGATTTTTTATAATGAAAGCAGTGAATTACATTCTGATTGTATATGTGAACAATGTGATAAACAAATTATTTTTTCTGACTTACATAAGTAGCAATAATTGCAAAAGATAATCGTTGATAACTCTCGATTAATTCAGTTGATAATACTGCAACTCCACTTCACAACAATAACACTTCACAATCTGTTTGGCTAATCCACACGCTGTGAATTTGTTTAAGACGTCTTATTTCTAAACTATTATTTAACAGATTTATGCCAAAAATAATGATATGACATTCTAATTATGGAACATTCAGTGTTTATATTTCTAATTTTTATTTCTTTATCAGCTGTCACCATTTTAAAACCATCGTTAATAACGTCGCTGCAAACACAACTGGCTGCATTGCTACAATTTCTTAATCTACAATCTTTGGATGACTTGGAAATTACTTTTCCTGCTGCTACCCCAGATCCTTAGTACGTAGCACGTCCAAGCAAACTTTAAGAATATTCACAAATAAGTCAATTATTGTGTAAGCCCAACACGCTATAGCAACAAGCAAGTCTTTGTATTGTACAGTAACTGGTGTTCTTTTTGCTCACACAAAATATGATTTTCTCCCGTCGAGTCTTCTACCAACATGAACACCTTTCTGAATCTCTTTGTGGTAGGTTAGCTCGGCTTATTTGCTCTGGGAGACAAATTCTTCCCTTCCCAGTGACAGAAATATGACTTTGTTTATTTTCATTTCCATTTATTCCCTTCGTATTTAGCCACATTTGTAATTTGACAGGAAAAGTTTATTCCTTTGAGAAAGCAGTAACTTCAAGGAGAGCACAATTTAATTTACTGGCTCACTCAATCACACTCACGCTAACGCCGTCAATGTTTACAATATTTCTACACTACTATAAGAAAAAATAACAATTGTTTACACAAGGTAAAAAATCTACAAATACGAACTGTCCCTCAGGACTGTAGAAATCCACAAACTTGTTGCAACAGTCGCATGCGACGGAACATGGGATGGAGGGACAGACACGATAAAAGCATATTCATTCCTCTGAGATGTTGCCTCAACTCCATCGGGAGTTCGATTCCATTCATCACGTACAAACTCAGTCGGTTGTACAAAAACGCTTTATATACGTGAGTTAAAAGTAGAATATTGTCCTTTAGAGGCAGGGAAATTCTAAAACTTTCATATTGTGGCAACTATCGCATGAGAAGGAAGAAGTAAAGGGAAACTGACACAGTAAAAGCATATTTCTCTGCGATGTTACCAACTTCATCGGTAGATCGATTCACTTCATCACTCATTCTATCCACAGTACTATCGCTCAACTCTGGCCATTGTAATATAAAATCACACGAAGAAAATTGTTAAAAACAAGACATGAAATCGGTTTTGAAACGATTCCAAGCATTCTTTTCTTTTTATTAAAAGACCTTATTATTAGGGTTGCCGGTCAAACAGTGTGACAAAACTTTTGAACAGCACGTAATCCTTTACGCAGGAGACAAATTGCACTTAAGGGATATGTAATATGCAAAATAAATAAATGTTGAAGATCCCGATCCATGAATCATCTTCAATTTACGTGTCATCACATTCGAGCTGACATGGTGACATGTGCTATGTCTGAATCGGATTTTAAAACAAATTTCAGTTGTTTATTAGTGAGTCATGACTGTCATCAATAGCCAAATTCGTATACATGCATATAATTTAATATTGGGTCAGGGAACACAGAGAATTAAAAATATCTCTCAAACGTGAATTTAGCATAACAAATTGCAAGAAATTGGAAAGATCTTTTAAAAACGGGAAGCGTATAATTTGGTTACGGTTACAGCTATATATTAACCGAAAACACAATGGTTTCGACCTCACTAATGAAATGGTTTTAGTGAGTTCGGATTCAGTATTTTTTACAGTTTCGGACCTGGATTCTTCCCGTCAACTTCGGCGCGGACCAACTACTGTTTGCTTTATACCGGCCGCTCCCTCCGTCTTAACCACAGGTATGTAGCAACTAAGCACGGTTTTAGATGATTCGAACAGACGCAAGTCATGTGAACATCCTGGCCAGGATTAAACAATGCCTTAACGATCACGGCTAAATCAACATCCGGCAATCAGAAATGAAAAAAACCTGCATATGTGTTTCGTTTGGGATGTCTACGACTACGGAAGAAATAAAATTCGCAAGTTAAACTACAAAATATTACGCAACAATGAAAAAGGTGTGAGACCCCCAATTGTGGATCACGGCAGTTAATGGGTTAATGCACTGATTGAAAATAAAAATAAATAAATAAATAATAAATAAACACGAATTGTTCTTCAGCGCTGGGCAAGTTCCCAATCTTACGTGTGGCTACCCTGCGAGCAGAGGAAGGCGGGAAGAGAACGTGTCGGAGGGCAAGTTGTCTTGTTTGGGAGGAGCGCCGAGCAGGGCGGGAGGCGGGGGCGTGGCGGGGAGGGTGGGGACGGGCGGGACAGGGCAGCTCGGGGCGAGGCCGGAGGTGCGGGCGGGAGGCGCTGGCGGGAGGCTAGGGTGGGAGGCGTGGGTGGAGACGTAGGTGGGCGGGGTGGGGCGGGGGGGGCGGAGCGGGGCGAGAGCGGCGGGCGGGGCGAGAGGGGCGGGCGGGGCGAGAGGGGCGGGCGGGGCCACCGGTAGCCGGGGGCGGGGGTGTCGGGGCGGGCGGGGAGCGGGGCCGAGCGAGAATGGCAGGGTGGGCAAGGCGGGGAGGAGCGGGGCGAGGGGCGGGGAGAACGGGCGGAGCAGGCTGGGCAACATGTCGAGCGGCGAGGCGGATGGCGTGGGTGGCGCGGGCGGCGCGGGCGGCACGAGTGGCCACGGGCGGGGCGGGGCGGGCGGCGCGGGCGGGCGGGTGAGCGGGGCGAGGCGGGCAGCGCGCGCGGGGCGGGCGAGGCGGGCGAGGCGGGCGAGGCGCGCGGGGCGGGCGGCGCGGGCGGGGCGGGCGGGGCGGGCGAGGCGGGCGGCGTGGGCGGCGCGGGCGGCGCGGGCGGCGCGGGCGGCGCGGGCGGAGCAGGTGGGCGGGGTGAGCGGGGCGAGGCGGGCAGCGCGGGCGTGGGCGTGCCGCGTGGCGTACGAACCCAATAACGCCTGGCAGCACGCGACGCGGCGCCCAACTTCCGAAACAAGCGAAGGCTGTTGGCGCGTGCGGCGCGGCCAATCGCCCAGGAGAGGTCAGTGTCAAGGATCTCCCGCGACGCGCTCCTTCCAAAGACGTTAAAGAAAAAGTAGTGGAGCTAAAACAGCACGTACTTTCTACCCCGTATTTTCACGCAAAATTACGCGAAAATACTCTTGTCGAAAAAGTCTACATGACCTTCTTTCCAAAAGCTATCTCTGTGGAACAGATTTCATTCAACGGAAAAAAATCTCTATCTCTAATATTGTTGTAGGAAGAATCCGAAAAAATTTTGAACATTGGCAATTTTCCAAAAAAATAGGGTTTTTAACGAATATGAGACCAGAGCCACTCTCTCAAGTTTATTAAAAAACGATGGAGACATATATTTTAATTTTGCAAATGTGCCAGGAGCTTCATTTCGGGCTTCGGTACCCCCGAAAATTAAAATACCGATTTGAAATTCAAAAGAGCGCGACATCAGCCACATCAATTGGAGAATATCAATTTTGGAGAAAATTGGCAGAATGGTTTAACCGTTAGCGTTGTTCACAAACGGCTAGACAGACATTTTGCCGTCATTCGATTTTTCGTTATCAAGAACCCACATAACATGTTATTCTAGGCTCACGTGTTAGAGGATTTTTTTTCTAAATTTAGCAACTCAATTTATCTACTTGTTCGTTACCAGGGCCCTGTAATGAGTTTTTCTGTCGAAAATTAGACGTTTTCTCGCGTAGTATTACGTTAACTTTCTCTCCAGTCCCGTAGCAAGAAAGTAAAAGTAGTGGTGACACAACATGGCACTTACTTTCTCGAATTGTTGTTACCGATTACATAATGTAACATTGCAACTTTTACTCTACTAGCACTTCAGACGTCACGTGAAAGACTCACACAATACAACTTGACATTACGCAAAATCTTCTACTGACGAAGATCATTAACATTTAATAGTTGGCGTGTTATGATGACAAATAGATAATGCACAGAAATGTTCATGATCCGCTCAACAGATGTGTAAACTATAGAGGGCCTGGCAAACCAGAAGTTCTCGCTCTAGTTCTTGTCAATGTGAGCTATGAAGAGGTGTTCGCTAATGAGACATCCTTTCACAGAGGTTTCGCTGTAATTGCATTCTCCTTGCAAACATGTATGTAGTATGTACTTGGTGCGACAGCCCGTGAACGGGCTCAGGCTTACCTTGCAAGTATAAGTAAGTTAATTTCTTTACTATGTCTTTCGTGATTATTAATACAAAGAAATCAGCGAGAATTTACATTGTGTTCGGAATGTTATCTCATAAGAATATCTACGTTGTTTTTGATTCGAATACAAGACGTCGTATTCTTTTTAAGCAATGTGACGTAGCTTATGAAAAAATATCGACCTGTCAAATAATCTTCAGCCTTTGGTTACAAGCTGGTAGAATTCCACTTGTAAATTGCCAAGTATGTCAAGCAATCTGCAAGAACTCATTTTCACAAATCCATCTTGAAGCCACAGCAATAAAGGCTGTAAATAGGGAGATTTTCTTTCTAAATTGCCTCGTCTTTTGTCACAAAGCAGGCTCCATTGGCACGAAGATGTAGGTCATTTGTCTCACATAATTCGTCCAATTAATTTAAAGAGAAACAACAACTCAGAATTAGAAGAGGAGGAATGCTTCGCTGAGAAAATGACCTTGACAGATTGTTCTTGACAGTTGGCGTCATATTATATTATTACCAATCCATGGTGATGAACTGGTTAAAAGATAAATTATCTATAATTGTGATTTCTAGGGAACTGATTTCTATGATTTTCCGTATTTTTGTCCGTTGCGTCAGTGCATTGCTAAGTGAAATTTCTTGGCATTTGATTAGAATATGATGCTATGTAGCTTAATATGTTAGTGCATATTTGTGTATATTTGGCCGATTTTTCCTGTTTGTGCATATTCATGTCATTAGGCGCTTACTTTGCATGATTCGTTAAAATACAGACTCATCTCTAAACCATTTCAACTTTTCATAGAATATATTTATTTGTGAGCGTTCATTGATTCGAAAGAGCTTGTCACAGTATGCCTTTTCTTTTTTTCTCTATAAATGATAAAGTACTTGTGCAAATGTAGTATATTCCTTGATATCAGATTTCATAAACAAGGCAGAAGAAATACAAGACAGTG
This sequence comes from Acheta domesticus, assembly GCA_031308135.1. NCBI lineage: Eukaryota > Metazoa > Arthropoda > Insecta > Orthoptera > Gryllidae > Acheta > Acheta domesticus. The sequence continues at coordinate 201,801,856 of JAHLJT010004567.1, read as the reverse complement.
TACTTCAATTATTTCTCGTGCGAAGTAAGGTATTATAGTATATATTACAGTTTGCACAAAAATATATCTTTTCATTCCAAGCATGCTTCTCATAAATTTTATCAACTGAGGATCTATAGAGTAAATCAAATATTTTTAATTTTAATTGCATATTAAAGTGCATATTTCAGAATTATTAGGTCATAAATGCATATTTTTAAAAGCATATTTGAAGATTTTTTTGGTGCATAAAAATATTCTCTCTACTGATTTCCAATTCGCGCAGAAGTTGAAAGAAAGCTATGCAGTTGCTGTCACATGAGAGGAGTCTATGGTTTTGTTAGATACCGGGCAACTCAGGAAAACTCCGAAAAACAATAAAGCACTTTTTATTTTGACTTAAAAATTCAAATATTTAATTGTGTTATTCCGTGTATTTTCATATTTATCGTATCGACTGAATTCGCATGTACTCAGTGTGTCATTGCTTACGATACAATTGGTGTCCTTCAAGGCTCCACGGACGATCGCAGACTATTAATTATTTGATATTTATCTGTTTCTTTATAGAAGAGCAAATTCTTTTAAATTTTAGCTGTATAAATAACAGCTATACTGTATTTGTTAAAAGTTTTGTTCAGGAGCATTTTTGCTGCTTCAAGTTAATCTTCAGATTTTCCCCAGCAACTTTTCGTGAAGGAGTATTATATTTGCATACGTCTGAAATACTTACGGTATTATACGTTTACTTTTATAACTGTTGCGTTACAGCACATCTTGAACGCTAAGAATCATTTACAATCACACGAAATCTGAAAATTATAGTGGCATAGCTTGAATGGTGTGGTTTAAATTACACAAATATTAAATCCATACTCGCAGACTAGCATATCGTAAAGTTCCTCAGAGTTCAGTTTGACAATGGAAGCCTGCGTTTGGTATGCTGAAGTACACAATATGTAATAATATTATTATTTATGTGAACATTCTTGTTCATCTTGAAAAAAAAGTGTTTTAACAATTTATTCCAAAGTACTTTATTTAATAAATTACGTTTGAATCACAGGAGAGTTTAGAAAAAGGTTAATTTTCTAAAATGAGAGTTAGGTATATTTTATACTAGTGGTTTTTCAGTATACAGAGTATAATACACAGAGCATATGACTTAACCCGCACACTAACAAGCAAAGTAAGAACAATGATCGAACGGGCGAGAAAACATGAACAAGCAATATAGCACATCGTACACGCTCATTTCAGAGGCACAAAAAAGGCAATTTCACGCCTTCAAACTTATGCTAGAGACACTACGCATTAACTCGATTCGTGAAAACACTATTCACCTACGAGAGCGATGACCGCAGATAGAAAACAATTGCGCTGTGAGCATTGGCAAGCGTAACTGATTTCTCGCCAGACGTCTTAGGATCTATTATATTTTATGACGTCTGCGGGAAGAAGGGCGGAGTCGAATTACGAAAAACGAGTGATAAGCCCAAACTGCGCAACATAGCGGAGAATAGACAAGTTGCATAAAATAAATAGGGAACCCATGAGACAAGAAAACCCAAGGTATAACACACCCATCTTTATTGCTGACGCAGCGGGAGAGGTAGCTCGCTGTTCGGAAGATAATTCTAGCTGCCCGCTCCTCTGATCCGTAGTTTTCTCTGATTTCTCCGATCAATACCAGGCGAATGTCCGCAGTAGTACTCTAGCAAACGGACCAAGGACAGCGCGCCATCTTCCTGGTCCTTCCTTCCTGGTCCTATTCTCACCCCCTTACATACACAAATTTACACTGACAAGCACTACACTACCACACATTCCGGGAGATCGGTCGGGAGCGTGTCCAGGCTGGGGCGGTGCCCCGCTGGTAGGAGATACCTGGTTAGGGAGAACCCGCTAGCCGACGAGCCATCCAACAGAAGACCATAGGCATTCCCAAGGAAAAAAAACAAGCACTACGCTTACGGCTTAATGACCTGAGCAGTTGACGCGCCTGGAATCTATAACAATCAATACAATCAATCATATTGTGGACGCGCTGATTACATTCGCTGCCACACACTAGTTGTCAAATGTCAACTTACTACTGCGCTTTTTGTATCTTTGCCCCTTACAGAAATCAGCTGTTTCGCTGCCATCCAATGGGGAGCTCCTATTTCGCTACAGTGGCGTCACTACGGTGACGTCCAAGCTCCCGATCGGACGAAACCGTCAACAGCTGATTCCTGTCAGGGGGCAAAGTTAGGAAAATCGCAGTATAGGACCTGCCGTAGCGAGACGCTGACGTGACAAGGGACTGTTGCTCGGAGCCGTCTCAGCCGGCACCACACCGCGCAATCAGGCAAGCGATGCAGCCGCAGCGGAGGCGGCGAAGTCGCAGCGGCGGCGCGTGCACAACCGCGACCTTCGCCACGCGGCGCGCCATTGTGCCGCGTCCCACGCGCCCCAGCCCCAGCCCCTGCCAAGGCCCTGCACGCGGCGGACGTCCGGATGCGTTTCCACGGCGCGCAGCCCAAGTACGCTGCGTGCGGAACACTGCACGTTCAGTACAATGCTTTGGCTTCTCGTTATTCACATATTAATCAGATGCCCCGCTGTTACATTTCCATGTTGTGGGATGCGCCCCCCTAATATTTTTTGGTACAGTCGACTCCGGTTATAGTGAACTTCAGGGACTAATAGGTTCGGTTCACTACATCCGATGATGTCAAAATTAAATAAAATTTCTCGAGAATTAATTGATTTATTAGTAAAGAGATACAGCAAAATTCTTAATAGCACAAACTGAAAATTTCAATATTTTTATTTGTCCTTAAAAATTCAATTATTTTCAATTGTTTGTTTCGCACATTTTTCTCTAGTAATTTTTCTAAATCTTTCTCCAGAGTTCGTGTTCTCTACACACTTGATTCTGCATTGTCCTCTTCTGAGCATCGCAATGCAATCTTGACACCTGTCAATGCCTCTTGCACTGTTGGAACACAGTCCAACTCACCGCAGGCCCTTGTACTTGCCTAATGACACGCGAGATCCAATTCATTTCCAGAATTAATTTCCCTTGTTCACTACAGCCGAGGTTCAGATTCACTATAACCGATTCTTCTTTTGCTTATTTGAAATGTAAATGAAACGGGACCAGTGACTAAAGTTCACTGTTACCGAGGGTTCACAATATCCGAGTTCACTATAAGCAGAGTCAACTGTACATTAAGTATATTGGAGGGGTCTCCGCGGTAATCAGGTAGTTTTCCGTGTTTTCTCCGATCATTACTAGGTAAATGTCGGAGCAGTACCTTAACAAACGGGCCAGGGACCTCGCGCGATATTTCCTTCCTCTTACATGACCAACCTTCTCCCGTTACGCACACACACTAACATGCTAGGAAGTCATTTGTACGAAGTAAACGGAACATTCTTCTACTAGTCATGATAATAATAAAACTGACAAGCAAAACTATTTTAACATCTACATGTTCTAATGCCAATAATTAATTACAATATTGTCCCGCAAACTACGTCGGTCAGCTTTATTGATAAAAAAGTTGATACGAGGTGAGAGAGAAAACATTTTGACGTAGAGTAAAACAAATTGACACGTATGACAACTCTATTTGACAATTAACTTCCAAATTTATTAGTTCCAAACTTTAATTACATTTCCTTCACCGTTTCTGCATTGGCAACGTAAATACTTATTACAAAAATATTGAAAATATTTTCTGTCTCTAGTTTCTTTAAATCTACATTTCTTGTATCTTCCCTCTATTTTCTCCATCTTTCAATCGGACTTTCTCTCCCCCATCTTGTCACTTCCTCCCTCTCATTCCCTTTCTTACTTTCTCACTCTCTCTCTCCATGTCTCCAGGGTCATCTCTATCTCCCTTCTCTCTCTTCCTCCCATCTACGTAATGGGTGTCCCTTCGCTTAAAACCGCTCTTCTGGACCTCCTTGCGTACGGCTGACGTCGCCGCCGCCGCCGCCTCCGCCATGAAACTTTTATTCGGTGCAGCACCTGAGGCTGCAGCTCCTGCGGCTGAGACGGCGGTGACGTAGGCGGCGGCGGCGGCGGCGGCGGCGTCGGGACGCCGCACACCCTGGCCCTCGCACGTCGCCGCTCGATACACATCGCCGCCTCCGCCGCCTCCGCCGCCGCCGCTGCCGCCGCCGCCGCCGCCGCCGCTGCGGGGCTGCGACGTGCTGCCCCGGGGGTCTGCGGCACCCCGCCTTGCTGCCGGACCGGGAGAGATGGCTCAGTGCATCAACTGATGTCACTACAGTGCCTCTGACCGGGAGGGTCCTACGTTCGAGTCGCATCGGGGGCAGGATTTTCGACACTAGCTTGTCAGCTACGTGGAATTCAGTCACTCTCTGGAGGAGAATTCTAGCGGCCGGTAGTTCTGATCAGAAGTTTTCCATGGTTTCTCTGATCAACACCAGGCGAAAGCCGGAAGAGTACCCTAACAAACGGGACACGGACCGCGTGCGATCTTTTCTTCCTCTTCCTTCTATCCTCTCCCTCTTACACACAACACTAACATCCACTACACTACCACATATGCCGGGATCCCAGTCGGGAGATTACAGCTTGTCCCGGCCGGGGCGGTGCGCCGCTGGTGGGAGATACTTGGTTAGGAAAAACCCCGCTACTCGACGGTACGTCGGTGCCGGATCTCGCCATTCAGCTGGGGAAGATCACCGCCACCTCACGATGAAAAAACATTCATTACACTTCCTGTACTTGAACTGACACTAGTGGTTTGCCATTGCCTTTGACAGTTTAAGGGACTCTAGGGTGACCATGAGGGGTAGCACTGCAACCTAGGGGTAAGCCTACGCAATCATATGAGGGGGAATGTTTATAAAAGAAAGTTTGGGTCAGATTCGGACTGATATGAGCAGCTCAAACAAAGTGCATGCCGCTAAACAAATGATGAAGATTCCTTTGCTTTACAAAAGATTTGTACCTACTACCGTCGGTTTCGCCTAATTGGATGTAAATTCAATTTGGACATCGAGTTACTAAGTAATTTTCTATTGAGAAAGCTTAATTTATACAATATTGTTTAAGTAAAGCGAGAAGAGAATTCAGGAGTAATTTTTCGATTTTTTAGAAATTTTTGTAGAGTGTTTTATAGAAATCCATTAAAGAATCTACATGGTCTGAAAAAGTTCAAGGGGTGAATGCATAGAAGATCTACAGTTCTCCTTGAAGAGCAACTTAAGCTGTGCTGAAATGGGTAATGGAGATAACTGTGCACAATGCGTTGTTTTTTATCACTGAGCTTGCAATGTTATTTCTGTTGCTCGACGGTTCAGCGTGCCGTTATCTGCGTTTACCGATGATCGCACAGCCCATATACGAATACAAAAACAAAAAATACAAATACAAAAGCAGGAGATACCTGCTTTTGGATCTGGAGAAACTCAATTCATTTCAGTTAGAGTAACTAATTATTTCTAATAATAATTCTGGCTTCTTTAATTGCCTGGGCCAAAACTCTATTTATATATCCCTAATATCTCTCTTTCATAACATTGTCTATGCATCATTATACTTCTGGGAATATACATTTGTGAGAAGAAATTTATCATATTGTTTCATCAATCGTGTCCCAGTAACTATCAAGAAAATATGTAAATGCACTGCGAAACGCCTCGGCTTGTAGTCAGGTAGAAGGTGGCATGATATAGAGATCATTACGGATGGTATGAAGAGTATAATATAGAATATCTTTCCTTTTTCAAGAAATTTAGGCATTAATACTGAAACAATTTTTTACACAAACGAAGAAAAAATTTAAACACAAAATTTGAGTAGTTTTCCAGTGCACGATTACAATTCTTTCCCTTCTTATGAAGTAAGATGGGAAAGTAAGAAAACTCACTGTTTATCGTCTATCTTAGTTGATACTTATGCGACCACTTCTTTATCTTTTGGTACCTTAAACGATTACTCGGTAACAATTAAGACAGTTATATTTTAAATGCAAATTCTAATTCTTTCTGGGAGTTAATTTCAAACACGAAGAACACGTGAAATCGAGGATTTTATATCAAGAACACAGACAAAGCACTCTAATCATATCAGGTCATGAATGAAAATAATTGTTAAAATCTCTACAAGTTTATTAAGAAAGCTAACTCAGAAAATGATGAGTATATTATTATACATTTCAACTGAAGTCCAAAAATGGACTCTAACATTTAAAGCTAAGTTAAATCAAAAGTTCTTAAAGAATTTTTAAACAAATTGAGTATGCTAACAATAAAAATCCTATCGATTTCGGTCCGAAATCTATTATCAACACAGTGAGAAGAACGAGCCTCTCCGCACATCCAGTCGGGGTCGAGAGCCTCCATAAGCTAGAGTGGGCCTGGGCTACCTAGGGTTGCGGGAGAGCGCTTTGCCGCAGCAAGGGAGAGCTGCCCGCCGCCAGCGCAGCTGCCGCCTTCGGGCAGCTGAAGGACGCCGTCGAATTGGAGCAAGTGTCTTTTCTTGTTCGCGAGAGCTCGCACCCTGCGCGGGTGTCTCCTGTCCAAGGGGAGGGACCCAACCCCCCTCCTCCCCGCCCACCGCCACCGGTCCGTTTTAGTTGAGTCAACACCGGGAGTTCCGCAGGGTCCTCGATGGGGGCGCGCCGCAGGGTCCCAAAATAAACGCAGGCGACGACGGACCCGCAATATTCGAGAGGACCGGCCCCGCCCCCTTCGGTTCTGTCTTCCCTCTCGAAAGCGCCCGTCTCATCCCCCTTTCGCTGTGCAGCTGCTGCCAGGAGGCTTGCCCGCTGTCACCTGACGCTGCATTCTCTCTCGCGCGGACTCACTCTCGCTTTCTCCCTCATCGGCACCCGCACTCCCACTGCGGTCGCTTCCATCTACCACCCACCCCAATTCCATGGCCCAATAAAGCCTGCCGAACTCCGCGTTTTAATATGTTTTGAAGTTTTATTCAGCAATAAAATAATGACCACACAATTGGGTTTGCAATCCAATAGAGAATGTAATATCCGATGCCCTGGCCCTCACAGAGGGCTACCTACGCGCGTGTGTTCGTGACGTACAACAGGCTGTCACTCGTTGTGTGTTCCACGTACAGAAAGTTTATGAAATGCGCAAATGAACTTTCGCGTGGCCTTCCAGGGACGTCCAACGTTACGATTAAACCCCAGCGATTTCCAGGAGAGAGCGTTGGGGTCGCGCCAGGAGCAGATGCATGGGGCAGCTTGCGGGCCGCAACGAGCTTCAGTAGCTGAAATGAAAGCACCGCTTCATTAGGGTTACGGCGAGGTTGCGGCTGGAGATGGTGGCTATCGTTGCATACCGAGGAACAAAATTATTCATAGGCGCGCACAACACAGCGGGGGACTTTTCGTTCGAGTTGTAATGTTTGTTCTTCTTGTTAATAATTCCTTCACAAAATTCGTCATTTCTGAATTTTTCAATGCTTTTGTCTATCGATTTTTTTCGTCGGAATTTGCGTATATAAATTGACACGTAGATTGGACAACTGTTTGCAATGACGTTTCATTCTTGAAAATCTATTAACACCTGTCTTCAACAGCTCAGATTAGAATAATCTAATGCTACTGCGCATTTATGCATTTACTCTGATATTGTTCTGCCGGAAATTTTTTAGAAGCAATGGCATCTTAATAAACAGCAATGAACAACGACATAAATGAGGCGAAAGGAAGCCATAAAAAATAGACTAATTTAAGTATGAAAATGACAACACATTTTGCAACTTCCAAGAATTAGTATTTCATCCAAATTCTACAATATGGAGTTTTAATAAATAATAGGATTAATAAGACAAAACCTCTAAATATAATAGGATAACCATGTCGTTGGGCTGACAAAATTGAAACAATGCGTTTACAACCAAATATTCACAACCAACTCTTTTAAAATGAAAATTTTACAATTAATTCAACTAGAAGATGTAATAAAGATGAAAGAAAGATGTATTAAAGAAACGGACGTGCATGTTTAAACTAGTATAACAATTTGTGGTCATCAAAAATCACGTTTACTCTGATTACAAATTAACGAAATAAGTAATTACACAAAATCAAGCGGTCACACACACTCCGTTACACTTCATTTCCAACAGTCACATCACCCTACACAATACTCGCGTTTGCAAGGTCAGTCCAATATCACAAGTGAAACAGCACACCTCTGGGCAACACTTTCCACGCGCCGTTGCAAAACAGCTTCTTCTCGTCGATTTAACACTGACCTTAGCGCGCTCCGTTTCCCCCGAGACGGCGCTAACGCGATTGTTTACAGAACGCTACAAACCGACTCGTCCCCCACTGCGGAGAAGCCATCTTCATGTCAGCGGTCGCGTTACCAGAGAAGGTAGTGGACACTAAAGCGCGAATAAAATGATGCAAACGGCAAACGAAAAAAGAGCGCACGAGCAGACGCCGTTTTATGGGCAGCACGCCGTAAGCCCGGTCGCGTTTAGCTCTGCATTCAACATTCATAATTCGAAACAGCCGCCTCCCCAGTCCCCCCTTTTTTTCCAGAGGCCTTCCCTGTGTAATGGTTTAACATTCGTTTCAGAGTCACTGCAATAATTCTGGGCATAATATTTTGGCGTTACTTCTTCCAGCTTACAAAAACGTTCGTGTTGAAGGTTGCACTTCATGGTCTGCGGAGCAGGTGAAGCCGAGTGATGCAAGAGCAATTTGGGGGTAATTTGTGCTTGTGATGGTTCACTAATTTGGCTCAAGGAGAACTCTCAGTGTGTTGGTCGGAAAGTTGTTCCATGTATTAGTTATCTTTTCGCTCGAGTGAACGAGATAAATACTAGTTTGATAAATCTACAGTTAACTGCCTCACTTAGGATACCTTACACTACTTTCCATTCTTATTTTAAATTATCAAACCTCTCACATTTCATTTCTGTAAATATTTAATTATTAATCTTAAAAACAATGTTTCAAATAGATGTTGCTATTTTAAGAAAACATTGCGTTTATATTTTCCCACATCTTAAATCCACGTTCACAGATGTCGTGAGAGAGTTCATTAAAATATCCGCTACTCTTGTGGTCGGTGCAGGTACTGACCTCCCGTTTTAAAAATAAAAATAATTTAGGCTTCTCAGATCAGCTTTTATTACACTTTGTCCACTTTAGTCATAAATAGACCAAATTTACGAAATTGAGATGAGTTTCATAGTAAGTATTACTAGAACACATGTGATCTAATAATCCATGGCCTCAGCAGCATAACGAAAAGATTGAGGGCTGGATCGCAAAACTTTTATCCGGGCTGTCTTTGTAAAAGTATATAGCAAACACAAGTAGGGTTGGTTCTTCAAATAATCAAAATATCCCCTGAAAATAAGCCCTCTTCTACCTGGGCCTGCGGGCCTTGCGGACCCGAACGTTACACCACTGTACGGCTTCCTATTAACTATAATCAACATCAGTTTGTCTCAGCCGATGAATAGTCAACTTTAAACGAACATTATAATACTTCGGAATTTCAACGAAGTGCATAAAAGGGTGTATGACATTCCTATCATAAATCTTGCGATAACTATTTCGTAAATAACTTTCATGTATTATTTATAGAAACATTATTTTCTCGCAATTCATTTCTCACCTCTGATCTCCATTGGCTTGTTGGCGGTCTGTCCTTCGGTAACGCATTGTTCGGAATCATTGCCTGATCCTAGTCCACGTACCTTCATTTGAGTACCACGGCAGCCGCCGTTCCCTACTGTCTGTCACGGAGGGTCTCCTCCCGGCTCGCGTGAGGTGGTGGCGCTCGCAGTGTTGATCGAGTGACATCACCGGGCCGCCCGAGCATCCGAGCGTCCCGAGCGACGGCCGCGACAGGCCCTCACGCTCCCAACCCGCAACCAGGCTGAATGGCCAGGGGAGCGAACAAATACTTGCAGAACATTTAGTTCTCACAGAATTTGCAGAACACGGCTCATTTCGCTTTCAATTTTTGATTGGTCCTTATCCATTACCGTACTCCTTATTGATTAGATTACGAGGTTTGAATCACTACCCGGTGAAGTGAAGCGTTCACTATTCTATTGCAATGTACTGTACTTTGGCACACCAGCTCTTTACGAGCAAAAGCCTACTAGCGGCGCCCCGGCTTTGAGGTCATGGGTTAAGGGGTACCTGTGGTTAGCATATAGCCTCCTTACGCCGAATCTCTGGTCTTCCCAACCTGAGACGTGAGCTTTCTCATCGTCACACAGCAACAGATACTAGCACATTGCAACGTAATCGCAGAGTTAATTTTCGTCCCGACCCCGGGAATCGAACCCGGGGTTGCGCCGTGGAAAGCGAGCGCGCTACCGAGCGCTGTTGTATTACAATACCAAAGTAAATATATTTTTTGACGGTAACTAAATTCCTTCACTTTCTGGAACTTTTGTGGGAGGAACATGCTGTTGAGTAGTAAGAATGGCCATTCATAACACAAAACCGAAAGACGGATGACTGAAGCCTTTACGGAGGTAAGTTTCATTAAAGAGGAGCAGTCTGTCGGACGATTTCCGGAGGTGGACCATGAGGGATATGTACCTTGTTTTCTATATTGTACTCGAGAGTGACATACTTCTACGCAAGAATGCCATACCGGTATCTTTTAGTGCAGTAGTGTCAAGGTCTTCTACTGGTGGCTGTGACACTCGTCGTGGCATCGTGGCATGCCACGAGCTTCTCTGCGCAACCAGCGTCGGGAAAGGGAACTATAACGAATAGTAATAACCCCGCCGTTTTACAATGGGGATGGCGTTGTCTCTGGTGGCGGTATAATGAACTGCTTCGAGGGGCGATTTTGTCGTGGCACTCGTGCCACGGACTCCCGCTCGTTGCATAGACCTTGACAACACTGTTCTAGTGCAAAAGTCCTATCGAGATGTTGGCGACAAACAGCAGATAATTCATTCGTTCTTGAATTTTCAGGGCAACTATGTAATATTAATTTCGATAGAAACTGATCAAAAAACGTTAAGAAATCTAGACATTATTTTCTCCACTATCCAAAGATGACAATAACCCGAGATTCGAAGTCACAACTCACAAATTACCTTTGCGAAAAATGTCATTCTTCGTAGCAATTCGTTATAGCGGTCCAACAACAAATAAGTCTCCAAGCATCCCAAACTTCCGATGTATTTCATTCTGTGAAGGTAATATAATTTACAATGGTTCGTGGTGAAACACATGAAAGTGTTGACTCTCTAGGGCTGGACTCTTCGCTAGCCATTGCTAACAATGCTGGGAAGCAGTGACAAGAATAGTCATAACAAATTGGTTTTAGCACGATGGGAGTAGGTGAAAGATGTGCTAACAGGAGACCGTTGTCTTGCTTAAAGACCTTTCATTTAATATTTGTATATTTTTTATTGCTAGCTTAGTCCTTAGCTTAAATAAACAATTACATATAGACCAACTCTGAACAAAAGACTATATCACAATATACAAACATTTGTTATTAATCTACTAGTATTTATTTATTTATAGAGTAGATGATTTAATACGAATATGAAGAACAATATTACACTTCTAAGTGGGTAGGTCTTTAAGTCTACATTCCATAGTTGCTGTAATTTACAGCCGTTAATCATTGCCAATTGGAAATAAGTAAAGTACTAATAATAAGCCCTTTTGTTTTTTAAGATCGAGGGAAATTATTTCTACCGATCATTTTTGACCGTGTAAAGGATATCCTGTCAGCTGCCCTGTACAGCTTTTTCTTCTCGAGCCAATGGGAGAGGGTGGGTGGGCGTGTCGCAATGAGCGCTTGCCACTGTTCGCGTGAGCTCTCAAATGTTTCCAATTAGCTGGCCCCGAAGGCGTTGCACTTCTAGGAACTTGGGACGCGTCGGCGGTGATGTGTGAATAAATCAATCACGCTAAGTCAACGGCTATTCCACTAAGAGAAGAACTGTTGCAGTATTTATCCTCTCAATTTTAAACTTCGACTCTGAAAGAAGGTCAATCTTAGCAAAGGGACTTGCTCTGCATTTTATTACAAATATTTCCAATTCATTAGCAGGAGTCAGGACGAGCGGCCCAGCGCTCAAAGCGTCTGTGCCAACGAAGGTGGCGGCGGAGATGATAGCGACGCGGGGGGCGGGGGCGATAGTGCTGTTGGCGAAAGCGGCGGCGGAGGCTGCGCGGTGACCCAGAAGCGCACGTGCGCGCTGCCCTTGGCCGCCGGAGACGTTTTAGAGCCTTCGCTTCGCCGACGTTCACGAGGACGACGCTCGGGCCGACCCAGAGGCACCAACACGGCAAGGGGCGCTTGTGAGGACAGCTAAAAGTTGTTTTCTAATGACACCGTGGGTTCTTAGTAAACAGAAGACATAAATGGAACTATCAACCATTTGAGCCTCGATTTCAGAAGATTAGAGGCACGTCCTACGTTAACGTTTTTATATATACATTATTTCTGTGTAAATATACAGAATATCCACGAAGGAAACGTCGAAACTTCGAAAATACGCTCTTAAAACAATTTTAAGCATATTTTGCCGAATAAACTCTTTGGATATTCCAAATGGCTGAGCCGCAATAAGCAGTCAAAAGTTGGTTTCAAAATATACATTCTATGCAAAAATTTGCTTTGCAGATGCTTATAAACACTCAAGAAGCATGTAAATTGTTCATTATTTACAAAAATTCGACTGCTTTTTTTATATCTGGGTTAATTTTTCTTTCTGAACATATATATTAATTTCATTTGTAAATAATAAACAATTTACATGTTACATACCACATACTACGTATAATATAACATGAGGTAAATACATTCAACATATAATAGTGATAGTCTTGCTTGGATTCACTTCTGATTTATATTTTGCTGTCACATTTCCAACCCTACTTCTTTTGCATCTTCAGAAGAAATCCCACAAGTATCAAGCCAAAGGGTTATCGGAAATATAGTAAATAACAATTACACTCAAACTTACGAGAAAGGAGAAACCCGAATGAGAAAAGGAAATCTGTCCATCAACGTACCTGAAAAAAAAGGAAAAAATTAGAATATTAATTACACACTGTTCATATGCATCAAAATATATTGTATTTGAATACCGAGAATAATCATTTAATATTCTATGTAACTAATATTTTCATATTGATAACAAAATGCGATTAGAATTGTTCGTGACAAAAATCGATTACACAAAAACAAAACGAAGGCGAGATGTTTCATACTACCACGAATGTCCATTGCCTCTCACGTGAGCTATATTTTTGGAATCCCCTGCCTTCCATAGCGAAGATCGGGGATAACGCGCGTACGCAGGTAACACTTCATAACAGCCCACGCTGCGTGTACTCACGATGAACGCGGCAGGGGGAAGGGAGTGTTGGAGGGGGAATGTGGGAGGGGAAGGTAGGAAAGGCTCATGTGGTGGAAAGAGGCGAAAAATCGCAGAAAATGACCGCGTGAACAGCGAAGGCAGGAGTAGAGGCAGGGTAGGCATAGTGGACCGGGGGAAGGGTAGGAGGAGGAGGAGGAGGAGGGGGGCGGAATGGAGTGGAACGCGGCATAGAAGGGGCGTGTAGGGAATAGGGTTGGGATAGGAGGACGTCATGATGTAATGATGGCGAGGAATGACGAAGATCATGGCTACGCTGGGTGGCGATGATGGCACAGTGGTAGTATTCGTAGTGGTGTCAGTAGGTGGTGGTGGAGGTGTGGTGGAGATTTGGTGGAGATGTGGTGGAGGTGTGGTGGAGATGTGGTGGAGATGTGGTGGAGATGTGGTGGAGATGTGGTAGAGATGTGGTGGAGATGTGGAGGAGATGTGATGGAGATGTGGTGGTAATGTTGACGGTGGTGGAGGTGGTGGTGACAGTGATGATGGTGGTGGTGGGGATATGGTGGTGGTGGTGATGTGATGGTGGAGGCAGCTGCGGCGGTGAGGTGGTGGTGATGGTGGTGGTGGTGGTGGTGATGGTGATGTGATGGTAGCATTGGCGACGGCGGAGGTGGTGGTGATGGTGGTGGCGGTGGAATCAAAGCCAGTGCCTAGTGGGTGTATCGATTTTTTCTTCGCCATGCCAGCTGGCAATGGGCGGCCACTTTCCTCGTCACGGTCACCGCCACCGGCTTCAGTCCCGTCACAATGGCCATCGCCGTGGCAGCTGACGTCGCACGCAATCCGTATGTAAAATTAGAATAATCGGTCAACAGGAGCGGCGTCAGAGGCAAAAGGACACCGAAGCCACTCTGATTCTTACGGAAAGCTTGTCTGGGATACGCCGCAACTTCCTTTACATTCTGTGGACCGTCCTAAATAAAGAAATGGTTAAATACTTGAATTTTATAAATATTTTACAATTTTATAGCAGTTCTTGAAGAAATACGATGTACAGCATATGCACATAATCCACTTTCTCTGAGAAGCTACAATCGTAATGGAGCTCCGAATGATGAATCCCAAGATTTTATCCAAAGAATTTTTGTTAGATAAAAATATTTTTATACGTGTATACGTTTAAAAATACGTTTTTACCGATGGAATTTTCATTCCCATTCATTTGTGTCATTGTGTATCAGAGCCCCAGAACGAATTCTCAGAGTTCCTTCGCCATTAACCTCACCATGTGATATCTAGATTTTGCTACGGCTGGGTAATAGGATATCGTGTGCACAGAATCTGCAACAATAGATATGCGGCACAGCGCACAGAGCAAAACGGGACTGCAGAAGCACATTATTTCAACAAAGTCACTTGTGTTTATGGTATCAAAAATTCTATGAACTGACATCAAGTACAACTATGCAGTGCAAAAATTGAAGATATCAAGTGAGGTAGAAATGGAAGGAATGGAGTAACTGCTTGAAACCCTATATTATTGTCGTCAAAGTATGGGCAGCAAGCGAGGACGGTGGCGGGGTCGGCGGGGGGGGTCGGCGGCGGGGGTCGGCGGCGGGGTCGGCGGCGGGTCGGCGGCGGGGTCGGCGGGCGGGGTCGGCGGCGGGGCGGCGGGCGGGGTCGGCGGTGGGGACCGGCGGCGGGGACGGCGTCGGGACGGGTGGCGGGGACGACGGCGGGGACGGCGGCGGTGAGGCGTCGGGGACGGCGTCGGGGACGGCGTCGGGGACGGCGGCGGGGAAGGCGTCGGGGACGGCGGCGAGTGTCGGCGGCGGGACGACGGCGTGCGACGGCGGGGGGGATGCGGCGAGGGACGGCGGCAGGGGACGGTGGCGGGGACGGCGGACGGGGACGGCGGCGGGGACGGCGGCGGGGACGACGTGTGGGGACGGCGGCGGGGACGGCGGCGGGGGACGTGGCGGGGACGACGCGGGGACGGCGGGGGGGACCGGCGGCGAGGACGGCGGCGGGGACGGTGGCGGGGACGGCGGCGGGGACGGCGGCGGGGACGGCGGCGGGGACGGCGGTGGGGACGGCGGCGGGGACGGCGGCGGGACGACGGCGGGGACGGCGGGGGGGATGGCGGCGAGGACGGCGGCGAGGACGGCGGCGGGGACGGTGGCGGGGACGGCGGCGGGGACGGCGGCGGGGACGGCGGCGGGGACGGCGGCGGGGACGGCGGCTGGGGACGGCGGCTGGGACAGCGTCGGGACGGCGTCGGGGACGGCGTCGGGGACGGCGGCGGGGACGGCGGCGGGAACGGCGGCGGGGACGGCGGCGGGGACAGCGGCGGGAACGGCGGCGGGGACGGCTGGCGGGGACGGCGGCGGGGACGGCGGCGGGGTCGGCGGCGGGGACGGCGGCGGGGACGACGGCTGGGACGGCGGCTGGGACAGCGTCGGGGACGGCGTCGGGGACGGCGTCGGGGACGGCGGCGGGGACGGCGGCGGGGACGGCGGCGGGACGGCGGCGGGGACGGCGGCGGGGACGGCGGCGGGGACGGCGGCGGGACGGCGGCGGTGACGGCGGCGGTGACGGCGTCGGGGACGGCGTCGGGGACGGCGTCGGGGACGGCGGCGGGACGGCGGCGGGGACGGCGGCGGGGACGGCGGCGGGGACGGCGGCGGGGACGGCGGCGGTGACGGCGGCGGGGACGGCCGTCGGGACGGCGTCGGGGATGGCGTCGGGGACGGCGGCGGGAACGGACGGCGGCGGGGACGGCGGCGGGGACGGCGGTCGGGGACGGCGGCGGGGTCGGCGGCGGGGGACGGCGGCGGGGACGACGGCGGTGACGGCGTCGGGGACGGCGTCGGGACGGCGTCGGGACGGCGTCGGGGACGGCGGCGGGAACGGCGGCGGGGGACGGCGGCGGGGACGGCGGCGGGGACGGCGGCGGGGGACGGCGGCGGGGACGGCGGCGGGGACGGCGGCGGCGGACGGCGGCGGGGACGGCGGCGTGGACGGCGGCGGTGACGGTGGCGGGGACTGCGGCGGCGACGGCGGCGGGGATGGCGGGTGGACGGCGGCTGGGACCGCGTCGGGACGGCGCGGGACGGGTCGGGGGACGGCGCGGGAAACGGCGGCGGGGACGGCGGCGGGGACGGCGGAGGGGACGGCTGCGGGGACGCGGCGGGGACGGCGCGGTGACGGCGTCGCGGGGACGGCGTAGGGGAGGCGTCGGGGACGGCGTCGGGGACGGCGGCGTGGGACGGCGGCGGGGACGGCGGGGACGGCGGCGGACGGACGGCGGGGGGGACGGCGGCGGGGACGGCGGCGGGACGGCGGCGGGGACGGCGGGGGGGGGGGTGGGGCCCGGGGACGGCGGCGGTGACGGTGGCGGGGGACGGCGGCGGCGGACGGGCGCGGCGGCGGATGGCTGCGGGGATGGCGGCGGGGGCCGGCGGTCGGGGACGGCGGCGGGGAAGGCAGCAGCGAGCTTTGGTGGGCGGAAGCATTGAAGGTGGGGCAGAGTTGGGGTGGAAGGGCGCGAGGCGAAAGTCCCGCGGTTCATCGTCGTGCGAGCGTGGCAAAGCGTGCATGTGTGCACGCGTGTCAGTGTTGTGTACTTGCGAGGGTCCGGCGCGGCGTGTAAAAGAAAAAAAATGATACGCCCCCTCACATGCGCGCGGGCGAGCGGCTACACCGATGCGCCCCCGTAAGTAAGGCCCTTTTGTGGGCCCGCCCGCCCCGCGCCGCCCGGCGTCACGCGACTCTCTGCTCGACGCGACGCGGCGGCCACCGCGGCGTTCGATTTTGTATGCAAAAACAATACGCTCCTTCTTTCCCTGAGGGGGTTCGTGCGCGATAGAAAAGGATGCAGTGTTTGACTATGCGGTATTCAGGGAGTTTGTTGCACAGCGCCAAGCACCGCATCGAATACGATATGAATCCACTTTTGAGCTTCTGCGCATGCGCGGAGTCTAACGTTACATTAGAGGTATATCGGCAATCGCTACTGCATCAGAATTAGCGAGTGCAATACAGAGACTTGCATCGCGCCACGGTACAAGACATGCGATCAGCATAAATGAAATTTGTTTCCGATGGCACTACCAGCGTATGTTCCTAATTGTGTTACCATGATGCAACATCATTTTGGTGGGCAACCGTGGAGGTTTAGCGTTAGCAGCACATTCTGCCGTCACACTTTGAAACTACTTTCATTTATGGTATTAAAAGTGTATTTAAGTAAAAGTTCACAACATTAATTACACGGGAAATTATAGAAGATCAAACAATAACGAAACACTTTTAAATTATTAACAGTTCATTTCAGCAATCATGAAAGTTAAAATAATTTGGTTTCATGCAGTTTCGTGTTGCATCGAGTTATGGGAATAGACAGTGCTATATGCATTCTAGTTTCGACTCGTAAAACTCGTTTGTATCTATTTGTTATTCTTACGTTATAATTTCCGTGTAGAAATCAAATAAAATTCAAGTACTTCATAAAACATACTGTTTTCTTTCTTGGCACCAACAATTAAACGAAACAAATACTCTACCCACCACCATTCCCATGCTTTGCGAATACCGCACGCAACATTTCGACTATCAAAACTCGCGAGATCTTCGTGAGCGACTGCTCGAACAAAGTGAAATTCCCGTGCCCTCGCACGCGCGTGTTAGGGGCTTCGCCAGAGATCACGCCAACGAGCAAGAGAGGGGCTGAGAACGGCGAACGCAGTGCTACAACGGGCCGCCATCACTCCCACCGCCCCCACAACCCCGCACCCATCTCCTCCCGCCGCCGCCTTCGCCGCAAACACCACGCTAGAATCCATCATTTCTGCCCTCAACCCTCACTCGCGCCTCCGACCCCCCTACCACCGTGGACACAGTTTATCACCATCACCCCCATCACTACCACCCCTCGAGTCCCTCCCGTTTCCTTCAAAACGTCCCCTCTGCCCCTCCCCCCGCCACGCCGCCTTCACTTCTCTCACTACCGTCACCGCTCCCGCCCATGCCCCCCGAACCGTCACGCCGCTGTCTTTCGTCTCCGCCACCGCATCACCACCCAACCCCATCACCACAATCACCGTCGCCCCTGTGAATGGCTCCGGCCCCCTCCTTCCGCGCGACTTCTTCACCGTACACCACCCTCACAACCCCACCTATCACCAACTACACCGCTCTCGTCCTCACCCCCATCACCATCACCGCCTTCAGGCAGCGCCCACCACACCCCCAACATCCCTCTCACCTCCGGCCAGCTTCACGCCGCACCGGTAATTCATAAGCCACCCAATTTAAAACGAGCCGCAGTAAATACAATTGAAGGGTCGAAAGATGAAGTGAGGGGGAAAAAGAACAAGAACAAAAGAAGCCGTCGTTGGAGATCTCTTCCGCGCCAAGAAAGTGATAGGGCAAAGGGCTTTCACCCTTGGCGCTCACGCGACGCCCGCCCTCCCAGCGCCGCGCGCGAAAGGGATCGGAATTCAGGCTGCTCAAAGGGGCAGGGCGCAGGCGCGATCGCAGCGAGCGGCAAGGAAGGGCCTACATTTCCGGCTGCGCCCAGACAGAGGGAGTGAATGGAGACGCAACGCGACCTAAGAAATTGAGTTTGAGAAAGAAGAGAATTCACAAAGTAAGTGCCGAAGAAAAGTGATATGTCAAGTAATGGATACGTGAATATCGAACGGGCGATTAACTTACGTAAGTTTCATGCCACCGTGTGGTCGTTTCGGTTTTGTACACTTGTTGATTTTCTCATCCGTGAAGAGATCCATTACCTGATAATCAGGTGATCGTATTTTAATGAAGAATAATTTGTTTGAAAACAGAAGGGTTCGACATTTTAACGATTCTTATTCTAAAGAACTCATATCTATTAACCCTCACTGGCCTACATTTCCAGCTGCGCCCAGACAGAGGGAGTGAATGGAGACGCAACGCGACGCAAAAATTGAGATTGAGAAGGAAGAGAATTCTCAAAGTAAATGTTGAGAAAAAGTGACGTTTGAAGTAATGGATACGTGGATATAGAACGTGCTGAGTTCGGTAATAATCTTAAATGTTTCATGCCACTGTATGGTCGTTTCCATTTTATACACTTGTTAACTTTCTCTCCGTTATGATATACAATATCTGAAAATTATGTCTTCTATTTCAACTAATAATAATTTATTTGAAGAAACTAGGGTTCGTCATTTAAATAATTCTTCTTCTGAAGAACTCATATCTATTGATAACCCAACCTACAAGAGCCATTGTATTTTACTTGTTAAATCTATAATTACAACATTTTACAAATAATTACAAAATTACATTGTAATTTACAATCACGACATAAAACGTGGTTTAAAATTAAAGAATTATACATAATTTACTTAATATACTTAAATTTTGCTTTAAAGGGTAGGAATGGAAATGAGAGTAGTTTTATGGAATCTCATGGCGACTAACTTTTATCTTGTTTGGATGTCACGTGTAAAATTTGTAGGTATTTCATGAAGTTGGCGATAAAACTGTAAATGTTTTTTCTATGAACAACAAAACCCACAACATAACAAACGTTCTCTTTGTGAAAGAGAAAATAATGATTTATAAAAAAGTGGCCTAAGTTGTGTCCGACACAACACTCTACCTTTCAATGAAAACCGTATCAAAATTGGTTCAGCCACTACCTAAATTATCCTGGACAACAGACGCAAAGACAAAAATTGAAAAAAACTATTTAATTGGTAACCATGTAAATAAGGATATGAAATTATAAAAGAGATAATATTTTAAAATCTCAGACATACTCTACAATTTCATTTAAATTGAAGGTAGATTACATTAATATATTGCAACTACCCTCGCGTCTTCGGTTGGGCGCCTCAGACGGGTAGCCGGCCCGCTCAGTCGACAGATTACCTGAAACGGCGGAGATGGAGGAAGCCGGTGGCCTAGGTTGAATGAGAAGTCAAACATGTGAATTTAGAACAAGTTGAATTTATTCATTAACAAAAGAAAACGCTAATGGTCTGGTGATGATAACTCTGGCGAGCATGCCCCCAAAATCGAAATAAACAAAAAAATGAAATGTCATGCACATAAGAGAACAAAAAATTACAAAGTGATTACAATCAGATGAAACTCTTCTTCGCGCGCGAATTCCCGCTTGACGGCCATGCGCGGCCGGGAAACTCCTCTTCGTCGCCCGGTCGAGAGGAAGTCAACACTGATTGTCTGATGTACTGTTCACACCTCTCGATCGCGTGTACGACATAAGACACTCAAACAGAAAATACCTCTGTTAGGCGGCCTGTGTCACCCACTGAAGTTGAACGACCTCAGGTCAGCTGGCAGTTCGGCTGGCGAGGTTCGTGGCGGGCGAGGGGCGCCGCTCGGAAAATGTAGGTCAGATCAGGTACTTGCGAGGGTAGCGGCCAAGGCGGCCGGAACACAAAAGCGCCGTCTGCTCGCTGCGGTGAATGGGTCAGCACAGTTCATTCACTGACACGGTCGGTTCATTCCCGGTCGATCTCACAATACTTTGATACTAATGAGCCCGTGAATTATCGCACAACTTCACAAAGGAAAAGAGAGTCTCGAGTTCGCACGTAAATCGGACGTACTATAATACGAATTGCTGTCAAATGTTCATAATACTGTTCTGCGGCCTGCGTTCGTCACAGAAGTCTTGTACCCAAACTCTACAAGAAACTTAATAATTTTTTTTTAAGTCCATCGAACCGAACGCCACAACAGAATATAACAGGTTCCCCCCTGCGGCCGCCACTTGCGTCCGATTCTGAACACGGCTCCCAAGCTTCTCTTTTGTGCCTCGTCGCTCCAAGTTTTAGGAAACCTCGTTCCCCCCACCAAAATTATCCCTGTGACTCTGGAATATTCTAGACCAAACCCGAATTCTGGCTGCTATTGGCGAAAGGGTACTGCGCATTAGATATTTTCTGCCCAATCAGAGGATGTTTTCGAGGCCGAGAAAAGAGTGAGAGAGGGGCTGGTTATCGCTCCCTCTCGCTTTAATTTTGCGTCGAAAAGGGGCAGTTATTAACGACCGGGGGGTGTGAGGGGCTAGGAATCTCTAGGGAGGTTGACGGAAGAGTTCCAGGCGTCGTGGAAAAATACTGAAGGGGTCGTGTGCGGAGCGGCCACCCAGAGTTGGGGCACACGTGTCCGTGACAAATTAGGGAGCGAAGGGTGCCGACACCGTGGCGCCTCGCCTGGCCCTCGGGTCGCCTCCGTGGCGCCTCGCATCTCTCGCGTCGCCGCCTGTGTGGAGTTATTTTG
The DNA here is from genome assembly GCA_031308135.1 of Acheta domesticus. Taxonomy (NCBI): domain Eukaryota; kingdom Metazoa; phylum Arthropoda; class Insecta; order Orthoptera; family Gryllidae; genus Acheta; species Acheta domesticus. The sequence goes on along the minus strand of JAHLJT010004567.1, from coordinate 201,780,249 downwards.
CGGCAGAATAAACTTGAATTTATTCGGTATCACTACATTGGCCTCCCTTCCCGCAGTAGAGATATGCACTCGTGTTTTAAAATTCGTAAGGCGTGGTGAGAAGTTTTGAAACCTGAGATGCTTATCTCGTCCAAAAAAATTAAAAAAAGTGGTACCGAATTCTAACGACTAATTTCTGTGATAACAATTACATAAAAGGTCTTATTCAAATAGTTACCCTTAAATTAAACTCACTAACCCTAATAATGATGGAGTAATAAAATAAACTAATAAACTACAAGAAAATCTGAATCCCCTAATCTACGGTTACAAATATTATTTCTTAAACAGTGAAGGCACGGCTATCACGAACTACTCGGTAAGCTGTACGGTTCTGGCGAGTTTATTTTAGAGATTAATAAAGTTTGGAATTAAGTTTTCATTCTCTCATTTGATTGGTAGAAAGGCATTCTAATAGTCGCCTTAAATGACAAAGATGGTTCCTGAAAATTTCGAGATGAAATCACAAGGTCGTCAATATAAGGCGTAACGAAGCGTTTGAGTTCGTCACCTAATTTTTCATCTAAGCATCGAATGAAGGCTGCGCCACTGTTCTTTAGGCCGAAAGGCATCCGCTTCCAGACATAAGTGAGGCCGTTGTAAAGGAATCCTGTAAATTTCTGTCGTCTGGGTGAATAGCAATTTGCCAGTACGAACTAGAAAAATCCAAAGCTGAGAAGATTTTTGTTTGGTTAAACTTCCAAAGAATATCATCAATATTCTGCGGCGCCTCATTTTCTGGAACGGTCACTTCATTAATTCTGCGAGCGTCTAACAAATTCTGACCCCCTCCGTCTTTCTTTTTTTTTACACGACAATCGGATTTAGATAGGCGGTCACTGATCTCTACGATGATGCCCCTCGTCAATCATTTTTCTGACGGTCTCATCAACTTCCCCCCTTAAAGCTTGTGGAATAGGATAGTTTTTCAATCTTAAACGGCGAGTCATCGGTAACCCTAATTCGAAAACAAAAGTCTTTTAATGGGATGAACGGGGCGACCGAAGACATGTAAATAATCAAGTAGCACTGTCTGCAACTGGGAGCGTTCATCATAGTTCAAAAAATCACATTTTTGCACATTTTGGCAATAATCCCCTTCGTCGTTTCCCCCCCTTCCCAAGTTGCACTAGAAATGCTAAGATCAATCCTATCTTCCCCGTCATCTTGAATAATAATTTCTTCCTTACCGGCACCGAAACTCATAACATTTCTGGAAAATCTATTATTCCACCGTTTTCTCTTAAAAATCAACCCCCAAATAACATCATGATTAAGATCTTCAATTACTAGACAGGGCACATCAAACAACATATCTCCTATATTAATTGAAATCAGGACCTGCATTGAAATTGGCTTGCTTCGTTTTCTCCCAACCCCCTATGACATAGCATCTGACGGTAGGTAATGTCGGTACTGGAATCCGCCTCGCTTATAAGTCGCGCATAAAATTTCTTTGACACAGCACTAATTTCACTACCAGTATCAATAAGAGCTTGGACACATAAATTTCCCATAAAGGATTCATAATAGGGCATTTATGGCACGTTCTTTGATAGTCACATCCTCGTCTTCGTTAAAATCAAAAAAGGCATAATGTCACTGATATGATCGCATGAATGGTATCTCTAAAGAAACTCGTCCGTCACCCAGATACCGAGGACAGCTGGGACGTTTCTAATTTGTGAAGCCGGCCGGGATGAATTTGCCGTCCATCTCTCTCATCGCGATGTCCACGGTTCTCACAGGATTCGGGCGGCGCTCGCCGATCATCTGCCTCGTTCCCTCCGCCCTATTATCTCTATGCCACTGCGGCCTGCCTTGGTAGTTTCCGTCGGGCCTGCGATTTCTGTCGCGGTTCTCATTGTGATAGTTGTCCCGCGTTCTATCAAATTGTGCCAACAGTTCTTGGAAACGTTCTAAATCTCTACACTCCACGCTGTTGACAATATTCTGTACATACGTTGGGAAATGAGCTGTCAGTAACCAGATGATTTTTCGGTCGTTTGCCTGCGGGTCACACAGCTTGATGGCGGAGATTTTCTCCATGGCGTAGTCTAAATAGGACTGCCCGTGGCGGTTTTCCCATCGCGATTCTAAAATCTTCCGCTCGAACTCATATCTCCGTTGTTCGCCCCAGTATCGATTCAGAAACTTCTCCCGAAACTCTTCATAATTTTGAGGGAAAGGGTTTAAAGCGGAAATCCAATAAGATGCATTGCCTTTCAACACTTCTTGCATAAATTTAGCCTTCAAGTGTGAAGGTACCGCCTTCGTGAGATCATGTAATTTTCGCGCGGTCAAGGAAAACTTTGGGATTTTCATCGGGTTTTCCGGAAAAATACAGGTTCTGCGGTGGAGCCCACGAGAAGCGAAGGCCTGAGCCACCAGAATTCGGATTTGGGTAATTCTTCGCGTTCCTTTTCAATTTCCTCCTTTACCAATTCTAGGACAGTACGATCAATTTCCCTTTTTAATTTAGCTTCTCTCTCCCTGATGTTTGCCTCACTAATATTGCCTACTTGCGCGAACTTTTCGTGGATATGCGACACTTCTGAATGGAGTTTTCTGTCCGATTTTATTAAATTTTTCGCCCATTTCCTGCTTAACTTCAATGATCTTTTCAGTAACCGTACTCACAGCACGCTTCTACTTTGTCGTCGCATGCCTGTAATTTGGTCTGAATTTCGGTTTAAAATTTTTGAAATTTTTCGGTAGTTTCCGCTTGTGCCCTTCCCAACTCCTGACTGAGTTTTTCTACGTTCCCCTCTATTTCCCCGCATCTGCCTTCGACCTGATTCTTTAAAATCCCTATTTCATGGTTAAGTTTTTGCTCGAGATTTCTAATTTATTGCTTGGGCTTCCAAATGACTTTTCGATTCGGTTAAATCTGTCCTCACACTTGCTCTCATGTGCTGGTGAACCGTTCATCTAACATTTCCTGTAATTTGGCAGCGTTATTTGAGATTTTCTCCTCTAATTTTGCGGCATTATTTGAGATTTTCTCCTCTAATTTCGCGGCATTATCTGCAATTTTTCTCCTCTAATTTTTGCGACATTGCTATCTGACTGGTCTTTAATTTCTTTCAATTTAACGGCGTTGTCTGAAAATTTCTCCTCAAATTTGGCAACAGTGTTATCTGAAATTTCTCTCATAACGCGCAAGATCTCACTTAAGGTGGGACCTTGCGTCGACGGCTCCTCAAAACTGTCTTCACCCGTCACGTCAATACCTGATTCGTCCTGCATTTTTACAATGTTACGCGGTTTCACTTGTTTTAGTACGCGCACACGGTATTCACACAACACAACACAACACAAGACAATGACACTTACAAGGAAAACCACAGTACAAATGACATCCTCAACAGACCATAAGTTATTAACTTCTCTACACCGTGCTTCCATCCATCATCTTAATAATTTAAACAATTTAATAATTTAGGCAGAGAAATCTCAGGGCGCTTATCTGGGATATTAAAAAATGAAAATTACGATTATTTCGCGTTAATCGAGCCCCACGGTGGGAAAGCCAATTGCAACTACCCTCGGGTCTTCGGTTGGGCGCCTCAGACGGGTAGCCGGCCCGCTCAGTCGACAGATTACCTGAAACGGCGAAGATGGAGGAAGCCGGTGGCCTAGGTTGAATGAGAAGTCAAACATGTGAATTTAGAACAAGTTGAATTTATTCATTAACAAAAGAAAACGCTAATGGTCTGGTGATGATAACTCTGGCGAGCATGCCCCCAAAATCGAAATAAAACAAAAAAATGAAATGTCATGCACATAAGAGAACAAAAAATTACAAAGTGATTACAATCAGATGAAACTCTTCTTCGCGCGCGAATTCCCGCTTGACGGCCATGCGCGGCCGGGAACTCCTCTTCGTGCCCGGTCGAGAGAAGTCAACACTGATTGTCTGATGTACTGTTCACACCTCTCGATCGCGTGTACGACATAAGACACTCAAACAGAAAATACCTCTGTTAGGCGGCCTGTGCGTCACCCACTGAAGTTGAACGACCTCAGGTCAGCTGGCAGTTCGGCTGGCGAGGTTCGTGGCGGGCGAGGGGCGCCGCTCGGAAAATGTAGGTCAGATCAGGTACTTGCGAGGGTAGCGGCCAAGGCGGCCGGAACACAAAAAGCGCCGTCTGCTCGCTGCGGTGAATGGGTCAGCACAGTTCATTCACTGACACGGTCGGTTCATTTCCCGGTCGATCTCACAATACTTTGATACTAATGAGCCCGTGAATTATCGCACAACTTCACAAAGGAAAAGAGAGTCTCGAGTTCGCACGTAAATCGGACGTAATATAATACGAATTGCTGTCAAATGTTCATATACTGTTCTGCGGCCTGCGTTCGTCACAGAAGTCTTGTACCCAAACTCTACAAGAAACTTAATAATTTTTTTTTAAGTCCATCGAACGAACGCCACAACAGAATATAACAGGTTCCCCCCTGCGGCCGCCACTTGCGTCCGATTCTGAACACGGCTCCCAAGCTTCTCTTTGTGCCTCGTCGCTCCAAGTTTTAGGAAACCTCGTTCCCCCACCAAAATTATCCCTGTGACTCTGGAATATTCTAGACAAACCCGAATTCTGGCTGCTATTGGCGAAAGGGTACTGCGCATTAGATATTTTCTGCCCAATCAGAGGATTTTCGAGGCCGAGGAAAAGAGTGAGAGAGGGGCTGGTTATCGCTCCCTCTCGCTTTAATTTGCGTCGAAAAGGGGCAGTTATTAACGACCGGGGGGTGTGAGGGGCTAGGAATCTCTAGGGAGGTTGACGGAAGAGTCCAGGCGTCGTGGAAAAATACTGAAGGGGTCGTGTGCGGAGCGGCCACCCAGAGTTGGGGCACACGTGCCGTGACGAAATAGGGAGCGAAGGGTGCCGACACCGTGGCGCCTCGCCTGGCCCTCGGGTCGCTCCTCCGTGGCGCCTCGCATCTCTCGCGTCGCCCGCCTGTGTGGAGTTATTTTGCGGCAGAATAAACTTGAATTTATTCGGTATCACTACAATATAAAGGTATACGATCAGGTACATTATTACGTTACACAACATTCATTGAGTCATTTTAGAAAGCTCTATTTATTAGAGGTAAAAAATCGATAAATATTTTAACTTACATTCATGTGAACCTACAGGAAGGATTTTAAATTTAAATATAATTCATTAGTAAGAGCAAAAAGGTGATTTTGGTTGAAAAGTGTGATAGGAATATCATCCACACGAAAATAGAATTAATGCATTTTAGTGTCTAATTACATTCATTGAGATATTATAATACTAATATGAATATAAATATGCTAATTCGAAGAAATGAATGAAAAAGCGATGAAAAAAAGTGTAATGTGCAGTCAATATACGAGAATGCATAATCAGTTATAATCAGCGAGAGATGCAAGAGGTTTTCGTACTGAATATCAAAATAAGAGATAAAAGAGGACGCATTCATATGTGACATTCCAATATGCCATGAAAAAATAACAAACAAAAATAAACACGAAATGATATAATGAAAAGTACGTCCCAACCCAGAGACGGAGGGAAAGAGTGATCAAGGTACATTTCCCATCGCATTACCAACCATCTGTCCTTTTCCTTTCATTATCATAAGCCGTCAATTATGCACAGGAAATTGTTGCAAAACCGGACGACAGCAATGTTTTTACGAGCTTTAAAAAGAGCAGGAGCGCGCTGTTTAGCCCGGAGAGCTCATTAGAAGGTACCAAGCGGGGCCGCGCCGCGGATAGCAGCTACGCGCACGGGCAACCCGATTCACGGCGCATGCGCACATCCAGCCACCGATATCAAATCGTCGCGTCGCTTTCGTCATTAGCGGCGGACTTCAAAGACGGCGTTGCCGCGTCGCGGTCACTTCGCTGTGATCTAAAAGCCGAGCGATTTGACTGCATTACGCTCGCTTCTTCGAGACCCACGGACTTCGGTGATAATTAACCGCAATATAATTCGAAATTCGATTCTGAGGACGCCTTGTTCCATGTCGGGAGGAGTGGTAGTTACCTCGAGGCAACACGAGTTCCGAAAGGGTTGGCAGAAAAACAACGAGTGTTGTTTGAGAGTCGGGAACCACGCCAGAACCAGACTAATAGATACATTTTAATTGAAACCAGCGTCTCTCGGCCGGATCAAAGCGTCTGGGGTAGATAAAAGAAACGTTGAGGTAACAGTAAAGCGGTGACACTGACGTGAGAATTACAAAGATTGTAGTTCATCATTTTCACGTTTTTCTCTCTAATTCCGTCCAAGGAATGGTCTTGAATATAAGACTCTGCATCTAAAAACTGCTACTGCATTGCGAGATAGAAGTTAAGAGGTGTTACGTTTTTTAGAGCTTCAGTGAAATAAGGAAATGCGGGAGAGAGTTAATAATTAAATTTTGTCTACAAATTCTTATAATATAATAATATTTATTATGTCCTGCAAATGAGCTTTCGCTCGGTGGCAGGGTTTATACAGATGATATAAAGATACAAATATAACTTAAAAATACATATTAAAGGAAAACTACAACTAAGTCAGTGAGAAATAAAACACACACAAATATTTTGCATTTATTATTATCCTAGTATTCTGCATCACACGCAGATTCCGGAAGGAACGCACACTAGTGGGATAAGTCGCTAGTGCTGCAGCAGGTAGACTGTTCCAGTCAGTTATTGTCCGGTTTGCAAAAGAATGTTTACCTACATCGGTTTTTTGATTCCTATATTTAATTTTGTATGGATGGTCTCCCCTTCCGAAATACTGAGGGTGCCTTATACTAGTTCGAATGTCCTTTAACGCTTTACATTCAGTGTACGCTTTGGAAAGATTTACTCTTCATCGAGCTACTAATGTTGGAACCAAGGTACCCAACGATCTCTTCCTGGATCCAATAATATTGTTCGATTATATTTTATTACAGTTATTTATTTCGGTGGACGACTTCTGAGCTTGAAGTTTTCAAACAAAAATGAGCTCAAGGTACGTGTTTAAAATTAATGTTTCACGCACGTTTCCACCCACCACACAACAAACGTTAATTCTATGAACTTACTCATATGTTTGGTGTAAGGGCTGTAAAGCAAAATCTCTAATTTAAAATATAATCGTACAATATAAGAAAACATTTTCCAACACAAATATACAACGTTTCGTTGTATAGTATCATAAGTAATTGAAAAATAAAGAACACAAAATCGTAATATCTGATGACAATATATGCTCTCAAGATTCCTAAAACCATTAGATATACGAAAGACAATTATGAATATTTAGAAAAAAATGAATTTTCAGTTTTGCAATTTAATGACTCGTTCGGGACCTGACACAATTTTCTTCTTCTTTCGTTTCACCCTCTTTGGGGTACGTAATCAATCATTTCTTTGTGTGTTCTTTCCTTAGTGCCTTACTCGTTTGTTGGGTATTTATATTTCATTAAAACCTACTAATTCCGTATGCGCACAGAAACCCGAGAGAAAAGTAAGCAGTCCATGGCTGTGTGAGAGCTGTTCTTAGTTTCGAAAGATATCCAGAATCTCGGGAAAAATACACGACGAAAAAGTTTCGATTTTTACTGAAAAAATGCAAATACTTGATTGTGTTTATTCTCGTATTCCGCGTACTGACTGCATTCTCAATCTCAGTGCCTCAAGTGCTTACGACACAGCGGGCGTCATGCACCGGGAAAGGAAAGACTCTGGCCCCACGTGTGACCTTCAGAACTTCAAATTTTTGCTGTTCAAAGACCCCATTTTCAATGGCGTCTCCTGACTAGTAGATGTGGGGATGCGATCATGATATTACAGATTGAACGCATAATTCCAAATATTTAAAGTCTGCTTTACTCTAAAGTCATTCTACTTTACTCTGAAGTATTTTAGAAGTGTATGTTGCAAATTAAACACATTCTGAATCTTCCTTGAAAATCATTTTCTCATTGCATGCACTAAGTTACATAAACAAACAATAAAACTAAAAAATACCACAAAAAAGTACATACCTAATTTTTGAACTCAAGATCTATTCGCGTTGTCTTGGTAGTCCATCACAATCTACCTCAAGTTTTTCGGAATAGGAGAAAGAACTGCACGGAATTTCACGAATCCTGTCTATGACACAATGAAACGTTTCACTACTGTTCCCTGCCACAGAAAACTCGCCCGCTACCACAAATGAACTGGATTGAGCTCGCCATATTGCACACGCACACGCACACATACACGCAAGTTTTATTCTTTTGCGTTACGATTTCGAATTCACGATTCTCTTTAACATATCACCAACTAGGCAAAGTAGTCTATTTAACGCATATTCAGTAGTAAACAGCATTTACGCTAGAACGCAGGACACACATGAACGAAATAACATCGCGCGCACCGTTTCGAGTTCACGGATTGTCTCTGTCACCATTTCCTTACATGCTGGGAGTGATCTTGTTTGTCAGGCCTGCTAACACACACCCAGTTGTACTGAATCAGGTTGAAATGTGCTTAAGCATAGTTAGCAGACTTGCTTGACTTGTGAAGAGAAACAATCGTGCCGTCTGTCCCCCGCTCCCCGCTACCGGGTCACAATAGTGGCACGTGACTTCTGGATTTCCCAGGCGTGCTGCCGAATTATGAGAGAGAGAGAAGGGGATACGGAAGGTTATTGGGAGGGGATACACGAACGCCAATGAGAAGTCTTTGATGTGAGAAGCTGTGTCACATCTCCAGCAGTCGAAACCACGCAGCTTAAACACAGTGCACGGCCGTGAGTTCAATAACCTCGCCAACGAAGTGAGGTCGTTCAAGGGATGTTTCTCGGCCAGTCACATCCAGCGAGGGGACTAACGCCTATTGGACCGCGCACGTATATGGCGGGAGGGAATAGAGAAACAAAGGGAGATACTTAACAGAAGAAAATAAAATACTTTACTGAAATATTTTTAAGTGATGGAAAACTAGGGGATGTAACACATCACTCGCAAGCATTGAGCCTACGCCACAGCCATTTTTCATACTCCCCTCAGCAGCAATTCTGCTGTTGCAGACCACTAATTTATACTAAACGTCATACAGGAAACGTCAAACAGGAAACGTCATACAGGAAACATCATCAAAATATTGATATGGATTTTTTGCAACGTTTATACCACTTAAACGAGAAATTAAAAAAAATATGGTAAAATATATCAACAGCTCTCGAGACTAAGAAGAATTGTTCATACTAAATTCCAACTAGTCTTCCTATTCTTTCCTGTACACGATCGGATGAATCTGATTCTGCATTTTTGACCCAGACACAACCCGCATTCGCGATCGTAGTACAAAGCTACCCACAACCGAAGCACGCCCTTCGTCCATTTTCGCCCAACATTCTCACCGCCCCCGACTCTCACTCCGAATTCCTCTGCGTCCCGACACGCCTCCACCACCGCCAGCGTCAACATTGGCCACCGCTCCCGCCCCCGCCCCCCACCCGCCGCCGCCCACAGCTCGCCGCCACCGGCACAAAAGAGAACGCACGCCCGCTGGCCGGAGCGCGACGTGAGGTGCTTCGCAAAAGACAGCGTCGACACGGCGGGCGGCGCGGGGTGGCGCGGCCCGGCCCAAATGCGAGCGCAAAAAGAGGGCGGAACCGCCCGTCCATCTATCCAATACGTGTTCGGAGGGCTTTTCAGCGCGAAACGGCTTCTGTCCGCGTGGCCGTTGCGTCGTGTTGCGGCCTTTCTCCGAATTGGGGCAGGCGCCCAATTCCGAACCTTGTGGCACACCACTGATTAGAAATAATTTCAGGGAGCCTGATATTTCATTATCAATATCAAACCGAGTTATTGTAATAATAAAATATTGTTATACTAAAATCAAGACAATAATTAAATCTTCAATAAAGTTATGAATAGTCTTAATCCATGTATGTAAAAGTTCTTTTCACATTATACTCATATAATTGCATACTGTACTTCAATTTCATCTTAATACACATTCAATTCATTACTATTCATGCACATATTCAATTATCTCTTGACAATTTTAGTACATGTTTTAAGTTCACTTTAAACAAAAAAATACACTTCTAATTTTTTCAAATACTGAATTCATTTCGATTCTTCAATATTAATATAACACTGATCAAAATAAATCAACGTTTTTCAAATACTCCCTAACTCTTAATATGCATTTGGGTTGGCAAGCGCCTATGTCGACAAGCTAGCTCCAATTGTTGACTCGAGCGAGCTTACCTTTGCTTATCATAAGTGACTCCGAAGTCTATCCTAACTTATTTTCTAAATTACACTACACCTGTTGTAAACAAAGTATATAGTGAGCAAATTTTAAATCGAACTTTAATAGTAAAATGCCTAGACAGCATTTTTCCCTTTACAGCCCATGCGCTCTAACCTGTGCGCTGCAGAGCTAATTCTTATACCTAGCAAGTACTTAATGTTTTCATCAACATACCATTCCCAATTTCCATAACATTCCAGCACAAAGAAAAAATAATTCTTAACAACTTTTCTTTATACACTATCATCTCAATTTATAAACTAGTAATATCCAATTCATTACATTTTAACATAATCATTCCCCATTATATACAAGTGCGTTCATGATGCCCTCCCTTCAAAACTTTTCAATTATCTTCATTATCATCCACATTCTCTCCATACTTCAGTGTAACTATTACACTCAATAAGCAATTTATTACTATTCAGGATTTTTATAGCATTTCAGAACCTCAAAAGAAACAAAAACAGAAGTTAAAAGTGTATTTTATTAAGAGTTCCATGTTCCCACTCCCTGAGCACAGCCAGTGAACTACTTTTAACTTATTTACTTTACTATTGTAAAATACAGCTCATTCACCAATCCCACTTTCTACCGATGTACATTAAAAATATAACTCCACAGGGATGAATGTCTATGACCAGTTTCTTTTATCTTGATTCAATATAACATTTTAACATATCCACAAAACTAATTTCAAATCTTGTGTACAGAGAATTTGTATTTCTATCTTTCATCTCCATTTTCTCTATATTCCTTCCTTTTTATTCTTCATAATATCTCCTACATATTATAATTAACTTCATCTGCTTCTATCTTATGAATGTCTTGTAAGTATAGCTCTGTATTATACTATGAATTGTTATTTATCTTTTATGTGAGTTTCTAAAAGTATAAACAAATAGGAAACAGTCCAGAATTCCAAACAGCCAAACCAAACGTCCACCAGGCATAAAAATTATAACTATCTGCTGAGCTCTTTCATTTATTTCTACTTCTTGATAAAGTTATACTCATTTACCAACTCCACTCATGATTCTTCTGTTAAATAGAAATTGTGTTATTACGTGTCTGTTTTCAAATACTATGTAGTTGACTAACACAGCTCTTACTTTTAACACTTGGGCTACATAAAACCATTTACTTGGATCTTAGCACTTACTTTCTCATAATGATGCTGTCATTTCTCACTTCACTGCCAGTCCTTATTTACTGCTTGTCCAAAAACCAGTCTTCGTTTATTTCGTATCTTCACTCCATCACACACACACACACATACACACATTCACTCTCACACTCATACTCATAAACACAAGTAAACAACACAAAAAACAAGCATTCACATTGCAAAATCACACTTTCGTCAACATAACCTACTCTGCAGGCCCTTGCCACTGTACCCACTATTCCCGCGGAGCTGACACAACCTCTCTGTACGGTCACCGCTTGCTTATTCATGAGACTGGATGTTTTGAATGTTGCGAATGGCAACAAAGGCTCAGACATAGTAGCAAGGCACAGGAATTAGGTGTTCTATGCTTAAGCCGGTACATGTAGAGAAAAAAGATAATTGTGAACTAATAAAGGATAAGCATTGATTAATACGAATTTGGTAGATCAGATAGTGGGTAATTTAGAAATGAAGACACATCAGGCTTGGGGGATTAGTAAGATGGGAAAAGGCAGAAATGACAATTTTGAAGCTTACGTTTTTTCTTCTTTTGTTACGATTTTAGATTAGTTAGGATGTAGGGTAAGTGATGAAAATTAGTTTATGAGACGGTATATGAAATCAAGTTAAAAAGTGAAGAGTATTGGATATATAATATCCTCATAATCATCTATTAACATTAACATATCTAGATCATTATATCAGTATGATGTGTTACATTTTTAGTTCTCTGGAGTTTTTTTCATTTAACGCAATTAGTTATTTCATTACTATTTCCAAATATCCGAAATGCAAGCCCCGCCATATTCTCCATAAGCAAAAGGAGAGTCGCCCATACGACTATCCAATACACCCTCCGTGTCTATTCTGCGCAAAAGTGCTTCTATTCCCGCAGGGCTGTGTTATAAAATTTCTCTAATCTGGAACAGGTCACTCATTTCCTCACTTTTAGGTAAAACAGTATTTTAATAGGTAGTACAGTATTTTAAAATGCATGTTATTTTATTGCGAATAAAACAACGAATAATAATTCAAAATGAAATAATAAATAATCAACATTTTCCCCAAAACTAATACTGAATAAACATTTCAGATTTTTCTAATTCCATTACTTACATCAATACCGTTCTCTGCAATAAATAAACCCTCATTAATACATGAACAACTGATGACTGGTTTTGGTAATTGATCAGAAACCATCGTCACAAAACCCTGCACGAGGGCTACTGGTGGATAGGGAATTACACGTCAGTTCGCCATCCAAAAGAATTACGGCGAAAAATAGAAGTTAGCAGATTTTCACGTACAAAACATACTACTACAAAGCATTAAAATCGGGCATAACTCTTTACACATTGAATTGATTATGAACAAACTTTCCCAACACTTTCAACTGATCTTACTTTCCTTTTTCTGATTTTGCTTTCAACTAATCGGTTCTTAGGCCTTGAAGCCTCGAATACACGAAGTTCCTTAATTACGGATACTGGACTTTTCGACAGGTTTCAGGAAGGCTCCAACTTTCCTTGAATGTCCCACTCGCACTTACGCCGTCCTAAAACCTGCCTTCAATACCCCATCCCCTTACACCAAGCCCCTAAACTCCTCAGCTTCAGCTTACCGCGAACCCCCATGTAATACATTACTCTACTAACGGCTCCGCTTCCTTCTAAATGACTCAAACTAACGATTTCCATCATCTGTTAATACAAATTCTCAGTGATATTGAGAACTCATCAATTGTTTATTACTGTTTTTACTAGATTTTTTAAAACGTTGTTCTATTGGGAATTCAAGAGAATTTTGCAACCTATTACAGGATATTTTCATTAAATTTGCAAGGAATTCCATTGATAAAACTTAGAGAGGAAGTTCATAAACCGCTGTCAAAAGTGTTAGGAAATACATCAACAAAGGAGATACAATGAAATAGTTTTAACATTTTAACGAAATGTTCCTCTAAACTATTAACAATGTTCTTCAGAATCACAACTTATTCGTTAATAAAAATAGGTGTACATAAACATATTCCTGAAATATTTCGACATGTGGAGGGAATTGGTGGATTGTGGAAGCAGTCGTGATGAGATGAGAAACAATATGTGTTAATACGAAAAGAAAATATGTTTCGTAGATACTGTAAGACTGAAACAAAAATGCATCAAGTGCAATACCAACTAATAAAACTGTACCCGTGTTGGAGTTACTGTAGAGCATAACAGAGAAGTCCACATAAATGCCGAAATACTCTGGATGAAGCAACGACCGCCTCAAAGACTACGACTGCTCAGGATACGTGACTGAACAGACAATGCGGAGGAGAAAACAGGGGTACGTATTTGTGAAGAGAAGTCAGTCACGATGAAAAACGTGACATAGAAGATTGTATAGGCGCGCATGCAACGTAGAAGTCTCATGATTATGACATCTAGTAACAGGCTAAACAGGTAGAGTTGATGCTTTGCTTAAGGTTCTCTCTCTGTCAGGAGTCTCGTTATACAAAGGTTCGGAGATACAAGAATATTTCATGACTACACTTCTGTTATTGTTCGTCATTCAAACTTCTCAAACAATGTCAGCTCTAACAAAATTATGCACACATATACTTTACCGAAAATTCAAAAGTTTATCTCCACAATTTAAATATATATATATATATATATATATATATATATATAAAACGAACGTGCAATCTATGGACTGTAAGTAGACACCAACTTGTGCAATTGCTGAACATATAAACATGACCATCAGAAAAATTAAGAAATTATTTGAAGGTGCTGAATCATTTGAATTTGATAATGCTAGTAAATTGAAATTAGAGTTGTATTTCGATGAAAGCAGTAAAAACAATATACATGATCCTAATACTATTACGAAAGCGTTCGCTTACGCGACGTATTTACGTAGCTATCTGAGAGACACGACGAGGCTAGGCACAGATGTCAATGTGTCGATCGTCATATAGCGACCTTCCGCACGTCAAAATGCCTGATGATTTCAGAAAGATACTAATAAGTTTTCAAAGTACCATTTATGACCTATCGTTTCCTTTAAGTGTGGTAGAGCAGTCAAAAAGTGGGTTGAAAATTTCAAGACGTACATTGAAATTTTAGTGCATGAACCCAATTGGGTGGTACAATGACGAACACATAGCTCTTCGCAGGAATCACCTCAGAACAATCAAGAGCACGAACGCCTTAGAGAAACCGTCTAAAAAGCTGCGTCTTCTCGACACCAGCGGGGAAAAAGAGGGTAGCCATGCTTACAACCTCTGCGTCCGCCGAGTCATCATTCTCGAATTGTCTTCTTGGAAAGGGGTCGGGAAATTCCAGAAAACACATCCTTTTCTATTTGGTACCGCTGCCGCCGCCGCTCTCACAGACCTTCGCTGCCCTCGCCACTCGCATCGCCCTAAATGGTCTCACAGAGCGCCGCCCACCACCCCGTTATCATCACCCTGCCATCACCGACGCCCCCGCCATTGTCACTGCCCCCAATGTTCCCATGCCTCGTTTCCCCGTGAGATCGATAAAACCATCGATTGATAGTGAGAAAACATCCACACGTATAACATAATCAAATGTTTTATGTGTACTGTTAATTCAACCTAATATAACTACTGACAGTGCAGTTTTGTTTAAAATGACTTCCACTCGTGAAATTAAAACAAATAGGGTTTAACTATACCTACAAATTGTTCCAATCAGGGCGGTGTATCTCAAAAAAGTTCATCGCGTAGTCCATCCGATTTTTCTTACCACTTCCCCTCACTGGCCAATCATATACTATGACTCATCTATCTCAGGACGCGATATATTAGATCGCTACGTTGATGTTCAATAAACCACGTATACACTATAACATATCCTCTTTGGTTTTCACATAGCTTACAGTTATATTAAATATTTGGTGCATTTCTGAACTACGGCGTAATTTCATTCCTGGAATAGTCCCTTTAAATACCACTTGTGCTTTCGAAATTCTCAGATAATTACCCTCCTCGCTTCGCGAGTCGGAGATTTATCGACAATTTCCAAAGCACTAGTGGTATTAGCTATTCATAATCAGCAGGGCTGCACCTCGGTTCGGGCTGTTTGCAACATTTCAATCCTTCAGATTTTCTCGTCGAGTACGCACGCAGTAAGCCAGTAATACCTTTCAGTAATACCTACCAGTAATACCGCAGTAAGACCTTTGCGTTTCATTTCTGCAACAGAAGGTTCTGAGTCCTGACGAAAAATCAGTGTACGCTCAGAATCGCGAATGCTTGAAGTACAAGCGAGTTCAAGGAACGAGGGTCGTAAACTAAAAGAGGTCGATAGAACAAGAGGCTATCCCATATATTTTTGGAAAAATGAGGCATTAGCATCAAATATAATTCCATATATTATTCTTTTAGTGTATTATATTATTTAAATCCAGTATGGACTTATATGAAGTGTGATTGCGTAGGCTTCCGCGGCTGGAGTTTGTATTGTCTATGCTATCTGGGATGAGCCACGTCCCTGTCGAGGTGGCTGACGTTTCGGCCAACAAGTTGTGGCCTTCCTCAGAGCGTACTGCTCAGCATTAGAGACCGGATTTTTATGTAATTACATATTATTTTGTCTTCCTACTTACCGTTGTCAAAATTGTAATCTTGTCAAATCATAGCCCGCCTAACACAATATCGATTTTTTTCGTTACATATTTTTATATATTTAGTACTATATTATATTTTTCATATTTTGCTGTTTTCACAATATATTTTCTTATTTCATCAATTTTCTTCAATTTAATTCGATATTTTTCGTGAAAAGATGTATTTTTTTAAACAGCATTTTTCCTACAATATTGGCATATACAAATTTGGGATCGCCGACGCGTAACATTTCGATGAAGATGCTACAGTGTATGTTCGCTGGTCGTAGATCTCACCAGGTGGTGCGATGGCTTCTATTGCGATTAGTCCGGCTGCTAAATTACGGTCCTGGATTACAACAGATGAAGCTTTTTCTACTGACGAGAAAGTTGTATCATGTAAAGTTAGCAGTTTTTCTAAGTATAATTTCTTGCTAAGTAAATGGTTTTTAATTAGAGAATTTTAATATTACATATTATATCGGATTTTAAATATTTATTACATATTCTTACTGTTTTCATTAGATATTTATGTACATATTTGACATTTAATACTACATATTTTTCCGGTCTCTACTCAGCATATTATATCAAGTGAATTGTGTTTAAAAGTGTGCTGAGTTGTTGTACGAAAGTTTTAATAAAACACTCAATACCTCAGAACTAGATCAATGTGAGATAACCCATGTTCTACTGAGCCCTTTAATTCCAAACATGGGTAAATTTTCAACAAAACAATACTTTATTATCCTACCCCATATTTTCTTCGAAATGGCGCCTCTACTACAGCCTGCATCTCCCAGCTCACCTCCACCCGTCCCCCTCACACCTCCCCAGGCGCCCCAGCCACCCCCGCCTCCTACCGTCGCCATCTCCGCCAACGAGATATCCGTGGCGCCGCCGCGCCGCCCGGCGAAAAAGCGCCCCTGGATTCGTCTCGCGACGTCCAGATGAAAAAGGAGCGGCGGCGCTGGTCGCACGAAAAAGTACCCTGAGCGCCCGTTGCAGTTCGGACGCCGCGCCCGCTCGCCCGCGCCAACGAACTTTCTACTCTTAGTAATAAGATCGCCGCTGGGGTTGCCTGGGCCGCCGCCGCCGCCGCCGCTGCCACACACGTGCCGAAAGTGATGGAGTTAAAGGAGCTGCTCCTTAAATGTTTACAGTCACGTTCTTGCATTTTCGAGTGGGGTTTATAGTACATTTTTCATGTTTTAGTTAAAGCAAGATTTGTCAGATTTGAAATCCTTGTCTCAGATAAAGTTAGATGTGAGCTATCGTCAATAGTACCTGGTTGTATATGTTCTACCTTTTGTAACTGGTTACCCATGTCAGTGTATTATGTTAGGAATATCGAATACGTTTTAAGTCACGCTTGTTCACAGGTACTGAGTATTGATATCACTTCCTCGTGTTAACTGAAATACTTGGCTATGAAATTCGTCTTTTTGGAGAGTAAAGAGAATAGGCGGGAGGGGAATGGTTATTGTGGCGGATTTGTGGTCGAATATCATTATCGAACTAGCACTCAATATTGCGGTTATTGTTAATAGTGGCTTAGAATTTCAATACAGCCAAGAATAAGTTTCGCTTTCAGCCTAATTCTATAGGTGCACTCATGTCAAAATGAGTCCGTGTAGCTTCGTGAGAACGAGAATTGTTAGTGCAGAATTATCAAAATTCTCTCCACTTTCAAGAGGAATGACCACGGAAAACAATATCTGCTGCCACTGTACACCACGTTCGGGCTCTCCATAACCGGCTTCTGGAGTTTCTCGAAAATTGACCCGAGAGCATAATTAAAGGTCGAAAGCAACACTCCTCTTTTTTGACGGGAGAGGATCCATCACCACATGTCAGAAATGTAATCAAAGGGAGTCGGCCGCCTGGTCGGCTGGCTTCTTCGGCGGAGCGACGCCCCTAGCGGGGCGGCGGAGGCGGAGGCGGTCGACGAAAGGGATGGAGGGGAAAATGCGGAACTCAACGATGTGTAGATGCTCAGAAAAATCGAAAGGGATGGAGGGGATAGAGGAAATAGGATGGAGGGGAAAATGCAGAACTCAAGGATGTGTAGGCGGACACAAGAATTGAAAGGAATGGAGGGGAAAGCGGAACTCAAGAATGTGTAGACGATCAGAAAAATCGAAAGGGATGGAGGGCTATAGGAAAGGGATGGAGGGAAAATGCAGAACTCAAGGATGTGTAGGCGGTCAGAAGAATCGAAATTGATGAAGGAGATAGAGGAAAAGGATGCAGGGGAAAATGCGCAACACAAGGATGTGTAGGCGGACAGAAGAATCAAAAAACCCGCGGCGCAATTTGAAATGAACCACGTTCTAAGCAATTGTGGAACATATTTTCTCAACATTTCTTCTCATGTTGTACCTGATTTATGATATTTCAAGAAACAGAAGTAATTCTAAAGAAGGCATAATTTTTATACCTGCATCTGTTCGTGCTTCTCTCCATTTACATTTCTTAGTATTTCATACCTCCCTCATTTCTGTCCTGATCAACAATTACACACTGATATTTTAGAAGGAGCAAAGCAGTGAGAACATGAAAATAAAAATATAGACTATGAAGGAGGAAACTTCGAACAGCGTCTAAAGGTATTAAGAAATGAGAAAGTAGGGAAAAAGATGTACATTTATAGTTCTTCCTAACAATACAATAGTTTTATAGAGGTTTCAAATAATCCTTTATTTCAAAATAAAAATATATTCCTTAACATATTATTTCGTAACAAAAACCACTGAAGCTCCAATTATTTTGACTTAAAAAAGGAGTTGCACAACAACAGCATACTCTAACAGGAATATGGAGAGCAAGAGTAAAGTGTCGAGAAAAGTCAACAGCTGTGTGAGTTGAGGAAACATTCTCTCAAACTATTAAAGAAGGTGCCAAGCAGAGAAGCCGAAGAAGATAAAGTAGTAGATCCGATTTGCACCGCTTCCTTTTGACAAACGTTTCTGCGGAATTACTGAACGCGCGCATGCGCGCGCGCGCATGGCTTCTCCGGAAGGAAAGCACGTTCGGTAAAACTCAGGAATCGGACATCTAAAAGGAGCGTGAAAAGCAGATCTAAGGAAATAATGCCGGAAGGAATACTCTGGAACATTAGGAGAGGAAACGAAGAGCCGAGAACCGCGACTTCTCATGAAGATGAATCGATAAAAGGTAGTTTGGAATTTAGAAATGTTTCTCCCAAACTACCAAAGCATTTGTGAGCTGAAGAGAGCGGGTAAAAACGTAGTTATTACACAATAAGGAAACAATGACAGGTTAACGTATAAAAACAGTGAAATCATAACCAATTAATGAGGGAGTACTTTGAAAAGGTACGAGAAGCTGTGACTCGGCATCATCTCCGATTAAAGACGTGGTAAACAGTGTAAGCGGAGAAATAAAGAATAGATAAGAAATTTTTGACTTACGGGTGTACAGAAACACTGAGAACATAAGCAACTGATCGGAACTACTTTCCAACATGTACGTGCTTGTGTAGGTAGTCAATATTCAATTAATCAAAGAAATAGAAAAGCATGTAACAGGAAGAGAACGTAAACAATACTCAGAAATCAAGGACATGCGAGCGTACAGGAAGGTACATCGGGAGCGTAAGCAATGGTGTCGACATCCCATGAATTGAAGAGATAGCAAAACACGTAAAAGGAAGAGAATGCGAACAATAGACTCAGAAATCAGGGACATGCGAGCTTACAGACAGGTACATCGGGAGCGTACGCAAAGGTGTCCACATTCCATGAAATAAAGAGATCGCAAAACACGTAAAAGGAAGAGAACGGGAACATTACTGAGAAATCAGGGACATGCGAGCGTACAGGAAGGTATATTGGGAGCGTAAGCAAAGGTGTCAACATCCCATGAATTGAAGAGATAGCAAAACATGTAAAAGGAAGAGAATGCGAACAATAGAATCAGAAATCAGGGACATGCGAGCTTACAGACAGGTACATCGGGAGCGTACGCAAAGGTGTCCACATTCCATGAAATAAGGAGATCGCAAAACACGTAAAAGGAAGAGAACGGGAACATTACTGAGAAATCAGGGACATGCGAGCGTACAGGAAGGTATATTGGGAGCGTAAGCAAAGGTGTCAACATCCCATGAATTGAAGAGATAGCAAAACATGTAAAAGGAAGAGAATGCGAATAATAGAATCAGAAATCAGGGACATGCGAGCGTACAGGAAGGTACATCGGGAGCGTAAGCAATGGTGTCGACATCCCATGAATTGAAGAGATCGCAAAACACGTAAAAGGATAAGAACGGGAACATTACTGAGAAATCAGGGACATGCGAGCGTACAGGAAGGTACATCGGGAGCGTAAGCAATGGTGTCGACATCCCATGAATTGAAGAGATAGCAAAACACGTAAAAGAAAGAGACCGGGAACAACATACTCAGAAACCAAGGACGTGCGGGTGTTGAGGAGCATCGAGAGCGTAAGCACAGGGGCGAGAATCTCCTTGAAAGACCGCACAGGACGGAGCGCGGCGAGAGGGAGAAAGCCCTCCCTCCAACCCGCCTGCCAGGCGCCCTCCATTCTTGATTACGGCGAAGTGGCGGGTTGTGTACCGTGTAACGAGAAGCCCCGGGTTCGATTGCCACTTAACGGAGAGGCCCGTAACGCTAACCATTAACGCGACGAGGCGTAACGAATTCAAGTAGGGGGCATTGGCGCCGAATAACGAGCGACGTCTACAAACGGTAATATCCTGCACCTCGTGGCGCCACGCTCCCAGCGCACACTTGGCGGAAAGGGGCCGAACAATAGTAAAAATACTCTAAAAAAGTATTTCTTCGTGACAACCTCCTCTTCTTCGTAGTACATTAGTGCGTTCAGAAGTCTTCTTCTGCACCACTGTCGACGTGATTTGTTTTCAAGTTTGATTATTAAACAAACAAACGAGTACGCATAATATCTTACAATTATTGGTAATTTTTGTGATAGCCTCTTGTCTCAAAATGCACGTTTGGAAGTGTATTTGGCAGACATAGGTTTGAGCACAAGTATAATATTTTCAAGATGTTAGGTCTAAATGACTCAATCTACACTTTCGTGCAAATCCCCAAAATACAATGACTATTCAGTTTAAATATTTTTAAGATTTCGGAAGCACCTAGTACTAGGAGCAAAAACTAACGTACTATTTATTGTCTGTCAACATACGTTATGCATACGTGACCCTTTAACACGCTATTAAACCTCTTATCATGCATATTCTATGCGTTAAAGGAAAGTTTACAACGACTGTAATGGCTTAGCGTCACTTTGCTGATGCTTCGGTCATTATGTCGTGGTGTATAGCTCTAATGACGGTCGCGACATGATGGCCAAGATATAGCCCCAACGACTCAAATGCGGCCCCATTCAGCCAATGAAGGACCAATGATCTCCGGTCGTGGAAGCCTATGGAACTAATATCAAATAAAATGTGGTTTATTTGCCCAATAAGAAAAATATAAATTTTGTAAATATTTAGTCATTTAGAAATGTAATAATCTTTTGTTTGTCATTTGTTTAATTGCTAGATAAAGACGAAAGTAAGTGAGTGATTTCAGAAGGGGTGAGGAAAGCAACATGTTTTTAAATGTATTGTAATGTTTTGATCTTCACATAACCAATAGAAATGTTCATGATACATTTTGGGTTATAATTGGTCAGCATGTACTGCAACGTTTCTCAACTTTTTTTAATATTAATTACTACGTACTTCCAATATAAACTAATTATACTGTTCACATTTTTTTGTTTTTTGAATATTATTGGATCACTTTCATTTACATTCGTGGGTTCTGACGCACAACTTTCCTTATCTGTTGAATATGTACGAGTGATTCTGTACAGAATCACGATCACTGGAATTTCTCTGGAAGATAAAACTTACTGTTGAATTGATGGCAACTGTAATGAATTCTCAGCCTTTTCTCTTTTAGAAAACAATAACAGTTAACATTTATTATCACTAAATTTACAATATGCGATATGTCATGACTTGTTAATTGAAATTTTCTTTGATTATGGATTGTACCGTACGATTTTTTTGATAAAGTTCGTAAACTTACTATGTTTCTCAAATGGGTGTCTTATCAGCTGAAAGTCTTCTCTGATGGTTCCCCGTGCGGTTCAAGAGATGTCTCCGATGGTTAGTCTAAATTTTGAAGGCCAGTGATATCTCTATTCGATTAATTTCTTAAACCCTTCGATATATTGCATCGCGACGCGACATGGCCCTAATTTCGGTTCCGTGTGGAACCCTATCCACGACCCCTATCCACTGATGTTATTAATATTCCTTTACCCAGCTACGAAGCTACTCTATCTAAACCCTTCGGTAATACGAATTCTATTTAAATTAAACCCCTGAATGAACTCACCTGAAAACACAAAATTCTCCGTTAAGATTTTAAATAATAATGTTTTTGAACGTGAGTAACTCTACGTTGCTTTAAAAGCATGAACCTCCAAAACGTCGCTTCAAAGTCCTTTTCCCAATAACTTCAATGCCGATAAAAACTAAAATTTCCACGTTCTGTCGTCATTCGATGTGATGTGCTGGCTGGCTATCATAAGACAAGCTTGAAAGCTTCCGTCTCCCCCAACCACGAATTCCCAAAGCCTCCTTCACGTTTATTCCGTCTCATTACGATGAAGCCTTGGAGAAACATGTTTAATATAATTGATATAGAGCAAAGAATCCCTACGTTTGTTGACGCGTCGCTTTGGCAACGTCTACTCTTTGGTTCTGAATGTCCAAATACGTCTGTTTTCCCCTCGTAATTTTCATGACAAAAATGTGGTGGGGTCTTTTGGTATATCACTGTATTTATATTTTGTGAAGTTGGAATAAAGAATTTATGAATGCACTGTTTTCTATTAAGAGCCGTCCACAGATTACGTAACGCAAATTTCGAGTATTTTTCAATACCCCTCTCCCCTTGTAACGCACCCGTAACACGCGCTTGAACTCCCCTAATTAATTACGTAACGCTTGCGACACCCCCCTTAAGTGCAAGAAGTGAAAATAAATTATAGCACAGTAAAAACAAGTTGCATTTATTTTACTTATGTTGAATATTAAAATTAATGATAAAGTAGAAATTAGTTGGCGATATTATATATAATAAGACTGGGGCAGGTAAATAAAAGAAGAATGCTTGGGCGAGAAATGGTTGATCAGCTATGTACACACCATCGCGGGTGATGCAAGAGCGAGAGTCTGTAGAGTCAATAGATTCTTATCAGTTTTTAATGTTTTCTTCGTAATGTTACAGATTCAAAAAAGTTGAAAAAATATTTCCATCTATTGCAACAATTTACAACTAATAACTTTATGTTTTTAAAACAAATTAATTAGTTAATATTTTAATGATTTAGTACAGACCTCGAAAAAAGAATTATTTCAGCAACTGTTGAAAAATAAAAAAACTGCAGCGTAACGCTGCCTCGGACCCTCTCCTTCCCCTTTTAGCGTTACTTAATTTATGGACGACCCCTTACTGTATGAAATTAGAAAACATCTACAGTGTATGAAAGTCATAATTTTTTTCTCCTTTTTGTAAGAAATATGTGAATTGATTTTTTAATCGAAAAATTAATAAGAATTACAGGTCTACAGCAGGAAAACTCCTGCCGAACAAAACATCAAAAAATATTTTGCAAAAAGTAGCGCGCAAATTGAATACTTTAACAAAAACAGCCTTCACAATACTGCATGAACGTTGCGTAGTATATACACAGCATACCAGTTCTATAGCAGTAGTAATACTTAGATCGCGTGCGATCCTTGGTACTAGTCCCTCTAAGGGGATATTCAAAGCAGTTAGAAGCCAGCCTGTGAATTATAAGGTGATGTGATGGTGAGAGATGATTGTGGAATTTTGGAACCATTTCAGAATTCGCCTGTGTGACCGAAGGAAACGACAAAAACTTGGGTCAGGATGGCCGGCTCGGGGATCGAATCCGGGCCTCCCGACCGCGAAGTCAGCGCGTTACGCCCTGAGCCACTTTGCTCGGCAACAGCGCTTTACAAACCAGTTAATATAAAAAGTTATGCTCCATAACGCAACACGTAAATAGCAAATAATAAATGGCAGGTGATCTATTCCTCAGAGCCTTGCTGTCGCATGACGTCAGCTATGTGGTAAGCAGTGACTGCGAGTTTTGTCAGTATGGACAGTCGTAGAATTTGCGAAATAACACAATCAAATTTTTGCATTTTTCAGACAGAAACGAAACTATCATTAATTCTCGATTTTTCTGGAGTCCCTGGGTATCAAACGAAACCACAGAGATCTCCCACATGACCGAAGACTACGTAGTCGTCTTTCAATTTCTACGGGCATTGGAAGTTGGTAATATGGAGGTTTTCATTTTTTTCCGACTACCAGGATATCTCACGAAACCATGAACCCGCTCGAAAGGGCCGGGACTGCGTAGTCTTATTTCAATTTCAGCGCGCATTGAAGTTAGTAATGTAACAGACCACGCCACCATTGCTTTGAGAGAAGCGAATTGTTAATTCGCTGATTTATGGAAAGAAACTCTCTGGACGTCGCTAGAAAACACCGAAGTAGATTGATGCTGATGATAGAAAGCTTCAGAGAACCTAGAATTGTGTATATTTTTACGATCTCTAACATTACCTCTATTCAGATAATTTTGTTTTACCTTTATATTTACGACCTCTAATCACATACTACTTTATGTTAAGATAGTGAGCTTTTATATTGGGAAAATGGTATAGGTAGTTAATTATTCATTTTGAACTTATTTAGATATGAGCCAAAAATGCATTCTGGAAGGCTCCACAATTGCAATAGGTAAGTAAAACAAATAATGTTCGTTGACTGGGTTGTTTTGATTTCCATGCGATGGATGTCTGCCTTAGTATACGAAAGGTACCGTAATTATCATATGTATCATTTGTTTCAAACGTATTAGAAGTTGTGAGTTAGTATCAGTACTTTCGCCCAAAATGGGAGTGCACTAATAAATTAAGTTGATTTCTGTTCTCCATTTGTATGTATTGAAGACTCACCTCTAGAGACAACCAAATACAAATTAACTGTATTCGTTGCGTGAAAGAACTATAACAACTACTTTATGGAACTAATCAGATGTTTTTGCTGCCTGGTGGCCTAGGTTGTCATAATAACATTGTCGTGTGTTTGGTGCACATAGAATGCTACCCTCTGAAAGGTGTTGAGTGGTGAAATTCTTGAAGTTCTTTTTGGCGGCTTAGTTGGCTCGGGGCATTATTTGATATTATTTGAGTGTTTCTGATCGGCAGGTCCATGGGATTGCGTCCTTTTGGTGGTAGGATTTTTGACCATAGCTCTATCGTTAGTGCCAGCTGGGACGATGACTGCTAGTGAGAGACACCACGTTGGGAAAAACTCTGCTAGCCGCCTTGGAGATTGGCGCCGAATCACGCCATCCAGCGAGGGAAGGCACCGGCACCTCTCGCGATAAATAAAACGTGCACTACACTTACGGTACCAATGACTTTAGCAGTTGACGCGGCCGGAATCACTAATCAATCAATCATTCTGAAATATTACCTGTAAGAATGCTGGAGACTTTCCCTCACAATGTCAAAACGTTTAAAATTAAATTAAATAAATTGTAATTTAAAAAATGTTAACATTAAAATTAATTTTTGTATTATTATTGTTAGTTTATACAAGGTCAGCTTTAGTACGAAAGGATTAATACATTAATGTGGTGAAATTGTAAATGTAATGTAAATATGTAATAGAACTGTAATTATGTAATGTAAATGTAAATATTATAATGTTCGTTTCATTGTTTTGTGTATTTGTAGTATTTTCTTAGAAACCGCTACCATCGGAAATATTCTATGCATTCGTAAGTAGCAAAATAATATTCTATTCTATAACATATTGAATAGTGCGACTCTCGAAGTCCTTGGCTTCGCCCCACTGCGCTGCAGCCCTGCGAGGCCGTTCGCATTATTAGATTAAATAAATTGAATTTTAAAAAAATGGTAACATTAAAATTAATTTTTGTATTGTTATTTTATATAAGGTCAGCTTTAGTACGATAGGATTAATACATTAATGTTGTGAAATTGTAAATGTAATGTAAATATTTAATATAAATGTAATTATGTAATGTAAATGTAAATATTAAATTGTTCGTTTCATTGTTTTGTGTATTTGTAGTATTTTCTTAGAAAACGCTACCATCGGAAATATTCTATGCGTTCGTAAGTAGCAAAATAAATATTCTATTCTATAACATATTGAATAGTGCGACTCTCCAAGTCCTTGGCTTCGCCCCACTGCGCTGCAGCCCTGCAAGGCCGTTCGCATTATTAGACTAAATAAATTGTAATTTTAAAAAATGATAACATTAAAATTAATTTTTGTATTGTTATTTTATGTAAGGTCAGCTTTAGTACGATAGGATTAATACATTAATGTTGTGAAATTGTAAATGTAATGTAAATATTTAATATAAATGTAATTATGTAATGTAAATGTAAATATTAAATTGTTCGTTTCATTGTTTTGTGTATTTGTAGTATTTTCTTAGAAAACGCTTCTATCAGAAATATTCTATGCATTCGTAAGTAGCAAAATAAATATTCTATTCTATAACATACTGAATAGTGCGGCTTTCGAAGTTCTTGGTTCCGCCGCACTGCGCTGCGGCCTTGCGAGGCCGTTGCGAGAGAAGGCTCAGAGCAGACGCGGTGCGTTCGAAGGGCAGGATGTTTCCCGAACGGCAGAGGCGCCTCGCGAAAATTCAGGCCGACTTCCTCCATTAAGCCCTGGGCGCGCGCGGGCGCTGCGAGCGGCGCAGAAAGAAGGTCGCTGCGAGCGCCGTAATGGGACGGCCGCAGTTCAGAGTTCGCCAGATACGCAGTTGCTGGGTAGTAGCAGATGAAACAGTTGGTTGCTAAATGAGACTTGGATACTGAACACGTTAGAAGGGTTGTTTTTTAATGCCTACCAAAATAAAATTTCATTAGTTTTGAATTTTTCGAAACTGATGTGGTTTTGCAAATGTCTTTTTAAGTAGAAAATTGGCTTTTTTTTCAATGATTTTATTTGGGGAATTTCAATTTTTCCTTACCTTAATGCAATTAATTGTCATTTTCTGGTACAATAATCGCCCGTGTATCACAAATATTCGTGACTTATTTAATTATAGTAATTGCGACAAGGAAATCGTATTTCTCGAATTCGCCCAGTATGTAGAACAATTTTTGTGGCGCTCTAAAACTATAAAACCAGTGGAAAAATTCCATCACCATCCCGCGACTCATATGCTTGTGCAGGTAGTTCTTCTAGTTATGACATATTCATCACAAGTGTATCATAACCAAACGAAACAACCCTACAGCTACACCATCATGCATGCATGACTAAGCAAATACAACGTAATGCATATTTAAAAAGTCTGTTTACAACTAGCCTCGAACCTTTGCAAGCACTTCGTTTCTCCTCTTAAATGCAACTAGAGCAGCCACCGAAAACTGTTTCACCGTAGGAAAACCAACAGAAATATATATTTTTTTTGCGCAACGCAAACTGGCTTCTGCAAGCGGTCTGCCCGGGCCCTCGGGAGCGCTGGAGCAGGGAGTCCCAGGCGAGGACCTCCGCCGCAGCCCCCACCCCCGCCGCCCTCACTGCCTCGACCGCCGCCACAACGCCCCCTCGCCCACCACGCCCCTACCGCCGCAACCCCCGCTTCCACCATCACTTCCGCCCCCGCCCCCACCGCCACCCGACCCTCACCGCCACCTCCGTCCTCACTGCCGCCCAGTCTTCACTGCCGCCCCCACCCTCACTGCCGCCCCCGCCCTTGCTGCCACCTTCGCTCTCACTGCCACCCGTGGTCTCACTACCGCCCCCGCACTCACTGCCGCCCCCGCGCCCCGATGCTTTAGCCGTCTCCGAAGCCCGCCACGCTGCCGCCCTTGCCATCACCGCAGCCCCTACTACTCTTGTCGCCACCGTCGGCGCCACGGTGGCCCTACTCCCGCCCTCGCTCTCTGCCGTCCCCACCGCGTCGCCCTCGCCATCACCGCAGCCCCGCTTCCCTTGCCGTCCCAGTCGCCCTCATCCCTTCGGCCGCCGACACGGCCGCCCAGCGCCTGCCCTCACGCTCTGCCGCAACCTCGCTCCCGGTCTCACTCCCGCCCCCGCGCCCCGACCCCGTAGCTATCATCACAGTCTTGCCGTCCCCGTCGCCCTCGCCACCTCGGCCAACGCCACAATGCCCCAACTGCCACTCCCACCCCATACCACCGCAACCCCAGCTCCCGCCCTCACTGCCCCTCCCCACACCCCGACGCTGTAACCGTCACCGCCGTCCCCGCTTCCCTTGCCGTCCCTGTCGCCCTCATCCCTTCGGCCGCCGACACGGCCGCCCAGCGCCTGCCCTCACGCTCTGCCACAACCTCGCTCCCGGTTTCACTCCCGCCCCCGCGCCCCGACTCTATAGTCTTGCCGTCTCCGTCACCCTCGCCACCTCGGCCAACGCCACAATGCCCCAACTGCCACTCCCACCCCATACCACCGCAACCCCAGCTCCCGCTCTCACTGCCCCTCTCCGCACCCCGACGCTGTAACCGTCACCGCCGTCCCCGCTTCCCTTGCCGCCCCCGTCGCCTCGGTAGCCCCACTCTCCTCGCCCTCTACCGCCGCCCACCCCCACAACGCTGTAGCTACCAGCTGAGCCCTCGCCTCTCTTGCCATCCCCGTCGCCCTGAGCGTTTTCGGCCGCCGCCACTGTGCCCCCACATCTCCGCCACCGTCGACGTTAAAGATGATGCTCCGCTTTTCCAGGTCTCGCCCGCTCCTCTTTAACGCCGGGACTCCACTTCGCCGCCGCCGCAGAAAACTCTGGCTTTTAACTAATTTTCTAAAGAGAAATTAACGTGGTGAATGTGAATAAAAGACGTCATTTGCTTCTTTTATCCGATTCTTCGGCAGCCAATGTTTCGTTTAAAAATACATTGTTAATAGAATGGTTAATGAAGCATCAAGTCGAGAAAAACTTCTCCGCATATGAGTGTACAAAGAAACACTAATTATTCACTCGAACATGACATTTAATATTGCACAAAAATGGTCAGTCTTGAAATTTGGGCACTAACGGTTATTCACTGGGAGCAATATTAATTATTCGAAATAAATTATAGTTTCATAATATGATTACGTTTAAATGTTCTGGAATTATTGGATTGTTTTTAAATATTAGTTCAAAAGAATAATGATTAGTAATTTTTCTTCTACAGATGTTTATTGTGAATGTCTTCCACGCTCCAAAATTCCACGCTCTTCTCCGATTGCTTAAGAAAAAGGGCTATAACAACTAGGGGCGGATTTTGATGACCTAAAACATCGCCAAAAATGATCAATAAAATGCTCTTAAAATGTATTAAAATGCCCTAAAAGTAAAGAAAATGCTCGGATTTCAAACTTTTGGTTTGGACTGTTCTTTACCAGAAAATATGTCTCTGTTATCCCGAAAACGGCCGAACTGATAACGGCGCTGCCAGGTGTCACATGAACCTTAGATTACATACTCACAAAAAAGCGTCATTTCATTTTGTCATAAGGTAAAATGAATTTCTATAATAAACGGCATTTTCCTAAAGGTAAAAATAAAAAAAAATACATTTCATTAAATTCACGTCCTAATAATAACCAATGTGATATTTGCTAATAAAATGTAAAAAAACTCCTTGCGGATTTTTCGAGATAACTATTTATAGATTTCAGTATATTAGTGAACACTTTTCTTTAACAAGAAAAAAAATATAAAAAGGTATTGAATAAATGATTTTGTCATTGTGATAACGAAATAATAAATAAACGAATTAGTAACAGAAAAATTAAATGTTGTGACTCATGTACGGGCGTTAAAAACAAATTGTTTAGTTTTCTAAAATTCTTTCAGATTAACCTCATTTTACCCCAACAGATCACTTGACCTCCGCCACGTAGAAACCATAAAGCGCTTCTAATGAATTGGAGCGCGATCCGCTGACGCTAAAAGGCTTAGTGGAGCACGCGAGTAAAGCAAGCGACGAAGACACTTCACAGAGGGTGGCACGGCAGAGGCACGGCAGGGCCAGGCAAGGCAGCGAGGGGCAAGGCGAGGGGCTTCGGAGGCAGCTGCGTTCAAGGCAGCAATCCCGACGAACGCTCAGCGACGCTCAGCGCGCTGCTAATCAGCTTTGCGCGGGTCGTCGCTCGCTCCCCGACTGCAGCAGCCGCGGCGACGAAGCTGCTCGCCTTCTCCCCGCGCCGCCCCGCCCTGTCCCACGCCGACCTGCCCCGTCCCATCCCGTCCCGTCTGGCACCGCCCCATTGGCCCGCCCCGTTCCGCCCTGGCTACTCCGTTCCTTCCACTCCGTCCAGTCCGTGTCATATCCACCCTGGTCTATCTGCCACGCTCCGGCCCGCCCTGTCCCATCCCGTTCCGTTCCTTCCACTCCGTCCCGTCCGTGCCATATCCACCCTGGCCTATCTGCCACGCTCCGGCCCGCCCTGTCCCATCCCGTTCCGTTCCTTCCACTCCGTCCCGTCCGTATCATATCCACCCTGGCCTATCTGCCACGCTACGGCCCGCCCTGTCCCATCCCGTTCCGTTCCTTCCACTCCGTCCCGTCCGTGCCATATCCACCCTGGCCTATCTGCCACGCTCCGGCCCGCCCTGTCCCATCCCGTTCCGTTCCTTCTCTTTTCTTTCCAGCCCAGATTTCCCCTCCTTTCCCGCCCTGCACTACTCAGTTCCTCTTCACTCCGCTCCTTCCCACATCACCCCAACCCCGTCCGATCCCCTCGGCCAGCTCTGATGCGTCCCGTTCACCTCTGCCAAGCTCTGCTTCGCCTCACGCAGTCCCGTCCTGCCCCACTCCGTTTCGTTTCTTTCCTTCCCTCCCCATGTTTCCCCTCCTGCCCCTCCCACCCCTGCCGTATCCGTTCCACTGCACTCCTTCCCGCCCCACCCCCATCCGATCCACCCGGTCAACTCTGCTCGTCCCGCGTCCCTCTGCCGAGCTCCGCCACTCCGTCCCCGTAAGACTCGCCCCGCCTCGCCCTACTCCGCTCCACTCATCGTTGCTCCTCCGCGCCCCGCTGCGCCCCGCCCCGCCCCCTGCCCTGCACCCTCACACCCCGCCTCGGCGCCGATGATTTCAAGGCCACCTGCGCCTGGGGTACACCGCTACCTCGTGATGCGATCAGACAGAGATAATTTTAACATCGATTTTATTTGTTTTAATTGTGAACTAGTTTTGGAAATTTTTAAAATCATGAACTAGCGTTGAAAGAGACTTCCTGAGAATTAAATTTAATCTTACCAATCAATATCAAAATATCGATTGTTCAATCTAAGAAAAATCTAGGTAGATCGGTATCTCGAATCCACAGGATGAAATAAGAAACGAAAATAATCCATTATTAACGCTTATCATCAAGGTTTTTCAATGATCAAAACCACTTCGACGTGTTAAGAATTTCGAGTTATTGGAGTTCGAAATAAGAACATTCTCCGTAATAATAATAATTACAATAATAATAGTAATAATAATAATAAGAAGAAGTAGAAGAAGAACAAGAACAAGAAGGAAGAGGAAAAGAAGAAAAAGAAAAATGTAGCACTAATACTTAGTAGCTCCAGAATAGTAAGAGATATCCTGAGATGTATTGGAGAGTTGGATTTAGATTCAATTTAAATATAATTTGTAGCTACATATTTAGATATTATAACTTAGAATAATTTGTAAGAAATAAACATTTTAGATAGAATAATTTTCAACAACATTGTGTTACGAAGGAATACAGCCCAAAAGCTGATTTCAGAGGCCGATTACATACTTCTCTCTCAAGGATAGAATATGACTGGGCCGCGGGAAAGATCGTGTAACCTGGTGAGAAATGGAGGATGTGCTAATATTGATGATATTAACAATAATAACAATAATAATAATAATATTAGTAGTAGTAGTAATAATAATAGAATTGAGTTGGTGTTTATTAATCACGAAAATTTCAAGGTCCTGATAAGTTTTAGAACTTAACATTAGGTACCCTTTTAGTACATTACAACATTAAGGAAAATTATACTTGTTAGCAATAAGAAACGAAAGATACCTAAGACTTGTGACTTTTTTACACACGTTATTATCTACATTACTCATTTTATTATTAGCTCATCATTCTGTAATCACTTGAGTTGCATTTAATTATATTCTTTACAATGTTCGCATTTAATATTAATAATGATAATAAAAATGATGATGATGATTCAAGTAATGCCTAACATGGGTGGGCGAATTTTCCGCCACTTGCCCCATCGCGCCTGCAGAGCCTCCCGCGCTCGCTGCCTCCCCCTCCCCCGCAGCGCCCAGGGCGGAGGTTCCGGAGCGCGACGTGCAATGGCGAAATAACTTCATTTCGCTGCCGCGCCTTACCGTCTCCGCTCGTGCGTGCCCTCTTGGGGGCACGTGCCCAGAAAGCCACCCGCGCCGCCAGCTCTCCTCGCCCCGCCTCCCACCTTCGCCGAGGCCGCCCCCGTCAACGCCGCCGCCCGCCTCTCCACGACGGGCTCCGCTCGCCTCTGTCCCCGTCCCTGCCCTCGCCGTCTCTGTCGTCTCCCACGGCCACTAGTCACCTACCACCATCACTAGTCACCTACCACTAGTCACGCACCCCTTCGTATGGTCATCGGTTATACCCGTATCTCAACACCGTGCTCGCTACTTTCTACTCCCTTGTCTCCCATTCGCTTCCCTTCCCCGCCAAAGGACTTAGGCCCTGCCCCTTAGCCGCGGCCACCGTCCCCGCCACTGCCCTCACCATCTCAGGCGACTGCCCATCCACCACCATCCGCACCCCTTCCCATGGTCCTTGGTTATACCCCTTCAACAACGCGCTCGCTACTTCCCTCCGCCCTCGTCTGCGATTCCATCGCCTTGTCCGCCGCCTCCCGGTCCCCGCCGAAGGGCTTAGGCTCTGCCCCTTAGCCGTTGCCACCGTCCCCGCCACTGTCTTCGCCGCCTCAGTCGAACCGCCCATTTTCCACCGTCACTCTTCCCTTGGTCCTCGGTTATGTCCCTTCCTCACCGCCGTCCCCGCCACCAACCTCAACCCCGCTCTGCCTCTTGGCACTGCTCCGTCTGCGCCGGCACCACCGCTACGGGCGTCGATCATCGGTTCAGACGTCGCCAGAGCCCTCTTTCTTGCCATCGTCCCCGTCCAAGACCCCGACGACACCACTGCCGAATGTCCTCGGCTCTACCTCTTCCCCCCCCTCTCCCCGCCAACCGTCCTGAGCGCCCTGGACCTCGGCGCCGCCCCCGCCTTCACGGCCGACGCTCCTAGACTGGACCCAGCAGCTGCCTGCCTCCGGCCCGCCACCGCTCTTTCTCCGCCAACACTCTCACATTCGCTGTGCAGTTCTACTTTTCGCGCCGCCCACGTCCCCGCCCCTGCCAGTTCCACCGCCGTCGCCCTCTGCAACCCAGTTCCCGTTACTGCGACCGTCCTTGCTTCTATCCTTCTCCGTCGCAGTCCCCGCCCCCACCCTTCACCCCGTCACCGTCGACGGCCCTCGGCTCTACTTCGCATTAGTGATGCGACATCGACAAGAAAGTATCGATGTTCAAAATCAAGAGATCGATGCATGGACCAGAAACCATCGAAGTTTTTATCATCGATGTTTTAAAGTTGTTTTAGTAACCTCTAACATTAAATTCGTGCGCAACAAACTTTCATTTGACAATGGCCATGCTTGTTAATTCGTAATTAAAATTTAACTGAAACAAAGTCAACGACGTCTGTCAATGTGTGAAATACAGGACGAAAGGAAATACCAGGCCATCACGGTCATCTCCACGAAGGGATGATCGTCTGCTCGGTGAAGAAGCAACAAACAGCATTCATTTCGATCGAATACAAACAGATATTTGTACCATCAGTTATTGTTTCTTATTCCATCGTTTACAAAATTGTGATTATGGGCGTCTTTCATCCACGAACAAATCATTCAAAACGTAAAAACATCGAACCCAAAACATCGATGCTCAAAACATCGATATTTTTATTGAAACACCGATGTTTCGAATATATCGACTTCCATATCGCATCCCTACTTCGTAGACGCCCGTAGACCGGTCCCTCCCTCTCCCATTCAACATCCCACTCCCTTCCCTGCCCATTGTCCTCGCCCCCGCCGACGTCCCCGCTCGCCACCTCCACTGCCGCCCCGCCCCACCGCGCCCCACCATCACCCCTCCGCTCGGCCTTCGCATTCCGCGTGCGCCTTCGACACCTCGGGTGCAGCTGCGCTTTCTTACAGCGCTTCTCCGCCCCCGCCTCCGGCGCGGCTCTTCCGAGCGTCGCGCAACACGCTATCGCCTCCACTTGCCCCGGCTGAGTGCCCTCGATTGTGCTGGTGTCATGCGTTCAGTGTCGCAGAAATGACTCGTCAGCGAGTGGACGGAACGATGCAAGTTCTTTGAAAATGTACTTCCGGCTGGTGTCATTTGGGAACGTCGAGTGAGCTAATATTCGTTGCGTCGGAGTCAGTACTGTGTCTGTAAGAACTTGTTCAACCAAGGTAGGACACACGGTGGTACTCAATGATATTTTTACTCCGGTATCTTGGGGCCAGATTTAAATACACAAAATCTCCGATTAACACCACGGGCACTAACAACGCCACTAGCACGACCACCTCGCTGTCCCAAGTGAGCTCCAAAAGCAACACCGCCGTGGCCACCTCCACTCAGCCACTTGCGCGGGTCTTCCGCTTAATCCGGCGCGACCGCCTCGAGGGACGCGGGCGACGCGACGGCGCAGGTGGCCGGGCCGGCGCGGCGCGTGCCGCTGCCCCAGCCAAGCAACTCCCGCCGCCACCGCCACCACCGCCGCCACCATCGCCCCCATCGCCGCCCTCGCCGCCATCACCGCTCCCGCCGCCACCTTCGCCGACTCCGTCGCCGCCTCTGTCCCCGCCTCTCCTGTCGTCGTCGTCGCCGCCGCCACCCCCGTCTCCGCGGACCGCCTCCGCAGGCCGCCTCCGCCACCACCACCGCCTCCGCCACCACCACCGCCCCCGCCACCGACACCGCCGCCACCACCGCCCCCGCCGCTACCATCACCGCCACCACCGCCCCCGCCGTCACCACCGCCCCCGCCGCCACCACCGACCCCGCCTCCGCCGTCACCCTCCCCGCCGCCACCCCCCGCCGCCACCCCCCACCCCGCCGCCACCACCGCCCCCGGCCCCACCGCCACCATTGCCACCACCACCGCCCCCGTTGCCCCGCCGCCGCCGCCTCCTCCGCCGGCTCACGCGACGGGCAGGGCAGGTGGCGCGGTGAGGCCCACGCGGCGCGCGCCAACCGGGCGCGGGGCGGCCGCTCCCCTGAGAAGGTGCCACGAGTCCCTCGCCGCTGGGCGACGGCTTCGCCTCGCGCCCTGGAGTCGCCGGCGGCGCCTCCGGAGCGAGCGCCTAGTGGGAGGTCGGGCGCCCGCACAGATGGGACACGCTTGGGAAGCCCAACTCCGAATCTGACGTGTTTAACTCGTATTTGTCTTGTTCGTCTTCTACTTCATCTCTTCTTTGTCGTCTTCTTTATCTCTTCTTTGTCGTCGTCTTCTTCATCTCTTCTTTATCGTCTTATTCATCTCTTCTTTATCGTCTTCTCCATCTCTTCTTTATCGTCTTCTTCATCTCTTCTTTATCGTCTTCTTCATCTCTTCTTTATCGTCTTCTTCATCTCTTCTTTATCGTCTTCTTCATCTCTTCTTTATCGTCTTCTTTATCGTCTTCTTCATCTCTTCTTTATCGTCTTCATCTCTCCTTTATCGTCTTCATCTCTCCTTTATCGTCTTCATCTCTCCTTTATCGTCTTCATCTCTTCTTTATCGTCTTCATCTCTTCTTAGTCGCCCACTTCTTCTCTTCTTTGTCATTATCTCTTCTTTGCCGTCTTCTTCGTCTCTTCATTGTCTTCTTCATCTCTTCTTTGTCGTCTTCTTCATCTCTTCTTTGTTGTCTTCATCTCTCCTTTGTCGTCCTCTTCATCTCTTCTTTGTTATCTTTTCCACCTCTACACTTATCTTCACGTTTCAAGTCCTTTTCGCATTTGCGGAGTATGAAACATCTCTTTCCTAAAGGAATTGTTAGGCTTCTCACTACCTCTTCACCATCTTCGGTTTCGCCTCTCAACTGAAGAGTTTCATTCTTCTTTTGCCACTTCTTCTTGTTTAGGCAAAGCAAAACTATGAAACTAACGTTGTTTAAACGACATTCACTTGTCTGTTCAAGCACTACGCCTTCATCTCCCCCTTCGGTGAAACCCAGGGAATTAATGAAAACCTATTCAGATCGAAGAGTACTGATGTAAAGCCAGCTTTGACGACCACCGAAATACATCTGCAGACTCAAACGTGAACTCCATCAACTGAAGTTCCTATTAAAAAATGCGCAACTTCGCCGGCGCAAATCCAGAAGAGGAATACAGAAAAACACGCGTTTCGTGCAATTAGTCGTATTGATAAAACGAATCTCAATAAATGCAAATTTTCGCTGAGCGCAAGGAATTTTTTTGTCTCTCTTTGAATTCGTTAATGACGCTCTGAGAAACTCCTAAAAAAGAGACATTTCCAACTCTCGTTAGGGGGTTTAAATTTTCAGACCCTCGTTAATTGTTCCGGATTATGAGAAAGAGTTTCGTTTCCGCCACCATTCCAGACAACGCTGCTTACGCAGTTTCACTTGACCGTTGAAGCACTGGACCATTGCCTTTCCTGCCGATGATAATAACAAAAACCTAAACCCCCTAAATATCGTCCCAAGCAATCTTGAACAGAACGACGAAATCCTCCTTTCCTTGTTTCTCTGTCACGGAGGAAAAATTTAGCACGAGCGAGCACCATATGGCCGAAACGCAGCGGTAATCCTGTATCTTTTAACAGCAACATCCCCAAGCGCCAGCAGGTAGAGATGCAAGCGATTTTTTTGTTTGCATTTTAAACTCTTTGTTTTATATGCATGGTGCACGCACGGCACACTTTTCTGGACCGGGCATACATATTTTATGAATGAGTAAAATTTGTATAAAAGAGTTATGCATATATAAATAAACAGGAGAAAAATGGTGGGCTTTTAAAAGTTTTCCTTTTACGTGAAGTTTTTTTTAAAATCCCCGCGTCTGGTGCGTGGGAAGAGAACACGTGTCGCCCCGCGGCCTCCGAGGATGACGCCCCCCTCCCCCGCCCTTCTTCCCCACCCCCTAGGCGTTGCAGGCTCCGCTCCCGCCCGACCGCAGAACTGAGGTTAACCCTTCGACTCTGTTTCTCCGTTTCTTTAAGAATGAATGAGAGTGTGAATGAAAATGAATACGAAGAACAAAGAACACTATCAAGAACATTCAAACTACCTCTGATAAACAACACTGATTAAAACTAGGCGATGCCCGAAGTGACCATGTAGTAGTTTTTCGTTAGCTATTAAGTTAGTGCTAATTAGCTTATTTAAGTCAGTCTCCGCTGCTTAAGTTTAATCGGCAGTGGCGCATTCTGTATCAGAATCTTAGAATAAATTAACTGGAGAGGGGAAATTGAAAAAGTCTCCATTTCTTACCTCGGCTCAGGGGTGAGCTATGACTCCATACGTTTTACCCAATGGTTTACCTGTATTTCATGCACGGATTCTACGTGGAATTATCAGTGAAGAAAATGATACTATTTATTTGCTTCTTTTACTATATCATTCCAAAAAACAACAAAGAATACTATTTCCAGAACAACATTCTAGCATATCCTCATAATTATACATACGTATCTACTATACCAGCATGAGAATATCTGATACAAAGCTACTAAGTCGTTTTTAATATTTTTTCTAATAATTTTGACGTGTAACGTGAAATCTATTTGAGAGCATTTCTGGCCCCACTGCATAAAAATCAAATCAAGAGAACTAAAAAACCTGAAAAGTTTACAACATATGTAAAACTGGACGTAAATAGCATATCTAAAAGAAAATATTCTTGTGAATAATTTTCAGAACTTGTGCAAACCATTATTTGCACCTGGAGTTAGAAAAGACCCCAACCAGAATATAAGGGTTAAAGATGACGCGAAAACAGACGCCCAACTGCCAGAGATACGGTGTAGGTCGGTACGAAGTCACTGCAGTGCCCCTACCATTTTACCGTTCCCATCACCGTTTCCTGGAATTTTAGTATGCTCCGAATGCTTTCGAAAACTACCTTGTTTATTCCACGAAAAACATGTTTTGGAAGGAAAAACTGGCACTCTATAGTTCCCACCCTTGTAAATTGAAATGAAGAGTTATAAAAACATGCAGAATTTATTGACAAAACCTATATAATGATAATTCTTTTAATTCATGATTTTGTTTTCGACAGAATTCATTTAATTAAACCTGAAAAAATAAAATATTTCTCCAAACTGATGAATACTTCCAATGTCATTAACTGAAACCGAAAAAGAAATTAAAATTAACCAAGCGAATTAAAATAGCGAAATGTGTACACGCCAGCAAAAAAATGTACATCATTCTCTGACCATCATTCCGATGTGCATCACATCCACGCAATCACATCTCCGAAAAAAAACAAAAACAAGATAAAACCAGCGACCCCGAAACAAAACCCGACCGCACGCCGGCCAACAGCGACGCCACAGAAACGCTCCTCTAATACGTCACACGCGTATGTGACGCTGCAAAACCGCAGCGGCCTTCAGCGGGCAGCGGTGGCGGCGGTGGCAGAGGGCGAAATTTCCCAGTCGGCGAATTGGCCCCGCTCGGGCGAGGCAATTTCGGCGCTGGCCGCAGCCATTTCACGGAGGACACTCCCTCTGTCCGGCAGTCGTGACACGAGCGGGGGCGGTTGGAAGGGGGATGGGGATGAGGGGGCGGGGATGAAGGAGGAGATTCGTGTGGACAGCTGCGTTGGGGTGGAGGCTGAAGGGCGGCGAAACCTGCGATGTGGGATGGGAGGTGAACCACCTACCCACTTGGTTCGAGTGGAAGGGAGGAGAGTGGAACATGCCAGTATGTGAGGTTTGTATGAGGTTAGTGAGCAGTGATCCAAGAGAGCTGGGTTGGAGTGAAGATTGAAGGCTGAAGGGCGAAAGCTGCGATATGAGAGGAGAAACAGCCACCCGCTTGGTTCGAGTGGAAGAAGGGAGAAGAGTGGAACATGCCAGTATGTGAGGTTTGCATGAGATTGGTGAGCAGCGATCCAAGAGAGCTGGGTTGGAGTGAAGATTGAAGGCTGAATGGCGAAAGCTGCAATATGAGAGGAGAAACAGACACCCGCTTGGTTCGAGTGGAAGAAGGAAGAAGAGCGCAACATGCCAGGATGTGAGATTTGTATGAGGTTGGTGACCAGCGATCCAAGAGAGCTGGGTTGGAGTGAAGAGTGAAGGTTGAAGGGCGAAAAATGCAATGTGGGAGGTGAACCGGCTATCCGCTTGGAGCTAATTGTCGAAGAGAAAAGGGTACAATATGCTCGTGCTTGAGGTGTGCATGAGGTTAGAGAGAGAGAGACCTACAAGAACTGGATCGGGGTGTAGAGTGAAGAGTGAAAACTGCGATGATCCGGGCGTGTCAGCTGAGCCAGTAGCGCTCTCTGTGAGGGAGAGGTCGAGGGTGGATAAAAGATGGCTGTCGATAGATGGGACGCATGCACGCAAGCCCAAGGCGGGTAGCAGCAAGGAGATGCCAGAGGCTACAGTGTGGGACAGGTGGAAGTTGGA
Source organism: Acheta domesticus (assembly GCA_031308135.1). NCBI lineage: Eukaryota > Metazoa > Arthropoda > Insecta > Orthoptera > Gryllidae > Acheta > Acheta domesticus. The sequence goes on along the minus strand of JAHLJT010004567.1, from coordinate 201,740,328 downwards.
GTTGACGAGCGGAGCGTTCGAAGGGGGGATGGGGTGGTTCTGGATTTTTGCTTGATCGATTGTTAGTGATTGCGGGCGCATCAACCACTCAGATCATTAATCCAGCGGTTAAGTGTAGTGCATGTTTTTCACAAGGAGGTGGCGGCGATCATCCCCTGCTGGATGGTGAGATCCCGTGTCGACCTACCGTCGACTAGCGGGGATTTCCCCAACTAGGTATCACCCACCAGCGGGACACCGCCCCAGCCGGGTCAAGCTCCATTACCCCGACTGGTCTCCCGGCATGAGTGGTAGAGTAATGCATGTTAGTATGTGTGTGTGTGTAAGGAGTGAGGATAGGACAAGGAAGAGAAAGGAAAGATCGCGCGCGGTCCTTGGCCCGTTTGTTGGGGTATTACTCCGTCATTCGCCTGGTGTCCTGGAATTGGCGGTTGACCAGGAGCGCATTCGGCGCCTGCAGAGAAGGAAGAGGATAAACAGAGGAGGAAGAGGTTGAAATTGGCAGATGTTAGTGTGAAGGGTGAACGCCATGGCAATCGCATTGGAGCACCCGGTAGCCGCGAGGAGAAAGGGAAGTGGCAGCGGTTTAGAGGGTACGACAAAGGGGGTTGGAGCTATCAGTTTGGCAGGGGTAGTTTCCGAAAAGTGTTCGCAATGTGTGTCGGAGGGAGGGGGTGCCGGGTGGAGGCGTGTTTGATCTGGGGAAGAGGAGGTGGGCGACAGCTGATGGAAAAATAGGGACAGGAGGGTTTTCACGTTCCCTCTTTGAGTTGGCGGTTATTGTGGCTAAGAGAGGAATTAACTGGTTGAACGATCGGACACAGTGCGTTCAGATGCTATTGTTCAATCAGAGACGTCTGAAGGCGTCGCGATAATTAAAAGTATCACATGTACATTTTTGTATATATTTCCCACATTTTTTAAAACACGGTTCTAATTAACTGTTCTTTTATTATCTCCACGAAATTAGCACGCTTCAGTGAAGTGGGTCACCTAACATATGTAAAACCGAGGTCGTAAGAAACACAGGAACTGCATACGGCACTGTGATTTGGCAATAATTCACGAAAGGAGAAGAAAGACGAACAATAATAAGACTGTGGATTCACGAAAAGGAAAGAAGGCTTTTCAGATGATTTAGTAGATCATGAAATTCTGTGGACATGAACTAGCACAACGCATTACGTGAGGTGTTCTTCACATTTCTGGAATTTCAGGAACTGTTCTTTACATCCCGGGAGTATCAAATAAGTTGCAGTTCCGTATTATTTAAATGCGGCTGATCTCTTTCTTGTAGCTTTGCTTTCGTATATCGCCAACTGAGAATTAAGATACACATTTTAGAGAAAAATTCAATATTATGAGAATAGGCGGAATAACATAATGAAATCCATTTTCAAATCTAAATAGAAACTGTTTCATTGTTTTTGTATTTTTCCCGAGGTTTTGGATACCTAACCAAACCTCAAAACACTTATCACATAGCCAGAAACTTCATAATTCTGAGTCAATTTCTGCGCGCATTCAAAATTAGTAATATAGATAATGATTATACTTTCATCTTGACATTTGTGTGTTTACTTCGTCATCGGTCTGGTCGGTGTCATCGGTAGATGGCGGCAGAACAAAAAAGATAACGAGAGACACGGACCTAAAATTGTCATTGAATTCGTCTTTGGTGTAATATCATCTCGACCAGAAGATTTTTGAAAGAAATATTTTACAAAAGAAAAGCAGGGGCTTCATTTGTATCAATAGTTACATACTTCTTCAATGCATTATATCCTACTATTTCTCAGGTATTGTCACGTTTCGAAGGCTGTTTCACACTGTAATGAGGTTGTATGAATTATCACGATAAATCGCAGTATTTCCCCTAACATGATACCCGGTCACTCGACAATCTGCAATATCGAAACAGACCTCTAAGGAGAACATTATACGCCATCATCAGGAATCTTTGTCTCCAGTACAGAACTTTTACACGAGCTAATTGCCCATTTGACTACGGAAGAAAAAACACAAAGTTATTCCTGATACATTGTTGAACATTCCCTGACGACTATTGAACAACTGATGTCACTGAAAGCAAATGCCACCCCCTGACAACAATATAGTCGTCTTTCAAGTTTCACTACTAAATGTATCAGTGTTGTGTCAGTAACTCTAATCACCAGCAACTGGCACTGTGAATCTTCGCTGTGAAGTGCAACTAAACAACAGCCAATTGCAACACATTAAGTGTCACGGCTAGCAACTATCATCGCTGTCAACAAAGCTCGGTCAACTGTTTTCTGGCCGCAGGTGCTCAAGGCATAGAACGGGTGTATGGCTTCAGTAGCCCCAAGGCGTGGGTGGGCCGATGGCAGACGCAGAAGGAGCCATCGAAAGCTAGCAACGTCCTCAACCAAATCACATTAAAAAGGATGATTTTAGGCTAATTAATTACTCTAAATCAGAATTTTAAGTTTCTGTGGATTTCCTAAAATCATGGGCGCTTCTAGCTTTCGTCTCAAGCTCGCAGCGCCCACCTAGAAAATACAACATCCCATAATTTAACGAAAGTGCACTCAAAATTAAGAGCTAATTTGAGGCTCTAGAAACAAATTTCAGTCCATATTTTCCCAAAACCAGGGTTATACAAACAGAAACAAATAACATATCATCTTATGGACAAATATACTTGTTTCTCTTTGCAGAGCCCTGGTTTTTGGAAACTACGGGCGGGAACAATTCTTTTTCTAGAGCCTAAAATTAGCCTTTAATTTTGGACAGGGTTCGGTTGAGATCGGCGTTTGGGCGCTGCTAGCTTTGGACGCGGGGGCGGGGGCCCGAGGGCCAGGGATGCGGGCGGGGCCTCCGTCGCGTGACAGCGCGCGGCTGCGGCTGCGAGTGCGGGCGGGCGGCAGGCAGAACAATGCAAAACAAATAGAGCGGCGGCGCGGCGCGGCGCGGCTGGCCGTGCGGATCGGAGGGTGGCGGGGGCAAGGATCGGGCGTGGGGGCGGGGCCGGGTGTGGACGGACGTTGGCAGACCGGGGCGGCCGGAGGCACGTCGAGGCGGATCAAGGCGAGATGGGGTGTGGAAGGGGTGTGGGTGGACACTAGCAGGCGACGCAGGCGGGGCCAGGTGGGGGGTGGTCGGGGTGGGGTGGAAGGCTGTGGAGGGCGGGGATTCCCGAGGTGAGGATTGGGAGGATTGGGAGTAGAGTGAGGGCGGTGGCGGGAGGAGGCGGGCATGGACTGGTGTGTGTGGGTGTGGGCGGGTTGGGCGGGATAGGGGGAAGGCGATGACAAGCAGGCAGCGGGAGGGAGCGGGCCAGGATGATGGTGATGTGAGGACGGAGGCGGGTAAGGACGGGTTGGATGTCGGCGGGCGGGGTGGGCGGCGAGGACAAGCACGCAACGGGAGGGCAGGCCAGGCTGTGGGTGGTGTGAGCGCGGAGGTCACAGTCGGCGGCGGACGGGGCGGCTGGCGGGGGTGGGGGCGGGGCGGGAGCTGCGAGGCCGTGCAGGGCTGCGGTCGCAGCTGGCGAGGTCGCGTTCCGCCTCCGGTCAACATTTAATCAATGCCCCGCCGATGGCTGCGGCGCCGCCAGTTGTCACCTCCGTCACAGAGGACGGGCTGAGGGGGAGGGGGAGAGTGGACTGGCGAGAGCCGCGCCGCCGTTGGTGCTGACGCCGATCGACAGATGGGGGGATATCTAGTGGGTTCCGGCAGCGATCAAAGCAAGCGACGGAATGGTTAATGAGGAAGATGACCTTTATGGTCGAACTAATGTTTCGTTCACTCTTTTATGCCACTACAGCACTGGCGGATCTAGGCAAGGGGCCAAGGCCCCCCAACAGCGTTTCGGTTTACATTCCTTTATTTGACAAATTGATTTAAATGTTTATTTATATTCTAATTATGTAATGAATTAAACAATAATACTGTACAGTATCATAACCACAGTATGTAAATAATATAAAATATACTAGAAAATATGTTTATTGTTTAACAAAAATCTACGATACCCCCCCCGCAAATGATCGGCTAGATCCACCGCTACACTATAGCGATATCGTGTAGTGTGTGCAGCGTTGGATGTGATTGGATTTGATGGTGGAAGCAGCTTCTTGTGCCCTAAGCTCGTAGTTTGGAAGAAGAATCTTACTGTTCCTGAACTTGAGAAACGAATAAAACAGTATAGATCGTACGTTAAGGTATTTCGGACTTTCAATTGTACTTTTAACTTTCGTATACTTGTTTCACAAAATGTTTCTAACTTTTCACATTTATGGTAATTATCCTTCTTTCATTCCCAATCTGGGAGTTCTTCAATCATATCTTTCACAACAACTTCGCTCAATAAGGCATCTTAGCCTTTTATTTGCTTCTGTCTTGTCAACTGATTAATTTTCATTCCAGATATCTTTCGTCTCGATTGTAGTATATTGATACAAATACATTCCGTTCTTCTTTTCACTTTCAGACCATTTTCGTCTTAATTCTCCTTATTGCAATCCCAAATAGTTTTTCATGTGTTTATCAAATCAGATATCTCTTTATTTCTTCCCCGGATGACGAAAATATTCAAGAAACCACTCCATTTAGAAAACATTAATTTTTATCTTCTTCCATCGTGATTCTGCACCGCCTTCGGAAATGGTAGGTATTGAAAGTGAGTCTGCAAGAAAGAGGAAAGTAAACAGGATAAGTAGCGTAGCGGTTCCGCACATGCTGAAGATGAGAACAAAGACATCATTTTTACAGATGTGGGTCACTGCCTTACTCAGCATTAATATGCTCGCCACATGGTCAAAACAGCGTTTTACCCACAAGCTTGAAAGCATGAAATGAAGCCCGTCCAGAAGCAAGAGGACAGTATATGTAGCAAATCATCCTGGAGAAAGCCAAGGTCCAATTTTCCTTGGCTTTTGTAAAACTTCCTCCAGAAACCCGCTTTGCTAAGCATTTGAATCAGTGGGCTTTACTCGGTATACGTCGAAAACTAACCGGCTTTCGGTTATCTTACAGCGAAATGTAGTCCACCAGTGATAGACTGAATGAACACGACTACAAAATAAACTTGTGGTGATACAGAATGACACAGATTTTCTCGTACTAGTTAGTGTCGTAATCGGTTTAGTGCGGGCTACCTTTTCGCTTTCCCCGGAGTCTCTTCCCAGCTGCTACCTGCAGGCGCCTAAAAGATATTCCGCCCCCCATTTTTTCAATTTTTCACTCTCCCAATAGTTGAATTGCAATACGACTTTAAGAATGTCTCAGAAGTGTGAAACCTGTTTTTCTATGCATATTTTGGAGCTGTTTGTGAGAAAACTTCAAAAGTGTCCCAGGGGCTTCGAGTAAAGTATCCCCAAAATTCGGAGAAATCTTTTCAAACTGAGAAGACTGTTAACTTTTAGACTGAGAAATATTAATTTTGGCAAAAATCCTTAGGAATAGTTTAGATACTAGCATTGTTCACACAATAGGATCTCCTTCAGAGCGGGGCACCGTCTCAGTCATGACAAGCTCTATACTTCGCAATTCTGCCCCTGATGGATTGGATGTCAGCTGTTTCGCTGCCATCCAATCTGGAGCTTACATGTCGCTACAACGACGTCATTATGGTGACGTTTAAGTTCTCGATTGATGAAACCCTCAACAGATGATTCCTGCCAAGAGCAGAGTTGAGAAAATCGCAGTATAAGTTCGCAATTGGTCTCCAGACGTGTGAGGTGGAGTAGTGGATATGTATATGTATGTGTAACGGGAGACGGCAGGTCCGGAAAAGAAATAGGAAGGAATGCACGCGGTCCGTAGTCTGTTTCTTAGACGGAAGATACTCCTCAGAGAAACCACAGAAAACTACCGATCAGAGCAGCCGACCGTTAGAATTCTTCTCCAGACAACAAATGAATGGACTTACCTATTTGTTCATTACTTGCTATCAGTAGTTTCTTTGCCATTTTCGGCCATTAAACAGTTCAATATTCCACATTTCTGAAGTTAGAGCTCGAGTGTATTATAGTTTTCTCCTGTTTTCGGATACTGTTGCCGTTTTATTTTGTTTTGCATATCAAACATCATGATGACGCGCACGAAGTCCGGTTCCTCCGCCGACATCCCCTCGTTAGACGACAATTTGATCAAGAAGATGTGCGAGTTCATGCAGCCCCTTATTACTGATACCATCCGAGAAGAAATACATCGTTCATTAGAGCCCATGATTTCGAGTTTAAGGGAGGAAGTGAAAAACCTTAAGGAGGAAGTCGAGCGGAAGAACAATCAAATACATGTATTGCAGCATACTATTGACTCAAAAACGGACGAACTCGAGCAATATCAACGGAGGAACTCGCTGAGAATTTTCGGCTACACAGAAAGTGATCGCGAGAACACCGATGATATTGCCATTCAAGTAGCTCAAACTCTGAAAGTGGATATAACTTATGCTGACATTGATAGGAGCCATCGTGTAGGTAGGAAAATTGAAGGACGTGATAGGCCAATCATTGTAAAGTTTACCAGCTACAGAAAACGTGCCGAGGTCTTTCGAGCAAAGAGACTTTTAATTAATACTAAAATTACTGTAAGGGAAGATTTGACTAAGAAAAGAGTAGAACTCCTAAGAAAATGTATCGATAAGTTTGGTCTAAAAAATGTATGGACCCAAGATGGCACAATAATAGTGAAAGATAAAAATTACAAAATTAGAATAAATTGTGATGCAGATTTTTTGAAATTATGTAATAGTCAACCTGCCACTAATTAAATTAACTTCATACCTTGTTTGTTTTTTATATTAAGTTGTTAAAGTCCTCTATTTTATTGTAAAAAAATATTTTTCAACACAGTAGGAAAAGTACTGAGTAAGTTTGAGCTTTCTAACTTGCTAGTAAAAGAGAATATTCCAAGCACTTTCGTTATGTTGAACCCTTCGCAGAAACCACATTCCAATGCTGGTGGCCCCTCGCCTGCCAGGACCCCGCTAAGCTCCGAACTACCTGGGAGCGGAAATCCCACAACCCTCGAGAAATTGAAAGAGACATTGGCCGCTTTTCCTCGTCGTCTGAATACAGTGCACATAAATGCACAGTCATTGTGCAAACACCACGATGAAATTCTTGCAATATTTTCGGAAATAACGTTCATATAATAATGATTAGCGAATCGTGGTTGAAACCATCTATTTCATCCAACATTGTCGCGATACCAGGTTATACAATAGTACGTCAAGATCGTAATATTCTTACAGAGAAAGGCACTAACAAATCGGGTGGTGGTGTAGCCATGTATATACGGAATGATTTTAAAACACAAAGTTGTACATTCATCCGCTGCAGAGTCGACTGGTTTGGAATTTTTATTTGTAGAAATTAGGGTAGGTGTAAAACGTTGCCTAGCTATAGTAGTGTATTGGCCACCGAAAACCGGAACATTAAAAGTGCTGGAAGAACACCTTCCGCTGTTATTAGTCATTACGATAGCGTCATCATCATGGGGGACTTCAATTGCAATTTAGTAAATGCAGACAATCACACCGTACGTAATTTTGTGAAAACTTTTGAATCCTTGAATTTGCATATTCTCAAATTAAATCCAACTCATTATTCCTCAAATAGTGAAAGTTGGATTGATCATGTCATTGTTTCGAAGCCTGACAAGGCAATAGTTTACGGCCAGATTCCAGTTCCTGGGAATATCCAGGCATGATTTGTTGTACTTGTCATATTCAATGAACTGCCCTAAGTACAAGCCAAAAATTATTTCGTACCGTGACTACAAACATTTCAATGCAGTTAATTTTCTTTCCGACAGCATCCGTGCGCCGTGGGCAATTAGTGTACCAACAGACGTCTATTGACGACAAAGTTAATGTGTTAAATAATATTGTAAGGGACTTATTCGCTAAACATGCTCCGCTAAAAACATCCAGAGTTACGCGTCCGGCAGCACCATGGTTGAATGATGAAATTCGGGCTTGCATGAAGCATCGCGATCTAGCTCAGAAACGATACCGACGAGAAAAAACGGCCATTCTCAAACTTGAATATACAAAATTGCGTAATATAGTTAACCAAAAAATACGAAATGCTAAGTTGCGATACTACAACACATTGTTTAAAGCACAAACTGATTCTAAACAAATCTGGAACAGTCTTAGAAATATTGGTGTGGGCAAGGATAGATCAACAACTCCAATCATAGATATACCATTGAACGAATTGAATAAACATTTCTTAAATGCGGCTCCTTCATTTGATCCAGTGCTGAAAGCAAACTCTTTATCAAAGTATTCGAGCATCGGTATAGATGACCTCAGAGACAAACTGTACTTTAAATGTGTTGACAATAGAGAGGTTCGTAAAGTTTTAGGGAGTTTACAATCAAATGCAAACGGTTCTGACGGAATTAATGCTAGACAGTGGAAGCTTATTGCAGATATAGCTCTTCCCGTTATTACTCACATTATTAATTACTCACTAACTACGTCTTGTTTCCCAAAGGCATGGAGATTAGCCAAAGTTCATCCTCTTCCGAAGTCCCAAAGCCCTTCGTCTCCCAACGATTTCCGGCCTATAAGTATTCTGCCGACACTATCAAAAATCCTCGAAAAAGTTGTTCATAGGCAAATCTATTCATACTTAGCAGAGTATGGATTATTAAATCCGTACCAGTCCGGTTTCAGGCCAGGTAGAAGTACACAAACCGCATTACTTGAAGTTACCGAAGACCTGAGGAAAGCCCTGGATGATGGGGAAATAACTGTATTAACGCTATTAGATTTCAGCAAAGCCTTTGATTCTGTTGACCATGACCTTTTACTCACAAAATGCAGGAACTTAAACTTTTCGTTAACCACGACGCGGTGGATAGAAGATTACCTTAGAAACCGTCAGCAATTTATTAGTGTCGGGGAGGATTTCTCAGTGACAGAAACAATGACAAAGGGTGTCCCCCAGGGATCCATTCTCGGGCCATTGTTTTTCCTAATATACGTAAATGACTTGCCAAATTCCATTAGTTTCTGTAAACATCATATGTATGCTGACGATCTACAAATTTATATTAGCGGAAGACCCTCTGCACTGAAACAACTAGTAGATAGAACCAATAAGGACTTGGAAAACCTGCTGAATTGGACAAAATTAAACGGCCTTTCCTTGAATCCTGCTAAATCACAGACCATGTTAATTTGTTCAAAAAAAGTTCAATCACGAGTTGATAATCTTCGTATAGAAAATGTTATTCTAGATAAAATCATTGTACCATATTGTTCCGAAGTCAAAAACTTAGGAGTAATTCTTAACAATAACCTCAACTGGGATTCTCATGTAAATAAAGTTACAAAGTTAGTCTATTCACGAATTGGCTCTCTTAGGATTGTTGGAAAGTTTTTACCGGTCAATATTAAAAAAATTGCAATAGAATCCCTCGTCTTTCCGCACTTCGACTATTGCGACGTTGTGTATAACGATTTAAACTTAGCACATGCCACACGGTTACAAAGAGCTCAAAATGCGTGTATTCGTTTTATTTACAATCTAAAAAAATACGATCACATATCGAACATGTTTGAATGTAATCAAATATTGCGGCTAAGCGACAGGCGGATGCTTCATTGTCTATCTCTTCTATTCAAATTACTAAAAACAAAACATCTACCGCATATAACAAGTCGGTTCAGACCTCTTATATCCGCTAGACTCGATAAATCATTATTATTTCAAATACCAAAACATAATTCTAATTATTATAACAAGTCATTTACCGTAGGCGTAACGAGAGCTTGGAACTGTCTCCCAAAGAACATTAAACACAGTCCTTCTGTCAATTCTTTTAAGAAGCTATTAAAAGCTCTATTATTTTCCAAGGCATGTAAGCTTAGCCTCTAATATTTTTGCCATACAATTTACAAAACTCAAACTTACTACGTACTTATGGTAGTGTAATATTATTTCAAATAATTGATGAAAAATATTTTTACCTAGTTGTATTAGTAATTAATTTCATTTTTACTGTCTCTTTTATATTTTTGTCAATTTCTTGCTAAAGAGTGCTCAAGTCCGCTTTTCTTGGAAAACATGATAAAGTAAATGACAAAGAATCAAAATAATATTAATAACTAACCAGATTGAATACGTACACACAAGTTAAGTAATTGTTTAGCATCTAAACTAAAATTTATATTGATTGCCGGGAAATCATTAAGCCTTTAAAGACCTCCTTCAAAAACAAGATTTATAATTTAATTTGTACTCAAACGGTTTTTAAACTTAACTGAACTCTCATTCCCAAGAAATCGGCGGTTTATTTTTATTATAAATCATCATAAAGTGTAGAATGTTTATCTGCTACTATCTATTTATCTTAAAATTAAATTTCTTTTGTCTGTGACATCTGTAAACTTTAAATTTTCTTTTCGCTGGACATCTTATAAAATAACTTTTATTTGATTGTAACTAATATAGAAATTGAAAATATTCTAATCTTTATTCCTTATAATTATCAATTGTATGTATCAATATTATGTTACCATATTGTTGCAGATATTGTATCACTACTTAACATTTCACAATATTTATTCTTATTGTATAAGTTTTGTTTCTTATTTTTGCCTTTTTTGTATTACCATTGATTATTTTTCTTCTAATTAATTTATATTGTAATTTATTATTTTTCTAATTAATGTATTAAGTAAATTTAGATTTACTATTTTTGTCAATGTCCTCGGCCTTCAGCCGCCATCCTGATTGAGGTTTTCTGGGTTTACTCAATCGCTTAAGGCGTATGCCGGGATGGTCCCTAGTTTTCTCTCCCAGAAGTAAAAGTATCTTGCCCCCCTAGATCTTCTTCCTAGTTTAGGAAATAATGTATTTATTTAATGTGGTTAGGCGGAAGAGCAGGCCAAATGGCCTGAGCCTCGCCACTAATAAAGGCAATTTTATTATTTATTATTATTATTATTATCCATCTAGTAACGAATATCCGTCACTGTCAGCACTGAACCCACAAGAGCCACAGTTGTCAAAGTCACAATTGAGACACCGGAAATGGTATTCTCAGCCAGTAACAAAAATTTTGAAATTATGATGTTAACCATTGGAAGAAAGTTGTCTTTTAAAATGATTATATGAAAAGGAGAACATAATTTCTGTTTCTCACTAATTTCGTGGAATGCATGATTTGTAAAGATTATCAATACATGAAACGAGTGGATCCTTACAATCAATTCTAGAGGACAGAAGGGGTAGAATGACATGGGGCTTAGGTACAAAATTGGACTTTCGAACACTGCATCAAAATGCTTCGCATCTGACAGGCAGCAAGTCGCAACGTCAAAACACAGGTCGGGGTGGAAAGGAAAGAGTAGGAAGGACTGAATGAATCGTTTCAAGGGAGAATATGGAACACAGAAAAACAATTCCGGATATTGGAAATTTGCTCCTGAGGAAATTCCTTTCGAGTACAACTCGTCAAATGCTGTAAACACTGGATACATAGAACATCTCTGTTTAAAAAAAGAAAAATAGGGTTCGAGTCTCCTATTCTCCGATTCTTTTTACTGAATCACCGGTTCACATATGCTTCGCATCTGACAAGGTGCAAGTCGCAACGTTTAAAAACACAGGTCGGGATGGAAAGGAAAGAATAGGAAGGACTGAATGAATCGTTTCAAGGGAGAATATGGAACACAGAAAACAATTCCGGATATTGGAAATTTGCTCCTCAGCAAATTCCTCTCCAGTACAATTCGTCAAATGCTGTAAACACTGGAGATACAGAACTCCCCCCCCCAAAAAAAAACTACGGTTCGAGCCTCCTATTGGATTCTTTTAACTGAATCCTATAACCGATCGCGGGCATGTCGCTTGGGCCGGCAGCCAACAAGGTGGGCGTGCGGGCGGGGCGGTCCGCGCTGTCTCCAGCTGTCAGCGGCGCGCGCGGCGGCGGCGGCCGGCGACGCGGTAAATGGCCCGTCAGCGCCCCCGGCGCCGGCGAAGGGGGCGGGGGCGGCATTCATCCTGCTCCAGGGCCACCCCGCGCGCCGGCGCGGCGCACGCGTGCACACGCCCTGCCCCCGCCCCGCCCCGCCCCGCGTGCGCCCGCGGATGCGGCCTGCGGTTGCACGCGTCGCGGTCACGCCCCGCGCGACGCATTGCGCTGTCACGCGCCCCCCTCCCGCCCGCCTCGCCCGCCGCAATATCCAAGATGGACCGCGCGCGGGGAGATGGGCAGTGCACGCCCGGAATTGTAAGCGTGGGTGCGGTTGAGGGGAAATGGGAAGGCGGTGTGTGTTGTGGATTAACTGACCTTCGAAATATTTCTGAACATTAGTTGAGTCATGTGATGGTAGAGTGCAGGAAAGCTACTTTACTGTTCTGATTCTCAATTACCAAAGTAGAAATAGGAATAGAGAATAAAAAACAGATAAAATAAAAAATGTGAAGCAGACACGGCTTCTGAAGGGCAATGCATTGAATGGATTTTGCGAGTAAACAGAGCTTGGAGATTACGCCGCCCGCGCTGCCTGCCGCAATATCCAAGAAGGACCGCGCGCGGGTAGATGGGCAGTGCACGCCCGGAATTGTAAGCGTGGGTGCGGTTGAGGGGAAATGGGAAAGCGGTGTGTGTTGTGGATTAACTGACCTTCGAAATATTTCTGAACATTAGTTGAGTCATGTGATGGTAGAGTGCAGGAAAGCTACTTTACTGTTCTGATTCTCAATTACCAAAGTAGAAATAGGAATAGAGAATAAAAAAACAGATAAAATAAAAATGTGAAGCAGACACGGCTTCTGAAGGGCAATGCATTGAATGGATTTTGCGAGTAAACAGAGCTTGGAGATTACGCCGCCCGCGCTGCCTGCCGCAATATCCAAGAAGGACCGCGCGCGGGTAGATGGGCAGTGCACGCCCGGAATTGTAAGCGTGGGTGCGGTTGAGGGGAAATGGGAAAGCGGGTGTGTTGTGGATTAACTGACCTTCGAAATATTTCTGAACATTAGTTGAGTCATGTGATGGTAGAGTGCAGGAAAGCTACTTTACTGTTCTGATTCTCAATTACCAAAGTAGAAATAGGAATAGAGAATAAAAAACAGATAAAATAAAAATGTGAAGCAGACACGGCTTCTGAAGGGCAATGCATTGAATGGATTTTGCGAGTAAACAGAGCTTGGAGATTACGCCGCCCGCGCTGCCTGCCGCAATATCCAAGAAGGACCGCGCGCGGGTAGATGGGCAGTGCACGCCCGGAATTGTAAGCGTGGGTGCGGTTGAGGGGAAATGGGAAGGCGGTATGTGTTGTGGATTAACTGACCTTCGAAATATTTCTGAACATTAGTTGAGTCATGTGATGGTAGAGTGCAGGAAAGCTACTTTACTGTTCTGATTCTCAATTACCAAAGTAGAAATAGGAATAGAGAATAAAAAACAGATAAAATAAAAATGTGAAGCAGACACGGCTTCTGAAGGGCAATGCAATTGAATGGATTTGCGAGTAAACAGAGCTTGGAGATTACGCCGCCCGCGCTGCCTGCCGCAATATCCAAGAAGGACCGCGCGCGGGTAGATGGGGCAGTGCACGCCCGGAATTGTAAGCGTGGGTGCGGTTGAGGGGAAATGGGAAGGCGGTGTGTGTTGTGGATTAACTGACCTTCGAAATATTTCTGAACATTAGTTGAGTCATGTGATGGTAGAGTGCAGGAAAGCTACTTTACTGTTCTGATTCTCAATTACCAAAGTAGAAATAGGAATAGAGAATAAAAAACAGATAAAATAAAAATGTGAAGCAGACACGGCTTCTGAAGGGCAATGCATTGAATGGATTTTGCGAGTAAACAGAGCTTGGAGATTACGCCGCCCGCGCTGCCTGCCGCAATATCCAAGAAGGACCGCGCGCGGGTAGATGGGCAGTGCACGCCCGGAATTGTAAGCGTGGGTGCGGTTGAGGGGAAATGGGAAGGCGGTATGTGTTGTGGATTAACTGACCTTCGAAATATTTCTGAACATTAGTTGAGTCATGTGATGGTAGAGTGCAGGAAAGCTACTTTACTGTTCTGATTCTGAATTACCAAAGTAGAAATAGGAATAGAGAATAAAAAACAGATAAAATAAAAATGTGAAGCAGAGACGGCTTCTGAAGGGCAATGCATTGAATGCATTTTGCGAGTAAACAGAGCTTGGAGATTACGCCGCCCGCGCTGCCTGCCGCAATATCCAAGAAGGACCGCGCGCGGGTAGATGGGCAGTGCACGCCCGGAATTGTAAGCGTGGGTGCGGTTGAGGGGAAATGGGAAGGCGGTATGTGTTGTGGATTAACTGACCTTCGAAATATTTCTGAACATTAGTTGAGTCATGTGATGGTAGAGTGCAGGAAAGCTACTTTACTGTTCTGATTCTGAATTATCAAAGTAGAAATAGGAATAGAGAATAAAAAACAGATAAAATAAAAATGTGAAGCAGACACGGCTTCTGAAGGGCAATGCATTGAATGGATTTTGCGAGTAAACAGAGCTTGGAGATTACGCCGCCCGCGCTGCCTGCCGCAATATCCAAGAAGGACCGCGCGCGGGTAGATGGGCAGTGCACGTCCGCAATTGTAAGAGTGGGTGTGGTTCAAGGGTAATGGGAAGACGGTGTGTGTTGTGGGTTAATTGACCTTAAAAATATTTCTGAACATTAGTTTAGTCATGTGATGGGCGGGGGAAAGATTTTTTACTGTGGAGATTGTTTTCAGACTTCATAGAATTAGCGAAGTAGATACAAAGAACTGAGAATGAAAACAGGCAAAAGAAAAATGTAAAGTGGAGATGGCTTCTGAAGGATAATGAATTGCGTGAAAACAAAATGAATAAAACGTAAATAAAGTTTTCCTTTACAGACCAGTTTTTTCTTTGAGAAAGCAATGCAGGAAGGACATTTCGGACAGGTTCTACGTCGTGACAGGAATGTTTTTGTCGTAAATGCATTTATGACACCCCAGGCAAATTGATAAAGAAAAAAGCTTATTTACATAAAAATATAGTAATTATTACTTGATTATATGGAGAATGTGCATTGTGTTAGACCTTCACTGAAGAATGCATGTCGAAGATTTTTCGGCGATGACACATTTTATGAGAAGCATCACAAAAGTATTTTGATTCATTAAAAAATAATTTAATATGATATTTTTTGTACTTTTTCAAATATAAAAATGCTTGTCGAACTCTGACCATTTAAAAAAAAAGCCTTTCTGGTAAATCTTTCCAACCATAACATTTCTACGCACTCGAACAATATTCATAGTTTATTTACAAACCGGTGGACAAAACGTTGGCTGGCGAGCGTTTCGATAAGGTTTACGCGACAGATACGGGCAGCCCGCCCGCGCCACGCTGCCTGGACGCCAAGATACGCGCGCCGTGATGACCTAGTTCATACAAACGCCCCCGCAGTCACGTGCGCGCAGCTATCGCGACTATTCGTCACGCGCTTATCACACGCGTGCGCACGCACCCGACGGCCCATCGCTTCCGGGACAGCGTGTCCCCGGCGCCAACTATCTCCTCGCGTTGCGCCCTTTCTTACCTCATTAGCCGTACGTTTGCGTGCGTGAGGGCGAGGTGCGGATACGGCTGTACGTAATACGTTAAAGTCCTAACGCTATCGCCGAGAGGGCGTGTTCCTACACCGTGTTTTCTGGAGTTCGCATCCGCGCAGTTCATATAAAATCGTGCTGTCCGTCTTTCTGCGGGCGATAGTCGTCGCCTGAACAATTAATGTGTCCCAGAGAGTGGGTGCAAAGTCAACTACAAATTGCATGCAATTTTTAGATCCATTTTGTTCATTTCGGACAGGTAAAAAGCATACTTTTATTGCGACTGCAAATTATTTATGTGCATAATTCCAGGTAATTTTTTTAGACGAACGTTGTTCAAAATAGATAAAGTATTCGGGTCAATAGTGCTTGTTAGACATGTGGAAATACAATTTGAAAAATGGAGTTAATAGTTTCAGTGCTGAAAATATGCGAACAAGATAATATTTCAACACAAAATAAACTGCAGCTTCAAAACATCGCACTGCTAAATTTTGTAATTAAAAGTCATTAAAAAGTGTAATTTTCAATTAAAATATTTGTTGTTTGTAGCACGTTATTAAAAATGTGGAGAAAATAAATCTCTCTACCAAAATGTACACATTAATATCGTAATACACAATTGAAAATAACCTACGAACGACAAAAAAGGTGCCAATTTTCCCTACTGTTCTAACTTCAAAGCAATGTCGACAATACAGTAGTCTTTAAAACAAGTGAAGATAAAATGGTTTCATATTTATAAAGTCTTAAAAAGCATTTCTGAAAAACTATTACCAAATAATAAAACTCGTTAACAAATAATATTTTGTGTTGATGTAGTCTAAGCACATTAAGCCTTTTAACGTTATTAAAGCATGAATGCTTAAGATCTCTTCATGAATTTAGTAGTAGAACAAGGGTAACAATACAAAGTTACGAATTCGATAATTTAAATATCTCAGTTCCGCACGTGCCATTGTACTTCCGAGTCCCGACCACTGATTCGTTCTCCGGCGCCAACTCGCGATTCGACTCCGGGAACCAGGCCGACGACCTCATCGCCGACTCCGCACGTGTTGACAGATAACACAAAATAGTTTGCTCAAATTGTATCGGAGTTCCATCCCGAAGCGGCGGAGCGAGCTGGGAGGGGTGATGGTGGGGGCGGGGGAGGGGCTCTCGGAGTTGGAAGTTCGCGAGCGAAAGTTGTCTTTAATCTGTTCGGTTTATAGAAGCAACGTTCGTTCCAAGTTATGTACTTTGCTTTCTCGGAAGTTTGTGTACATTGCCAAAGAATGTGCTGTGCACCGTGAGGGGAGGGGGAGGAGGAAACGGAAGGGAGGGGGAGGGGGCTCTGCACCGGGCGTTTCCGGTGAAGGGCGAAGGGCAGACGCAGAGGCGAGGCGCCACCTGGGTGTGAAGAAGGACCTCCTGATGGGAAACAGAAGGCACACTGCTGCTCCTTTCAGGCGCTTCCCGAACTAGTAAAAATTGAACTATCATTCTGGGCATTATAATGATCATCACAATAACGCCAACAATAATTATTCACTGACAGAAGACTGCAACAGCTAAAATTGCTGCTGTGAAATGTGTGAAAATGGGCCCGAGAGCAGTAAAAATTTGCAGTTCTGAAACGGTTCTCGCAAATAGTGTAACCGCATTCGTACTCGTCTCTTGACGTCAGCTGACGTCACGTGACGTGAGAAATTGAGGATTAACACAGTCAAATATTCGCAACATTTCAGTCGAAATCTGGTATTTCTTCAGTCTTCCTGGTTATCTAACTAAACCGTTGTGATCTGTCACATGACCACATGCTGGTTAGTTTTCGTTGATAAGTAATGTAGGTACGATGTTGTGATAACGGGTATGAATACACTAGTATATAGTACATTATAATGCAAGCGAGGTGCGAGCGAGTGTCGTGAACTTCCTACGAATGTATTTACACTGATTTCATGAAGTTTCATACACTATTTTTTCTACTACTTATGATATCTACTAGCAGTTAAACATTTACATTGAAATGATACTTGATAGTGGGTATACAGGATTCAACCAACACCTAGGGAACTGCTACGTATTCACAACAGATGCTCCGTCATCTACCTACGGACCAGTGATTAATCATTTCTCAGTGCCTGTTTTGTTAACTTATCTGTGATTGGGCAACCACCTGTATACTAGCAGATATTGTACGAGCCATCTAACAAGATAGCAAAATCGCAGCCATCTAACAAGATAATAAAAGAATGAGATTGGGAAAATATCGCAGATCTTTTGTATTTACAAGTATATTACACAAGATATATCATCTACACGGTAAAATACAGATCTGAGATTTAGACAACCGATGGCTGGATTGGTATGTTTAAGGAAAGAAATCATATTTAAAAGTTAATTTAAAATGCATGAGCTTTTAGCGATATTGTAAATTACAATGCAGGTTAATACTACTATGAAATGTAAATATTGAAGTCGATTTCGACAAGGTCTGTTAATTTAATTCGCATTTTCAAACAATTATTCACACTTTTAATGTATAATGTATTTATTAAATGTAGCAATTACTTAGAGATTAAAATATTGTGATTTTAAATATTTATTTATTTCTTGTAGCCTTTATTGACTGTGGAAACCTGTCAAAAATATGATTGTCTTATCATACATGAAAAAATATGAAATTTGTAAAAGTATTAAAATACAGAAGAACTATGTAATTTGAACAGCTCAAGAACATAAGTATTTTTCTACGGTATTTCTCTCAAATGGAATTCAGAATTGACAAAGATGGAATATTGGGCAGTGTTAAATTAAGGTAGGTTTGGTTCATTTAGTTGTGCGTTAATGAGCACAAAAACAAAAGAGAAAATAACTGTTACAATAATAAATAACCATCGCTACACGCTACCACCTATTTTTAATTCTTTCTAATTCAAACAGCAAATATTCTATAGTCATTTAAAAATGCTCTGTAATAAATAAATCTCAGTAAGTTAAAAAGTTAGGAACAAATCGGGCGTCTTGAACCTTTTCAAAATCCCCGTCTCCCCTGCAGAATCTTCCCAAAGTAGACATCGAGTCAAGTCGGATATACATGGAACTGACGTAGCGGAACGAAGTAATTCTCCACAGCGTTGGAGATTTTTCTGAGCATCTAAATAAAATGCTTTATGGCAGAAACTGCTTGTAATAGATCGGCGGAGAATTCATAAGCTGGTTGCTGTAGTTTCTGCTTCTGTGAGTAGCTTTCTTCATAAATTATACATTTGGCTTTTGGGAAAACTTGAGTATCAAACCTACTTCTTCGTTTTGTTTGTGGTTTAAAGAGGATCGCTTCCCAGGTTGAAAGACGAGTAAAACCAGCAATTCGAGAGACAGTTTCTTTGCAATATTATTTGCATTTTGTTAGAACGATATTTATGCTATGAAAGAGAAGGAGTAGCCTGCAGTACTGAATGTCGTTGCGGGGTTCACAATTGGAGTTTTGTAGACAAGGTTTCAGTCCTGAGAATGTTCTCAATTTTCTTTCTGTTATTCTTGAACCGGGAGAAAGGTTGGAAGATGTTTTCCTTCATAAAAAGCAGGCACGCGGTGTATTGACGTACGTGAAAATCCCTGACCTAAAGTCATCGAAATGAAAACTAATTTGTTTAAATTAAAAAATATCAAACGGGTAAATTTCATAAAATAAACGAACAGTATTCTCACACGAACACGGCTCCTCATACAATTACTGACAGTATTTTGAGTCCTCTTGCGCGTTTTAATCAAAAATAAAAATATATTTTTTTAACGTTTAAAAGGCAGTGTGAAACCCTGGCAAAAACTCGTTGAAAGCAAGGTGATAGCTCAGCGTACGTCAAAAGCTCTTAAAGTGCAAGACAAGTGCAAAACAAGCGTAAGGCAAATGTAAGGCAATTCAAGGCGAGTGTAAGGCGATTGCAAAGCGATTACAAGGCAATTGCAAGGCGAGTACAAGAGGGTTGTACGGCTATTGCAAGACGATTGCCAGGCAAGTGCAAGGCGATTTCCAGGCGATTACAAGGCGGTTGCAAATCGAGTGCAAGACGAGAGCATGGCGAATGCAAGGCAAGGGCAAGGCAAGTATAAGGCGAGCGCAAGGGGGTTGCAAGGCTATTGCAAGATTGCAAGTCGATTGCCTAGTTCAGTGGTGTCAAGGCCTTCTAGTGGTGGCAGTGGTACGCCTCGCGGCACTGTGCCATGCCACGAGCTTCTCTGCGCCACTTGCGTCGAGAGAGGAAAGTATTAGTGATCCCGCCGTTTTAGAATAGTGTATCTTGCGGCAGAGTTATGAATGGCGTAGAGAGGCGATTTCGTCGTGGCGTCGACTTTCACAACACTGGCTTAACGATTGTAAGGCGAGTGCTAGACGAGAGCAAGGCGAGAGCGAGACGAGAGAAAGGCGAATGCGCGACAAGAATGAGATTGGAGTTCAACGATAAGACGTTGAGAGCAACGAGCGGCGAGAGCGCCCCGAGAGCTGTGCCAAAGCGCGGAAAACGCTCAGTCGAGAGCAAGCCAGGCGAGAGCATGGCGGAGGCCAGCCAGAAGCAGGGCCAAAGCGAAGCGGACTGAGCGAGCGAGCGTATATGACGGGGAGCGCCTTTGGGAATAGAGGGCAGAGCGCTCGTGGCCATGCTCGGAGGCGACTGCGGCCCGGAGACGAGTGGAATTCGCGATGGGCGTGGGACAATCTTTGGCTGCTTGAGGACTCCGCCGCGGGACAGCAACCGATGGCGTTGTACTGGACCCCTCCGCTCAGCGCCGCATGCACACACACGCTTCGCCGGCAGGTGGCGCTCACTCCACAACATGATCATGGCGGAAAGGTCATGGCTTCAAAATTCGGCAAAGAAAACAGAGAACAGATGTACGTAAATTCTCATTTGTTAATAGAACCATACAAAATTGGAACAAATTACCTCCAGCAGTGCTAGAGACTTTCCCTCAGAATGTCAAAAATTTTAAAATTAGATTAAATAAATTGTAATTTTATTTTAGAATATGTTAACATTATTGTTTTTATTCTTGTTATTTTATATTAAGATTAGCTTTAGCATAGGGTTAATGCATTAATTTTATAAAATTGTATTCAGTAATGTTGTTTGATGTTCATTTTATGTATTTGTTGTATTAATGTAGTTGTTTGATGTTTGTTTTATGTAGATTAATTGATTAGAAAACGCTACCACCGGAATAATTTCATGTATCCTAAGTAGCGAAATAAATATTCTATTCTATTCTAAAACATCGATGTTAATAATTAGGGAGAGGACTTCAATACAACGCCCCAAAACCATCGATGTTTCAACACCGTTTCGTAACTTACAACGTATATACTTGCATAGAGCAGAATTTAATTTGACGGCGGCTATTAATTGACAAGTAAGATTTAAGGGACAAAACAAAGTTTAAAAATACTAAGAATGATGTTTAAAAAATTAGTCAAAGCCTGAGCGCTCAAGATCATCTCAAAGGGGTCACAGATTCTTCAATTGGCCATCGATTGGTACGGGAAGACAGGGAGTTCATACGCATATGTTGCATAAATTTAGTGGTATCAGTTATTTCATATTTTAACTTAAAAAATGTGATTACGGTTTTTTTCTTTCACAAACTGCCGAAAACGTAAAAACATTAACCCTCAAATAGTGTCTGTTATAGTGAAGCTTTTCAGTTTTAGTGTTTCCAGTGTGAATCAGATAAAAGCGGCTCTCATTAATTTCAAGCAACAAATCTATAAGGTATCTTCAAGTGCTACGTGCGAGCTCCACGGCAAGCAGCGATAGGTATCTGGTAGCGATCTGGTAGCATTAGTTGGGCCTGTTCTAAAAAAGCGTAATTTCTCTTCATAAATTTTATTAAAAATCTATGTTAATATTATGCAATAAATAATACACATAGCTCTTAATGTAGGGAATATTTAAGTATCACATATAGATATATACTACTCAAGTTTATAAAATGTCTTGTTCTTAGGAATTCTTTCATCAGAAGATCTATGATACACAATACAGATCTTCATAAACAGTGCTTCAGGTCTTCAAGCTTCTAATGTTTTGGAGAACTGCATCTCGTTACTCCATTTCATTCTAAGATAACTATTTCAGTTATTTGAATCATTATTTTAATGCGAGGTGTGTCCATTCATTGTTATTGTTCTATTAAAAACCTAAAAGAATCTTATTTCACAAACTGATTACGTAATAGCTACAATCGAATGTCGTTATTCCTCATGAGATTCCATTAAGTACAACAGTTAAGTAAGGGAGTTCCGTGATGTGGTGTTTATGATGTCCAGTTCATAAGTGGATGAAGTCATAGTCATGTCATAAACGAATATTTTATGATGAGCAGAAGACTCCATTATAGTATTCGTAGTGCGATTCATTTTAATTACAATATAATGGGCCTTTGTATAATCGTTAAAATTATTACTCAACACTGTAGCCAGTATGTTTTACAACTGGGAAATTCGATAAAAAAAAGAATCTCTCATCTTATCACTTCTTACACCGTCCAATGTACATCATCCATTTCACACCTTCAATCTCACCACACAGAATCTCATCTCCACCATTTTACTAATCACGACAGGACTGTCTCCCACACCCTTCACTACTCGTCTTCCAACTCGCCATACAGAAACATCCCAAGCCGTGGTCTTGCTCATCACTACTACTTCCTCCTTTGTTACACATCTCACTTTTTGCTCATTTCTCGCCCCCTCTCTTTCACACCACCCACTCCCCACATTCCGTCTCACATTAAAACTTCAAACCTCTGCAGCATCGTTAACCGGAAGTCCTGGAGTTTGAATCCCGATGGGAGGGGAGAGATTTTTTCGATACTAGCTAGACAGCTGTGTGGAATTCAACCACTAACTGGAGCGCCTCGCTAGACTCGTATCCCATGCTTTCTCCGATCAACACCAGGCGAATGCCGGAGGATTACTCTAACAAACGGGCCATGGACCGCGCGCAATCCATCCTCCTTCCTTGCTCCTACTCCGTCCCCCCAAATACAGACTTACATACGCTAAACTACCCCACCCATGTCGGTGATTGATTAATTGATTGTTAGTGATTCCGGGGCGTCAACTAGGTCATTAGTCACTAGTCTGAGTTTATTAGTCTCGTAAGTGTAGTGCATGTTTTCCCCTCGGGAGATGGCCGTGATCTTACCCCGTGGATGGCGGCGACCTACCGGCGTCGGCGAGAAAGAGGAAGGAAAGATCGTACGCGGGCCGTGGCCGGTTTGTTAGGATACTGCTCCGGCATGTGCCCGGTGTTGATAGGGCAAACCACGGAAAGCTACCGACCTGAGCTGCCGGCCGGATCCAGACAGCGACTGAATTCGACATAAAAAGAAGAAAAAACCGCAGGCAAATGAATAGGTCGGCGACCGATCTAATGCCCGAGAGGAGGAGAAAGCGCCATCTCCCGAGTTAAATAGTGGACGTCATTTACAGGACTAATACCCTTAGCAGTTGCCGCGCGCGGAATCAAACATGAGTCACCAACCCCAAGAATTCCCAATCCGCCAGCACTCACATGTTCCTGGTAGCCTCCACCGCTTCCACACCACCGCCTCCTCCTCCTCCTCCTCCTCCTTCTCCTTTTCCTCCTTCTCGTCTTCCTCCTACTCCTGCTCCTTCTCGTCCTCCTCCTCTTCCTCCTCCTTCTTCTTCTTCTTCTTCTCGTCCTTCTCCTCCTCTTTCTCCTCGTCCTTCTCCTCCTCCTCTTCCTCATTCTCCTCTTCCTTCTCCTCCTCCTCTTCCTCATTATCCTATTCCTTCTCCTCCTCCTCCTCTTCCTCATTATCCTCTTCCTTCTCCTCCTCCTCTTCCTCATTCTCCTCCTCCTCCTCCTTCTTCTTCTCCTCCTCCTTCTCCTCCTCCTTCTCCTCCTCCTTCTCCTCCTCCTCCTTCTCCTCTTCCTTCTCCTCTTCCTTCTCCTCCTCCTCTTCCTCATTCTCCTCTTCCTTCTCCTCCTCCTCTTCCTCATTCTCCTCTTCCTTCTCCTCCTCTTCCTCATTCTCCTTTTCCTTCTCCTCCTCCTCTTCCTCATTCTCCTCTTCCTTCTCCTCCTCTTCCTCATTCTCCTCTTCCTTCTCATCTTCTCTTCCTCCTCCTCCCCCCCCTGGGCAGCCCCTGTCCCCTCCTCCGCTCGCGCGTCCGGCAGCGTCTCCTCCGGCGCCGCGCCGCGCCACCTGCTCCGCCCGCCGTAAGAAGATTACGCGCCTTCATCGCGCGCCCGGCCGCCGCGCGCGCTTTCTTCCGCCGGCAGGGGCTTTGCGCACTCCTCCAAACTGCGTGTGGGAGCGGCCGCCGCCCCGCTCACCTGCGGCCGTTAGGGGTGCGCAAGCGAGCGGTGCTCTGGCGCGCCCATACACCAACGAGCACGGCTCGCAACTCGTGCTTGCGCCGTTCACTGTCGTTTTGTAGAGTACGACTGCGAGAGGTCTGGCATGTAAAACGCGACCCTTCCTCCCCCCCCCAAAAAAAGATAACGGAAAGATCTGAAAGATCGAATTTTGTTGGTTATAATGAGAAGAAAAAAATCTCCAGACCCAAGTCTTCGATTTATTATTTCGAATTTCCGGGCGCACCAACAGCTAAAGTCATTTAGGAATCCCCTACAGCGGGCCACCGCCGAAGGCAGGACGAGCTCTACGTCCCCGACCGGTCTCGCGACATGTAAGGGGATGTAGTAAGTGTACGTGCAAGATTGTATAAGTGAGGGTGAGGATAGGAAAAAGAAGAGGAAGAAAAAGTAGCTCGTGGTCCGTGGCCCATTTGTGAGGGTACTGCTCCAGCATGCGTCTGGTGTTGATTGGAGAAACCACGGAAAACTACCGTCTCCTCCGATCAGAGCAGCCCACCGCTAGAATTCTCCTCCAGATAGACAGCTGAACTCGACAAAGCTAATTAGTGTCGAAAATCCAGGTAGTCGGAACTCGAACTGTAGGACGGTGTTGTCAAGCTCGATGCCACGAGCGAGAGTCCGTGACACGAGTGCCATGACGAAATCGCCCCTCCACGTAGTTCATCACCCCGCCACCAGACAACGCCATCCCTACTGTAAAACGGCAGGGTCTAATAGTTTCCTTTCCCAGCGCTAGTTGCACAGAGAAGCTCTTGGCATGCTAGGGTGCCACGACGCGCGCCATAGCCACCAGTAGAAGACCTTAACGCCACTGGTGTATGACTTACCCGGTCAAACGCACTGTAGTGACATCAATTGATGTCCGCGGCCACCCCTGCTGGTCCAAGGTTTTCAATGATACGCTTTAAGGCCATCGCACGCACCGTTTTTGAGCCACGCACTATCCTTGTGAAGTTGCAAGCAATTAAGGGGTATGTGTGAAAGTTGCTGTTTACTTTTGAATCTGTATTATTTACGCCTTTTTTCAGCCCCTGCTGTCTGTCGCACTGACCCCACAATTGTGCGGGCGGTGGAGGCAATAATTTGGCAATCTTTATGAGCTATGAGAGGAAGCCCCGCTCACTGGCAGATGGCCCATTTTACTACCCATCGTATTAAACAGTTGGAAAAAAAGTTTGTTATTTTTAGAAATTTGTGCAGTAGGAAACACCAGTCATTAGTTTCAAATGTTTAATTAATGTAAACACATGGCATTCAATTGTCATTTAATTTAATGATGACTTGGCGTTTCTGGATTCTGGCATGCTCTTCCATGGTTTCGACGAGTTATTACCGTAGAGTTGGAGAGTCTCTAGCCCACACAATCCTTAACATGTGCCATTTACTGGATGAAGCAATAGCCTTAGAAAGTTCATCTCTGCAGCCTTTGTTATTCCCATAGTGTGTCGTAAGGTGCACAAAATGAGAGTTTTACAATTACGAATATGTAGCTTGTCTTTGGATCATTCCATCGGAAAACAAATCTTCAATATTATAGAAAATATGTGCACGCAAGTGTGCTCCAGTTTTCAATTTGTATTCGCGTGTAATAGATACAATAACTCTGTTTTTTCGTCTATCCCTCGCCCCTCCACTCTCAGCGCGTCATTCTCACGGAGGATTTACGAATTTCGAGGATTGCGATACCACCGGCGCGTGTGCATTTCTCAGCATTAGAATGCCAAGGCATTGTGTACAGCGCGATGTGGGATGCCAGTC
This sequence comes from Acheta domesticus, assembly GCA_031308135.1. Lineage (NCBI taxonomy): Eukaryota > Metazoa > Arthropoda > Insecta > Orthoptera > Gryllidae > Acheta > Acheta domesticus. The sequence continues at coordinate 201,714,603 of JAHLJT010004567.1, read as the reverse complement.
GCCCGAAGGCGAAGCTTGAGATTTACGTGAAGTCTGACAAGGACGTCCCGCCGCTCCTTCCGTGCGTGTCATGACCGTCATCCACACCTACAGAAGATCCAGAGAAGAAGGCGCTTCTTCCGTGAGAAGAGTAAACATGGCCTCGGACTACAAGAAGTGTTGAGGTATACAGCGAGATAGGCATTATTTAAAAGGAAACAAAACTGTTACTATTGTTTACACAGCTGAAGACGAAATGCAAAACCACGACTCATTCATTTTATGAATGAATCGTTCTTTCACCAAAGAGGTCATTTTTGACGTCTGGCTTCCATTTTTAAATGGCTTCCTACCTATAACTTCAATTTCATTACCTACGGACTGTGTAACATAAAATAACAATACTTTTGTACTTTTACACTTGCACACCAACATTGTTTGTCCAAATACCGCTAATAACCGTGTTGGTAACTCATCTATACCGACTGTTCGTTCGAATTCCTGGTGTGCAGGTTTTCATATAGGGACAGTGGGTTGGAGTGCAGGAATACCCCAATTTAAAAACTGCGTAGTAAGGAAAAGTACATACCACTTGTATGAACATGTCGTCCACGTTCACTCAGAAATAAAGTATTTGAATGAGAAGAAATCGACCCTTTCATTTACATTTTGTATTGAATTTTAAAACTACAAAAGAATTTCACCTATTTAGTTTGCAGAGAATCCTTCGTTATCAAATATTGTATTAATGCTTGAAAATAAAAAAAAAATCCTCCGAAGATACATTACTACTTAGAGACGGCAAACTGTCCATCTTATTTTTAATACTTCAGTAGTATTGTTGTCAATTATTTCAATTAAGCACATTTCGCTGTAATTCTGAAAGGGGCTATATATTTTGAGGATGACTGTTGTGCAGTAAAACTTTGTTTACACGAATTCCAAGAAATCGAAATAATCAACAGTGGCGTTGTAAAAATGCATGCTTTCCGATTATAAAATTTATCTGTAATTCCTTGCAGGGAGTCTTTTGTTCGCGTTACGGGGAAATTCGAGTTAACCGAGAACGTGCTAACGATGCTTCACTGTATTTTGATAATTTGCGACCTACATGAAAATAATTTGACATCCATAAATTAATATAGTCTCTGCAATGTATTTGTATATATTTATTATATAAAATTATCATAAACAGAATTCTTGACAGAAAGAAGGAACAAAAAGTCTAAGTTATTGTATGTATATTTTAGCATATAATTAATTAAGTTTGCTTATGTAAAAAAGTCTATTGCAAAGTTTCTAGTCTGGATAACTTTACAAGTAGCATAACACAGCAAAAAACGTTTTTTGCAATTGTATGTCCTATTGCAATTGTCATTAATCCGAGTATTTCATATTAACATTACATCGATTCTTGCCTGATTAATTTTCATATCGCCTTTGTTTAAAATGCGTAATTTCGCGTTATCATCAAAATTGCAGATTCAAATTTCCAGTGTCTCATTTGCAAGTCTTTTACGAGATATCAGATTGCAAAACAACATTGGCAGGGCACTTGGAAATTCTGAAAATTCCTTCTCATCGTTGGGAAATGTTAATAGCTGTATAAAACGCAGTTTTGGATTGTCAAAATTAGTTTTCGCACCTAGTGCTCTACGATTTGTGCTGAGTTTTACAAGTGACTCAAATAAGTTAATATGGACAGCAAAAAGGTTTTCGTAATATTACGTAACCGTTACTAATGCGAAAAAGTACTGCTTTTTCGCATTAGTTTTGTTCTTTTTCATTCATACGTCATTAATATTAGTAATGTCAGCACTATTTCGTGTGGAGTACGAGAGAAAACCGCCCTGTCTTAAAATTTTGTACCACACACGTCTACGAACTATTTGACGATAATTAACTTTCAATGTACACAATGTAGACTAATATTCAACGGAGAAAGAAAGAAAAGTACGGATGACGACGTTAACCTGACCTGTATTAGGTATGACCAAAATATGAAAATGAAAAATCATGTGTGAGGCTAAATTTATTAGTAAACATTGTTTTCTAGAGAAACTATTCAATACTTCTGTTATAACTGTTTACAACTAATTATTTAAATGCTCCGTTCAGGTTTACAATCAGCTATTGTTAATCTTTAGATGTAATAAATGGTTGTGTTTGACTAGCGACTGGCACGAACATACCATCTTCATAAAATGTATATTATCCTAAATGTTGACAGGCTCTTTCCGCAAATACAAACGTTTATGCAAACGCAAAAGTGTTTAAGAAGCTGCGCCATTCCTGTGTGTGTGTGTGGTGTGTGTGGTGTGTGTGTGTGTGGTGTGTGTGTGTAGTGTGTGTGTAGTGTGTGTGTGGTGTGTGTGGTGTGTGTGGTGTGTGGTGTGTGTGGTGTGTGTGGTGTGTGTATGTATGTGTGTGTGTGTGTGTGGTGTGTGTGGTGTGTAGTGTGTGTGTGTGGTGTGTGTGTGTGGTGTGTGTGGTGTGTGGTGTGTGTGTGTGTATGTGTATGTGTATGTGTGTATGTGTATGTGTATGTGTATGTATGTGTATGTGTATGTGTGTGTGTGTGTGTGTGTGTGTGTGTGAGGGACCTTGGGGGCGCGGGCGCGCGAGGCGTTAGGTAATTTCCTGTGGCGGCGGCGGGGGCGGCGTGTGGCTGGGCGTTCCGCCCCGCGCAGCCGTTCGTGCGCCTCTCCGCCGCCGGAAGCGCTCTGCTCCGCCTCACGCGGGCGGACGAAGGCGCAGAATGCACGGGAACTGGCAGGACATGGAAGGAAGGAAATGACGGAGAGAAAATGGTTCTTTCAATCACTATGATGATATTGATGATTGCTGATGATAGAGATGGGGACGTGATGTATGGACGTGCATTGTCGCAGATATTGTAAGTACAGACAATGATTGACTACTAGTGATTCTGGGCGCGTTAATAGCTAAATTCACTAGTCCCGTTAACGTAGTGCAGGCTTATGCTCATGAGGTGGTGGTGGTGGTGGTGGTAGTGGTGCTGCTACTGGTGATCTTGCGCAGCTGGATGGCGTGATCCGGCGCCGACCTACCGTCGGCTAGCGAGCATTTCCTCAACCAGGGAGCTCTAAGCTCACGACCGGTCTCCCGGCATGAATGGTGATGTAGTGCTTGTAAGGGTGTGTGTAAGTAAGAGGTGAGGATTGGACAAGAGAATGGGAAGGAAAGATCGTGCGCGGTCCGTGGCCCGTTTGTTAGGGGACTCCTCCGGCATTCGTCTGGTGTTGATCGGAGAAACCATGGAAAACTAACGATCAGAGAAGTCGGTCGCTAGAATTCTGCTCCAGACAGAATCAGAACTCGATCTAGCTGTCTGGCCAGTGTCGAAAATCCTGCCACACCGTAGGGATTCGAATCTTACGACCTCCTCGTCACAGGCATTACAGTGACATCGGTTGATGCCTTGAGCCACCTCTCCCGGTCCACAACAGACAAGAGAAGTAGATGGAATCACACTGTGTTTTATTTTTATTTTGGCGAATGAGACCATGACTGCAACGTTTGTGGCGGTGGAAGTAGTTGCACTAGGAATGGGAATAACGTTAAGGTATTGATACGATTATATAAATATGATGGCGACAACTATATGGAATTGCAGCTGACGAAAAAGAATGATGTGATTGGTGGCGGAAAGAAGAAGACATAGGTAGCTAAATTCTCAATTTTGGGGCTGTTGGTGCAATTGAGACAGTGAAGGTGTAATGAAGACTGTATTGATTGCGGTGGTGGTTATGACTGTGGTGATTGTGGATGTTATGGTGGTTATAAGGCGGAGGCAGAATTGCGGTGGCGGAGCTGCGAAGACCGTGCGGCCGGGAGCGCCGTCGGCAGGCGTCAGATGCGGCGAGGGGTGGGCCTCGGCGGAGGGGAGATGAGCGGCTGGCGGGCGAGGGGCGGCGGGGCGGCGCGCTGCCGAAAAAGCTCCAGCGAGAAGCCCCCGCGCGGGAACCGTTCAGAGGGCGCGGAGGCGCGAAAATCCGCCTTCCCCGCCCGACGAGTTTAACTACACGACGAACTCGCGCGCCAGGGCTGGCCAAGGGCTTACGGCGCATTCGGCATTCGCCCAGCAGCGAGCTGCTGCGCGCACAATCCCCAACAGCTGGTGGGTTCGGCAAATGTTCGCTTCCTTTGATGTGTCCGAAAGACCGACACCCGACCGGTAAAAGACCGACTCACCGTAAACAAATTCAATTGTCGCAGTTTAACTACACGACGAACTCGCGCGCCAGGGCTGGCCAAGGGCTTACGGCGCATTCGGCATTCGCCCAGCAGCGAGCTGCTGCGCGCACAATCCCCAACAGCTGGTGCGTTCGGCAAATGTTCGCTTCCTTTGATGTGTCCGAAAGACCGACACCCGACCGGTAAAAGACCGACTCACCGTAAACAAATTCAATTGTCGCAGTTTAACTACACGACGAACTCGCGCGCCAGGGCTGGCCAAGGGCTTACGGCGCATTCGGCATTCGCCCAGCAGCGAGCTGCTGCGCGCACAATCCCCAACAGCTGGTGCGTTCGGCAAATGTTCGCTTCCTTTGATGTGTCCGAAAGACCGACACCCGACCGGTAAAAGACCGACACACCGTAAACAAATTCAATTGTCGCAGTTTAACTACACGAAGAACTCGAGGAGCAGGGCTGACCAAGTCGTTAAGGCACATGCGGCATTCGCCGAGCTGCGAGCTGCTGCTCGCCCAATCCCGACCAGCTGATTCGGCAAATGTTCACTCCTTTTGATGCGTCCAAAAGACCAACACGCGGTGGATAGGGCGAGCAACGAATGCTCGTTACCCGGCAACTCATCCACACTACTCGGAATGCGATTGTTCGTTACTCGCCGAATACCGAATGAGTGGAGCCGCCTTTAGGTAACGCAGAACTTTCTGCTCCTCGAGTGCTGCAGTGTGAGGAATAGTGCCTTTTTGCATTTTAGTGAACATCGACTGCATTCTGGAAGTTTCTCCCGTGCGGTGGATGTGTTAAAAGGCACTATCCCTCACACAGCAGCACACTCGTCGAGGAACAAAACATTCTGCGTTGCATAAATGCGGTCGAAGCCTAGCTCTAGGCTGTACTATTGTAAAATTTTCAGATATTGACGTGAAGAAATGTAATTGACCAAAGGTGTTCACAAACTCAATTGTCGCAGTATAACTACAGAAGAACTCGCGGCGCAGGGCTGGCCAAGGTCTTAAGGTACATTCGGCATTCGCCGAGAACCGAGCTACTGCTCGCCCAATCCCGACCAGCTGATGTGTTCGCCAAATGTTCGCTCTCTTTGATGTATCCAAAAGATCGAGACGCTGTGGGTAGGGAAAGCGGCGAATGTCCGTCACTCGGCAAATATCAAGCAACTCATCCACTACTACTCGAGATTCGACGAGCGGTTGCTCGCTGTTCGGACGAATAACGAATGTGGAGCCGCCTTTAGACCAAGCACAATGTTTTGCTTCTCGGCGAGTGTGATGCAGTGTGAGGGATAGTGCCTTTTAGCAAATCCACCGCACTGGCTGAAACTGACGAAACTTCGAGAATATAGTCGACGTTCATTAAGCCTAGCTCTACAGTACCGGTAGCGTATTCGCGACTCTGACAGTTGGAATGCGCTGTTGCCCCACATTACTGCGCAGATGGCACCATCCTGTATAACAGATAATGAAATATGAAAACATTAACTTTATTGACAGGCTATGACATGTCTTGATATGTTCATAACCTTCGCCAAAGCTTAACATTATCGCCTCTGCTACTTCGTGCGAAGACATTCCCTACGCCGTATTCTAGTCTTCTCAACCTGAGAAGTGAGTTTTCACGTTACACAGCAACCTTGTATACTGGGACATAGCAAGAAAAATGCACACTATAATCTTGCCCGACTGGAAATTGAGCACGGGGTCGCGTCATGGAGCACGCTGACTAATGAGCTACCAATGAGGGCAGCTCTAGGAGTACTATTGTAAAATTTTCAGATTTGATGTGAAAGAAGCTAATTAACGAAAGGGGTAAACAATTTTAATGGTCAAAATATTATCTAAGAATCATTTTATAAAATCAGAAGATCTTCTGAGAAAATTATACGTTATTCCCTACATACATTTTCTTAGAATCGACTAGTGTCAATGCGCAAAGGCACATTATAACTTCACGACATACGAGAGATGAGTGGCAAATATAAACTTTTCTGCTACGTAAAATCAGTAAAACCAGCGTGAATTACAACGGAAAAGGGATTTCTACGCCTTTATCATCGAACCACCGCCAAACCTGAGGAACACTCAATCTCTTATGACTGAGTTGTTCTTTCGTTGATAGAGCGTTGCAGAATTTTTTCAGAAGTCCTTCCTTCTAAGATCCTCTCTTCTATTGTTTTCAGATGTCATGGCTTATCTCAGATGTCAGGCTGTCGTCACCACGAAAGATTCAATGAAACCGTGCGCGGTGCAGTAACCCGGAGACCTGGAGCTTGTAGTATAATTTACAACAGAAACAGTTGTCAAATACATTTCGTATTGTACCTTGCTATTATTGTTAATCATGGTAGTTTTGTAAAATTTTAAAACTTTGATGACAGTACTCGTGCTTATTATGCCTTAATAAGCGATTTGTAAAACAAGAAATTTAAATGATATCAACGTACTCGAATAACTTTTACTATCGTGTGTGTCGCTGGATTAACAGTATTTCCAAAACATTTTGAATTTGACTTTTAAAATATATTAAACTAATTCGAATTCTTATCTTCAATCATTATTTGCCCGAAAAATATCTGAAGTGTCTACAGTGAAGGAAAGCGTATATTTAAAATAACATTGGTAACAACTTCAATTTAATATTTTTAATATCAAATCTGTAGTTTACAGTGGACAGAGCAAATATATAGATTCCAATTTCAATAATATTGAAAGCTATAGCATATTGTACCTATTACTGATACTTAAAGTAGATAAAGCAGGTAGAAATGCTAGTTTCATTTTCTTCATACAATGCAACTAACTCGCATATTTCTTGAAAATTCGCTCATGCAGTAATTATATTTTTAACGAATATCTCTTATAACTTTTACAAGAACAATTGTTGATATAGTGCACAATTCGAGTCAACATATAATAATAATAATAATTACAATGTCGGAAATTTAAAGTAAAAAATAACAGAATTCTAAATATTAAAATATACATACTATTGCTTAAAAACTTTTTCATCGTGTAAGGCCCAACTTTTCAAATAAGTCACCAAAAGCAGTCGATAAATTTCCACATGTTTGAAACGACTCTTGCCTCCACGCACTTCCACGTCAGCTATTTCCGATCTCATGAAAGGATGTCCTCGACATTCGCACGCTGAACAGGCAGAAGCAGCACCTGTGAGTCCTGGCGTAAGAATCGACTTTTCCCGCGACAACTTTCTTCCTTTTTCTCTCTCTCGCACGAAATTTCGAGAAACTATTTTCTGAACGTAGCTCTTGTATTCGCGCCGGAGTGTGAAGTTTCGAAGAAAACGAAGTTAAAAAGAAGACCGGAGTCAGGAAATTGTTCGACCGAAACTTTCGGACAGGTTGCTGAAGAGTTTTGTGGTCTTGTCAAGAAAATGAAACTAGTTGGAGTTCGCCCCATTTAGAACGTTGCGTTTATACATACCAAGAACATCTGATTCCTATCATGTGATGAGCGCTTTGTGAGAGATTCTGGGCCAGATATAGCGCAGAGGCCAAGGTGGACTTTCCTTTCTCTTTCGCGGTTCTGCCGTTAAAAAATAGGTCGTTTACCATAATACTATATCTAAAAAGATCAATCGTTGAAAACAGTGTTCCGTGTCTACAATTTTACATTCAATATTTTCAATATTAATAAAGAGAAATGTATCATCAACATAATTATCATCGTACATATTTACGTCAGGTTAACCTTTCGGTTATCAACTGACGCTCTCTACCGTTAGTTGTCATTCCACAGTTTCCACCATCCTACATTCCACTACTTCTTTTACACTCTACAAAACCTCGACCTTAGCCTCTAGTCCTTAACTCGCCCGTCGGTCGTAAGCCCTTGTGGCCGAGAACTGACTTCTCTCGCAAGTGACTTGCAAACATATCACGGCGCTGGCACTTCGTTTTAGGTGAAGTGATTTGGAAAGAGAAACGTATCAATTAGCGAACAAGAAGAGAACCGCGCAAGGGTGGGCGTTCCATCAAATATTTCGTTGCGGAAGACGTAAAACACTCAACGCAGTGATTGCTCTCTCTGCATTCGTATTTTCCGATGCAACAGGTATATTCTATGTTATGGACGTGGACCAAATCCATACAGCATGATGTAACTGAGTCGCACCGTGGAAAAGACTACACTACGACAGTGGCGTAGCTTCAGTTGGTGTCACCTGGGGCGAAGCTAATGGTGTCATCCCCCACCCCAACAAATATCTATTGTTGCATTGATTAAACATTATTTTATTAAAAATACAAACATATTTGCACATGATAGTTATTTATAATATATTAAAAAATTCTATGTAATTAAGAATAATTGCAATTAAATTATAATATATGCTTATGATTTAAATGTATACTTATTAAATGAATATAAATAATTTTTAACTAAACCATAAAAATTATATAATTCCAACAATAAAATTTTCAAACTACTACAATTAAGAAAAGTAACCATTAATATATAAACTTTTAAGTAAATGATTTGAATTATATAATTACTACTATAAAATAATTTAATTGGTGTCACCCCTAGAATGGTGTCACCCGGGGCGCGCCGCCTCCCTGCACCCCTCTAGCTACGCCGCTGCACTACGAAGAAACACGAAACTTGCTGGCGGTAAGTGATGAAACACGTTCTACGGCGCTAGCACGCACAAATGCGAAAGCGTATCAAGTACATGTCCGAACCGCCGAACATGAAGCGAAACCAACCCTAGAGTACTACGTTATCAAGCATGGTTCCACCTAAATGTGTGGGAGTAAGGTTAAGGCTAAGGTTATCAAGCATGGTTCCACCTAAATGTGTGGGAGTAAGGTTAAGGTTAAGGTTTACTTCCAGCTGCAATTATCTTGCCACCCGTTAAAGTAGGAAACGGGACGGGTACAATAGGAAAGACCATTGGCTGCAGAAAGTGCACCAGAGCGGATGAGAATCCTTCTTCACGCAGGATGGCAGCAAGGAAGTAAACAATGTTTTGTCCTTTCGGATTCATCCGTCGGGCAAAACTGTGAGTCAATAACAACCCCTAGTGTATTCAAGTCATAAGAAATTGCACGTGAAATCCTAATTTTCCTAATTCGATTTTAAATTTGTGTACAATACCACGCAGACCCTGAACATGGAAGGCGCATGTCAACCCAGCAAAAAGTTACCTCAATAATCAGGAAGAAAATTGTCCTCTTATACCTCCATATAACACGTTCCTTTCAAGGAATAAGATATTCTAAGACATTTTTCACAATGAGACATCTTTCGTAAATTATCACATTTCGATGACGCCCCTCACAATTTCTCTAAAAAACGCCTTTTGAAAACATTCAAAAATTCCTTCGCTTATTGGGTGGGAGGGGATTCACGTAAGTGGGTGAAAGGTTTCACGAAACGCTTAATGGATGGAGAGACGGAGGTGTCTGTTGCAAAATCAACTTTCTCACAACGTTATTTGTATTACCAGTTATTTCGATAAATTGTATTTGTTTAAATTCTTAGGAAAGTTTTAATAAAATATCTAATTTTCAGTTTAAACATACTTATTTCATAATTTAACTCAAACTTCAAATGAATTTTACACGCAAATCTAACATTTATTTCATATTTTCATTTGTGAAATATTATTACATCGTACAAGTATTTTGCTAATTTTAAACACAGAAACTTTTTTTAACTCAAGAAGAAAAGGGGGATTGATAAGGACGTTCATTTCACAAGGATAATTTGTAAGTGGCACGTGTCGTTAAAAAGGCAGTGGATGGTACGAAGAACGCCTAAGTTTGTAAGGATAGCTGCACCTGGACCCTTTGTGGATATTCCATATTCGTAATATGATGACTTGGTAAAAACAATACAATTCAATTTTGTTTGCGTGATAAGCCAAGTTGAAATATGAACAAATCCGTATGCTATAACAAACAATAGTACATTATGAAACGATGATGTAATGATGGGTATTAATACACGAGTGTGAAATTACGATACGAGCGAGGAACGAGCGAGTATCGTAAACTTCACACGAGTGTATTAATACCCATTACATCGAGTTTCATACGGTACTTTTTCTACGACTTATGGTAACTTTTATAAGTCAAACTTCTCCACTGAATCGTTTCGTGGCAGTCGACATGCAATATTCAGCCAAGGCCACCTAGCGGTCACCTCACTACCCTACACCCTCAGGTGGCTGTGTTTTACCAGAGCGCCGGCGAGTGACTACAAAAGTTGCGGCAATAATATTCCGACGTCCGTATTTTCGCATTTTCTCCCATTTCTGGAAACGTCAGCACCATCAGAAAGAATCACCATTCACTAAATATTTTAAACTAAAGAATTGGCCGGTTTTTAAGGACAACCACACAGCAGCAGCAAATAACGCAAAATGACTTGCGTTCAGATCTTAACCTCACTGAAAGTTCACTTCAATAACTACCACTGCGCTAGTCAAATAAGATCAAAGTGAAATTACGATCCAATTTATTTTTAATAATATTTCACGTAAAAATTATTACTAATAAAATAAATTAAAAATGAGAAGCTTAATATAATATTAAATGCAATTTTAATAAACACATTCGAACGAAACATTTACTGCAAGGATTCTCACTGATTAATAAAGTGACAATACTTGGTTTGTAAGCGTCTCTGTGATTGGTCAAGAACCTGTATCATAATGAAAACTGTATCGAAATGACCATCATTATGCAAACTGGTTGCAGCCATCCAATGACAGCGTTATACAATGGGAGTAGAAAAAAATATATTACAATAAAACGAAAATAACAACAAATAAAGTATTAAATTATTATTGCTTACCCAGCAACCAATAAAAAAAGAAAAACCAATCGACCAAATCACGAAACGAAACCCGGCGAAGAAAGTTCTTCCAGGCGACCCGTCCAGGTGAACAGCTTTTCTCCTCCCGCAGCTCCACTTCGGCACCACCGCAGACAGCGCGTCTCCGGGTCGCGCGGGCGTTACCTCCGCTCTTCGGTGGCGGATCCGCTCCCGCCCACCACCAATCTCAGAGCTTGTCCCAGATGGGGCGGTGCCCCGCTGGTGGGAGATACCTGGTTGGGGAAAATCCTCGCAAACTGACGTACAGGTCAACGCTAAATCTCGCCATCCAGTAGATCGCCACCACCACCTCCCACGATAAAAAACATTAGCAGTTTCCTGACTAATGACCTTAGCAGTTGGCGCGCCCGGAATCACTAAATCAATCAATCAATCAATCCTTGCCTCCTTCCTATGGCTGCATTCGCCATCGGCATCTGTGTTCTCCACCAAAGCCTTTGTCTTCTCTCCTTCGTTCTCCTCCTCATCTTCTTTTTCATCTTCCAATCTCCCTGATCTCTTACGATTCCTCTCCCACCTGCATCTCTCTCTGCGGCTCCACCTTGTCGCTCCCGTCCCTCGCTTCCGTCACGTATAAGACCGCTTCCTCAGATTCCTAAACCTTCTCTGATTCCTCAGCCAGCGCCGGTACCCCGTCTCCACCTCCCTTCCCCTCAAGCCCATCTTCTTCCATCCGCCTCCGACACCATCTCAGCCACCATCCTCTCCGCCTCCGTCTCCACTCCGCCCGCGCTCCCTCGTCGGCCGGGCCACTGAGCATGGAGGCCACGCCGCGGAGAGGAACGGATCGCGGTGCAAACGGCGTGGCGCGGGGCGGGGCGGGGCGCGCGATGGAGCAAATCCGTCGAGCGGAGCGGTCGTGTGGTCGCGCGAGATCGTCTCCACTCCGCCGCCTTCGATTCCTGGAGACGCCGGTGCACCGTTCGACGGAGGAAGAACTGGCATTGCGCTCCAGATGTCCAAGCGGAAACGACAAAGACAGCTTACGAAGGTCAACTTTTGCCATTTAATTGGTTGAATGGGTACGTGTGTGTGTCTCGTACGTTGTGTGTGCTTGTCAAATATAACCAATGCCAATTAACTAGTTATTTTCTGTGTTCCTAACTTTGCACCGTATCAATTAACATTTAAATACGACTTCGCTGTTAGATAGCTGTAAAGAAAGCATTTTGTCGGACACATCAACATAAGACATTGAGTTCCTTGATATGGATGTACAAGGGAAAAGAAGCTGTTGTTGCATCTTCGAAAAGAATTGTCGTGGTTGGGCAAGACATGAGGAAATGACATCAGGACACAATGGTCATCACGAAGCGACTCACTCGGCCAGGGTTCCACCGGAATAGCGAGTTCAAATACCGATCGATCCGTGTGGAATTTGTGGTGAACAAAGCGCCCTTGCGACAAGTTTCCTCCAATTTCGGTGCCTTCTATTTCACCGTCCTCCTATTTCTCACAGCTGACAATTTTGATGGTCATCACAGGAACCCCCTTCATCGGAGACCCAACGTAGTGTCTCTCCTTCGTGAGTCTTCAGCTGCAGGATGATGGCCATTACCCGGTCTCGATTAGGCGGATAAACAAGACCGGGTGGACCCGTGCAAAGGAGGCTACACTCCATAAAAGTAATAAAACATCTCAAAAGATATCATTGAATTGCTTTCATAAAAAAGACTTGTTTGTTTAGGGCAACGTAATTCCCGTTGTCAGAGCATGGAACTTTCAGGTTTTGCACGTTGGCAGTGTGTTTGCTGCGTAACGCTTGTTCCGGGGTTGCATGTGCCCCTACTTTTCCTTTCGGAACCATAATCTTTCTTTATTTCTTGTTCGACCAGAAGGCCTTTCAAGAGCTTGAATACAACTTTATTACTATTCGCAACAAGGTTTTCGCACCATCGCCAATTGTTAACTCATTTACACTATCATTGTTATTGGTAGTTCCAGATAGTTCTTTGAGTTTAAAAAATTTGGATTTTAACTATTTCTGTAGGTATTTATAATAATATAATAATAATAATAATAATAATAATAATAATAATAATAAAGGTGGAAACAATTTGTCTGTCGGAAATCTGGATTTGATTCTGCCAGTAATCAGAAAATTGCATTCTAAATTAAATTTTCGAGTTAGAGAAAGTAGAAAAACTTTTCAATATATGCATTTAATTGACTCTACATGTAATTACCTATCAATTTGGAAATTGGGTACAAAAACCATAATCTATGAACATTCATTTTTTTCGACGTAGATTTATTTCATTCACGATTGGAGGGTAATTTCGTCACGAGCAGTAGCACACTTAAGGGGGTTTGTGTCAATTGGGTCCAATACCTGGCAAAAAACTGTCATCTTTCCTTAGCCGACTTCCCATCTTATTATTACGTAAAGAGGAAGCAGCAACAGCAACAACTAGCGCAATTCTGCGAAGAAGCGCTGTGAAGAGGCACAGAGAAGTAGCGCAAAGCGAATGCATCTGCGTCGCGCGATAGCGTCGCAGGCAGGCGGCCGGGCAGGCGGGAGGGCGGGTGGGCGGGGCGAGCAGGGGGAGCGGGTCGTGCCCTCGCCCTTGGGCGCGCGGCGTCGCCCCCCTCCCCCCGCCCGCCTGCAGCTTCCGCGCGCGAGATCGCGAGTGCCGCGCCGGAGAGAACGTTAGCGAAGCAACTAACTCGTGTGAATTGTGGAATGGAGGGGCCAGCAGCGAAGCTATACTGCGATTTTCGCATCTATGCCCCTGACAGAAATCAGCTGTTGACTGTTTCATCCAATCGGGAGCTTGAACGTCACTGTAGCGACATATAAGTTCCCGATTGGATGGCAGGGAAGCAACTGATTTCTGGCAGGGGCAGAGTTGCGAAAATCGCAGTTTTATGGCTTTGCTGCTGACTCGCCATTCCACAATCCACATGAGTTAATTGCTTCGCTAATGTTTATTCGTTGCTATTTTGTTTTTATTGTTGTTGTCTGTTATGGTTATTGTCGATGTTGATGTCACTGCCGTTGTTGTTGGAATTCTCGTTAAAATTAATTTAGAACCTTTGCTGTTACGGTTGTTGGGCAAGTTTTTGCGAAAGTTTGGAGGCTGCATCTGCTTAGCCTCCTATGGAGCTGATGCACATATTTCATCTAATCGCATGTAACTCTCATGCTACGTAATTCTTTTAATACCTTCTCTGTTTTAAGTTATGGTGAGTACTCAATTCGCTGGAAATTACAAATCCATCAAAAATAGAAGAAGTTTGATTTTCAACCCATTATTTCTCATATTTCATTCATATGAGAACCGCATGGATGTCAATCAATCTTTTTCGTTTTTGCGAGGATAAATTTTGGTAATGCATTCTCTGGTAGCACAGCTGATGATCGATTTGATCATTTAGAGACAAGTGAAATCAAAACGGTAATTTGCCGACCAATATTAAGTCTTTCTTCCCCACGAAATATTTTTCATAAAGATAAATCCTTATGAGGAGAAATATATATCCTGAAAGAGCAGAAATAATACCGTTTTCTAATACGTCTTAAACGACTAGACGCTCAAACAACAATACATCTTTATGAACGTGTATCGGACTTGCGCCAAGGACAAACTGTTGTTCTTCTTGACACATTGAAACTACTTCGAAAGGAACCAGGGACCTAGCGTCACGATGGAAAGAAAGTCACATTAACCATGAATCTAAGTGCAACGTAAAAAGACAATTTGCCACTTCAAATTACGGCGAGGTTTAGGGTCACTAAATCAGAGATTGTCAATTAAACTGGCTCAACGAACTTCAGCACCATTACGAAATTTACGATGTTTCGGATCCACTTTGGCAAGACGTCACGGAGGCCTTCCTGGCAAGACTCCCGTCTCGGGACGTGGACATTGCCAATAAAACATCGATGCTCAAAATTAAGACACCGATGTTAAAAAAAGCATTGCCTTATAACCACTGATGTTTCAAAAAACATCGAACACAAAACATCGGCTTTAAAAAATCGACGATTTTATAAAAACAAAAGACATCAATGTCGCATCCCTAGTCCCGTCTCACTTCGCCGCTGCAGCAGCTACTGGAGCAATATTTGAGTTGGGAAGGGGGGTGGTGGAGTGGAAGTAGGAATCTGAGGGACGGAGCGCGCAAACGGGTCGCGTAACAGGACTCGGCGGCGGCGAGCGCAACCACGCGGCGCGCAGAAAAAGTCGCCCGACGCGACGCGACGCGCGCCGACGTCGTGCGGCGGGTTGGCGCGCGCGATGCGCAGCCCGCGCCGCGCAGCGGAGACGCGCTGGCGACGCACGACGCGGCACTAGCAGCTCGCTTCGCGGTGACTAACGAGATGCGATCTGATTCGCGGGACGTTTACCGACTGCATCCCGAGGTCAACGATTCCTAAGCCGTGTACCTACCATCCCAAAAAGGTGTAGTCCGACTGCATCCCGCGGTCAACTTTTCCTAAGCCGTTTACCTACCATCCTCTAAAAGGCGTAGTCCCGACTGCATCCCGCGGTCAACTTTTTCCTAAGCGTTTACCTACCATCCTCAAATAGGCGTAGCCCGACTCCATCCCGTTCCGTTTTCCCCCTCGGCGAGGATTGTTTTCTACGTTTGCTGTTGTACTACTTTACTAAATGTGTACTCCTTCCGAAACACCTGATGACCGAAACGGGATGCAGTCGGGCTATGGCTTCTCAGGTAACGAAGAATGGAAAAGGATTCGCTGGGAAGCGGGGGTGAGGATCGCAGGAAGCAATTCGGGTGATTCCGAATTCTCGTGTTGGCGCAAACGAGATCGGCATTTGGCAGGCATACCTGTTTTTGGCATTCTCATAGTTTTGCTGTCATTTGTCCGTCACCCATTTCTACAATTTCATCGCTATGGTGAGTGTGAATATCGATTGCAATACAACCAATGTCTCGTCTAGAATATTGTTCGATATGAACGTAATAATTAACTTCAATAATGGAATCGTTGATAACTCCAAATTCTTGCTGTCTCAACATTTTTCACCTTTTCCTCCATCAAGTATCCATCTGAAATTTGGGATCTCATACATGCTTACGACGAAATTGTCATTTTTAGATTAAGATTTGAAATATTGAATAATACTAAGTCGAAAATAAAACGAAGTATTATTATTATTATTATTATTATTATTATTATTATTACAATAATAGTATATTATTATATTATTATTTATGATTTTACAATATTATTAATATTTTTAATGATTTCTCCTCGTTGGTATTTTATTATAAATTTATGAAATAAATTTGAACCAATCTATTTTGAACTCGTGTTTCCCCTAAGTCTTTCACCAACTCTAAATATAAGCAGGCAGGCAGATAAAACTACAAATATTTTTCGAAGCACAAATTGTACCGGAACTTAATGAGCAATAGACGGCATCTAACGCAATTTTTAGAGAAGTTGGTCAAAGAACCAAATAATTCTTGAAGAGTAGAAAAAGTAAGACGGAAAATGACTATAACGTACGACAAACAATGACCCTAAAAGGCTCTGGGACCACTTGATGGCATATCGCATGAAATAATAATGACGATAAGAGTTATGAAAACACGAAAGGGCAATTGCGACAGCGATGATTAAACTCAGTGTAACAAACAGAAGTGAGAATAAATCTGGTTGAAAGAAGCTTAAAAGATGAGAGCGGGGTCCAGAGAGAATTCACCGCTGCAGGGCAGCAGGCGCAGTGGGGCGCTGTCCTCGGAGAGTCTCGCAGCGTTTCCGGGCGAGGTCGGTGGCATCGGATGCGCTCTGGTTGCGCTGTCGCTGAGGCAGACGCCGGTGGCGGGGGAGGCGGAGGCGTCACCTGCATCACGCCTTGTAAATGTTACGGAACCTGAGTCCTACCCACAAGTGGCTGGTAACAGTAATGTGGGGAAAGTGTTGCAAGTGCTGTTGAAGTTCGTTTGATGACTTGCTCATCTCGGTAATGGGAGTGTTTTGGGGGTGATGATGCCGAATTTGAGTTTTGGGTGTGGAAGAGCTGAATAGAGTATTGCTATGGAAGACTCTTTCATTTGACAATGTTTGATGTTAATAGAAATGGTACGAGAAGGGGGTGATAGCGATGTGTCTTGGAAGGTGATAACGGGACTGGAAGGCATATGTCTTGATGGGGTTCAGAATGGCTGCATTGCCAAGGGGCCCGGATGGCAAAGTGGAATGGTGGAAGGGAAAGGACAGAGAGCAGACACCGCGCTGGCGGAGTGGAGCTAGGATGCGGGCGAGGATGCATCAGGCAGCGGTGAGAATGCCTGAAGGAACGGAACGGCTGTGGAGGAGGGAGGGATGAGGTTAGAAGTTCAGAGACGGCAGCGACAGGTGGAAGTGGTGCTAAGGTGGAAGGGCGGCGAGAGAGAGGGAGGCAACGTCGACACGGTGGGAGGGACAAGAGAGGGAGCAACGTCGACGGCATTAGTCGACAGGACGGCTGAGGGTCGGAATATCAGATGGACGGGAAGTGACAGAAGTAAATAAAGAGGAGGGGGAGGCGAGTTAGAGGTGAAGTGGGAACCTGGGTGGTGCTAGGATGGCAGCGGAGTGGAAGAGGCAGGAGCTGAATTGAAACTGGAAAGGGTTGGGGGAGGGGGGATGGTCACGACGGAGAAAAACTTTAAGCAGGGTAGACAGAAGTGGAGCAAGATGGGAGCAATGTGGCGGAGAGGTGGGAGTGGAGTGGGAGATGGAGGGGTGTTGCATGCTGGGTGAGAGCTGGGTGAAGTAAGGTGATGTGAGGTGTAGGTGAGAGGGAAACGATATGAAGCTGAGTCGGTCGCGAGATGGAAACGAAGAAGAGGTGAGGTGGAAGCAGAACGGAGGAAGCGCGACTGAAACGGATGCGTGATTGCGGCGGGGTGGTGGAGAAGGCTCTCTGGATTGTCTGACTGTTTGTGATTCCGGGCGCGTCAAGCTACAGAGGTCGTTAGTCCCGTAAGTATAGTGCGTGTTGTTTCCTGGGTGGCCGGTTATCTTATCCCCGGTGGATGGTGAGATCCAGCGTCGACCCACCGACACTAGCGGGGTTTTCCCCCCAACCAGGTATCTTCCACCAAAGAGGCAACCGCCCCAACCGGGACAAGCTCTAAGCTCCTGTCAGGTCTCCCGCCATGCGTGGTAGTGTAGTGCATGTTAGTGTGTGTAAGGGGTGAAGATAGGACAAGGAAGAGGAAGGAAAGCTCGCGCGCGGTCCGTGGCTCGTTTGTTAGGGTACGGCTTCATCATTCGGCTGGTGTTGATGGGAAAAGTACCGATTAGAGCAGCCGGCCGCTAGAATTCTCCTCCAGACAGCGACTGAATTCGACCTAGCTGACAAGTGTCGAAAAATAGTGTCGAAAATTCTGCCGCCGTCGGAATCTAGGACGACCCCGGTCAGAGGGGACTGCAATGACATCGGTTGATGGACCGAGCCATCTCTCCCGGTAGGGCCTCTGGCACCAGCACACATACACATGCAGTTCCCCGGGGCGAGGTAGCCGCGCCGTGCGTGGCGTGGCGTGGCGGGTTGGGGGCGGGGCGGCGGCCGTGTCCGCGTCCGCACGCCCGTGGCGGTGCCAGACGCAATTTCGCGTGATCGAGCCGCGAGCGCGATCTGCGTAACGAGCCTCGCATTCCGACGCGTCGCCTGCGTCTAATCTGCCGCTGCGGCCGTTTCCGCAAACGCGCGTGTGTCATACGCCTACGAAAGCGAGTTGGCCGCATTCTGCAGCGAGAAAGTCAAGTGGATTGGGCGCTCGGAGGGGAAAGGAACATTTACATCCAGTCTGCTCCGTGGCAATGCCACTCAAGTAACGACACTTCCACTCCGAACACGTTAGCAGACATTCCGTTGCACTTATTTCCATTAAGTCGCATGCAGTTACTTTACGTTATTCTTACAAGTTGGAATGTAAGGAAGTAGTAAAGAATGCGAGTTGAACTGCATTAAATATATTATCTTGTTTGCAAATTTGCGACACAAATACATGATTCTAAAAACTAATTTGCTAAACAGAAAAGAAGTCTATTGTTTTTCATATCTATTTTTTGTGGATACAATTTGCTTCAAAGAATTTCCTTTATAGTAAAAGTTTTAAGTCAAATTGAGAGTACTATCTGTGATGGAGGTTATAGTACGTACAAATTTAATTACTACAAAATAAACCCCATAAAATCTAGTTTGTTGTGCTTATGGAGGCTCAAGGACAAGACAGACTTTTTAAAATTAAGATCCAAGGACAGCAGTGGTGTGCCCTTCTTCGTAAGTATCATAAATTCTGGACAAATTGTGATACACTCAACTTTTTCTACGCTCGTACATAAATCGAATGGAAAATCCGCAGTCACGATCTTTTCACATGCTTCATATCCCGTTATTTACTACAAATGCATCTCTGTCGCTCACAAAGCCTCTACTATACTGTTCGCCCGAAAGCGTATCGTATCGTGCACTCGCAAAACAAGCGAATGCGTCTTGGGTTTCCACATGAGTCTGCGCCACTCGAACAGAAGAGGCATACATCACAAACACACACACACACACACCTCAGCTTATTACAATGAAAGTCTTGCTCCACATTTCATACACGCGTACCCGCATGGGGCCACCCACATCGTTTTACGAGAACGAAAGATACTGTTCGCTGCTCTTTGCCGCAAGAGCTCGCACTCAGACCCCACAAAGCGCGTGCGTGGTTACCGGTCACAGCAGGAGTTGTGGTTTCACAACGAATTCCACAGCGCTTCTGAATCCTTTATCTCCGGCACAGATCTCCGGTGTACGCAGAAACTGCGATGACCGGCCACGGTCCGCCGAGGAAGACGGCCGCCTTGCAGACTTCATTTGTTTCCTCAAAGCGGCCTTTCGTGAAAGCAAGACTAATTGCGACACGCCGCGGGGCGCAAAGAGGCTACTGCGGTCGTGAGGATTACGCGTTTTCTTTGTTAGTCAACGGAACACGGAGGACGAGCTGACGGCTGGGTTGTGCCTCGCAGAGGAGGGAGGCAAGGTTTTCTAGGCTTCGCCAGACTTGATATTTATTTATTTACGTCAAAAACAGTTAAAAACTGCGTGTGACGAGCTATGGGGAGAAGTGAATTTTGTGCACGTTTTCATCATTCGATATGAAGGGCGGTAGTTAACAGTCACACTCCAAGGTGGGGTATCAACAACTGACCCCAGCGCACTTTTTTCCTGTTTGTTTAGGTAAGGAGTTAAGAGTTTCATCGTTTAGGATTTTTATTATTAACCCTCCAAGGGATGAGTGCAAACATATAACACGAACGAATGGGCTACCCGGTAAAAAAAACAAGAACTACATAGAAAATATTTTGTTTGAATCATTATTAGAGGACTTCATTATGTTAGTTGGCTATAAAAGAAATCGTTTTTGTTAATATATTATGCATTTTTTATTCTTATCAAAAAATATTTGGTAAATTTAAGAAGGAGCACAATGAAGCTTCCCTAATATCATTTTAGTCATTCACTGGAAATTTGGACTCATTTCTGACATTACATTTCAATTTGACTTTAGTTATACGTAATACTAAACTAAAATAATATAATTATCTATATCGCAATAATAAATAATTCTAACAATACTAATACGTACCTTCTCGATTACAGTTACATGAACGGATGGGTTGGGTCTGAGAGACCCAGCAGGAAACAAATTACGCATATAATCGCATATACAACATATACGGCAATAACTACCACATTGAGCGTTTCATTTCCAAATAAAAGAAAGGTAGAGAGACGAACAGGCTTCTGGTATTATCTGTATGTGAGTGGCTGAAGTTTTTGTTACGTCGTGGATCTCACAAACCCCACCTATCCGTTGCCGGTTAAAATATATATTACCCCTAAAAAGTGATAGTTTTGCCTTCCAAAATTTATCGGATGTTTACCAAAACAAAAAGAGAGAAATCGACCCCGTTGCCGTGCGTAATCGTTTTGTGTAAACTCAGTCGTCCTCCTACAGTCAAGGTCTGTCCATACACACATTGAAATCTCATGGTAGTATCTGTCGACGTAGATAAAAGTTGAGCAATGGAAGGAACATACTGAATATTCAAATAGCTTTCCAAAGGTCGGGGCATGGCCATCTGTGTCCACGCGCAAAAAGCAAAGAAAATGATAAAAATATATCAGAGCTAACCCACTTCCACAAGATTTATTCACATTTTTGGTATCAAGGCCCGGCAATTAGAGTTTTTCTTTTGAACAATTACAACACTATCTTACAAGTAAAGGGCGAGAAGGTGAAAACTGAAAATATTTTTACACAAACTTGCAGAAAATGATTGTAAAACATTGCCAAATACTTACATGTATATTATTATATATATATATATATATATATATATATATATATATATATATATATTTAAAAAACTAATTCTACAAATAGGATTAGTTTTTAAAAATCTTGATTTTTATTTCAACTCTTTTGCAATTTATTCTGGGGGCCCGACGTGGATACCCTGTTAGTGTTCTCCGAGTACGGGGATGTCGTCTGTCTGCAACTGATAATGGTGTTACTGTAGAGCAATATTACAATAATAAAGGACAGATTGTTGAAGCCAGAGCACTTCTTTATTTATGAACGAAAAAGTTCTTTCGTGATTATTATACTAAAAATATTGAATATTTGCCATGAACTCATTTCATCGGCTTTCTGGTAAGATTCAATTCGTATTCTAGGACAGTAAACACACTTCAACCTCATCACCAGATTTTCTTAACTTTTTTAAGACTGTACCCCTCACACAAGGTTAAAGACAGTATATATACCGACCATGAAATGTCCTCAAACAACCAGTTTCAAATTTTACCATCCAAAATTATGAAGACATTTTAACTCAATAAAAAAAACATAGTCAATAATTACAGTGAACGTGAATGGAAACCAATTTAGTGAAAAAAATCATTTAAATTCAAGTTCTGTCGCCTCGCGAATCCAAATTTCACAAGTCGGCTAATTCAATATTAGCAATCCAATAATTTTCTTTTAAAGAAAAGAAGCATTTAAATATCATTATAAATCCTTCAAATAATGTCAATGTCAATTTGTACTTCCTAATGAATGGATTTGATAACATACGACTATTACGTCACCCAAAGCAAATCCCGCAATTATTAGCTACGAGATAAAACACATAAATACATAAACTTGATAATAAATATCGTTCATATTGATATATTGGGACACATCAGTTATTTAAAGCATCATGTATCAGTGGAGTGTTGTAAGGTCTACTCTGGGGGAGAGAATTCTTGACGCCAACCATGAGGTTGAGGTTCTCGTACTTTGGTTACATAAGATTCTGCACTTTGTGTCAGAGCCTACTAGCCTCCACGGAAGAGAGATGCACCGTCATAGCGTTTCTCACTGACATTTTACGTAATAGAGTTCTGAACAATTCTGTTGCGGTCTTTCTCGCAAATACTCTCGGGTTGCTTGAAGAAGCCTTAGTTATATCCTGAGGAAGATGAGAAAAAAAACATACTGAAAGACATCGAACGTATTTTAGGCTGAATGTATTTACTTGAAGATACATATCTGAATTTTAAAATATCTTTAGTTTTGGATCAACAAACAAACGGACACAACAAAAAGCCATAAAAATGATATTGAGCATTAAATAAAAATATGTAATCATAAAAATGAATGCAAGTCAAAAGCGATTGAGGAAAAGGAAATTAAATTCGTCTGAAAATGGATTTTAAATGAAATACACTGATGTAAACACTAAATAATGGGTTGACATTTAGCGCCTCCTTCGACTGACAACCCATCGAGTTAATGAAATTTACCACAACTCGGCAATTAAAAATGGAAAAAAATGCCAATAAATACACTGAGATGCAAATCTAATTGCTTCTACATACATTTCTAATTCACACCATAAAAAAATAACTGATTTTGTGCTAAGCAGAAAATCTCAATCACACACAACTGAAAATTCTCACACACTGGATGCGGGAGAATAATTTTGTTAAGTACATGTTACTTTCATGAATTATTCGTCCTTTCGCGGGACACAGATAGCCACGTCCTTAACTACTTCGCTACGGAGTAGAAAGTTATGTAATGCTGCGCGAAAAAAAAACAGTGAATTTTCGGCAGCAAAATCTCTCTTTACAGGCAATGAAAATTGGATAAATCCAGTTGATAAATTAAAAAAAAATCCTCTAACACGTGGTGTAGCCGGAGTTCATGTTTTGTAGATCCTTGATACCGAAAAATCGAATGACGCAAAACATATCTCTCCAGCCCACCCGTCCATCCACTTTGTTTGTCTGTCCGTCTGTGAATAATGCTAGCAGCTTTCGCGTAATTTTGCGTGGAAGCAAACAAATGAACTTAAAACAGGGAAAAAACTACTGTTAAAACAACACGTAGTTTCTCGCCCGTATTATCGCGTAAAATTACACAAAAAGTAATCCAATTTTAGAAAAATTGTACATGGCCTTATTTCAAAATGTATCTTTAAGAAACAGATTTCATTTATGGAAAAATCTTTGTCTTTAATATTTTAGTTGTAGGAAAAAGTTTGAGCTTTTGCAATTTTCAAAAATCAGGGTTTTCAAGGAATAATGAGATCAGCACCATTCCCTTAAACGTCCTCCACACTATCCAACAACAAAATTTAATAAAAAATACTAGAGCCATTTTTGAAAATTTTGAAAATGTTCCAGGTATTTTTAGTAAACCCTTTAGTAATTTACCCTCTAAAATTAAAATATCCATTTCAAATTCAAGGGATAGCAACATCAGCCAGATTGCTTGGGGGAATATCGAACCATTTAGTCGCTAGTGTTGTTCACAGACGGACGAAAAGACGTTTTGCCATCATTCGGTAATGATTACCCCAAACACGGATTCTGTCTACACCACGTGTTAGAGAATTAATTTTCTAAATTTAGCAACAGGATTTATTCATTTTTTCGATACTAGGACCCTATTGTAATAATTTTTCTACCGAAAATTCGCCGCTTTTTTCTCGGAGCACTATACGAGTATATTTACTCCGTGGCGAGGAAGTTAAAATCCTGAACGACGAAACAGTAGCTGCTAACTAAACAAACACAGGTGAGAAAAACTATGAGTTGGATTCCGTCATTTACCCTCCTCCTTGGTACCCGACTGCTATCTAGCCTTATAATATAACGGGTCCATTTTCAAAGAACGAACTTCGTATTCCCACAGTGCCCTACTTTCCTCTCTAAATGGCGGAGAATTCCGAGAGCACAGCGAGAATTACTGGAATTACACGTTCCCGATATGACCCGACACGGCGCCGTTTTCACCATCTCCCGTCGCGTCGCGGCGGCGGCGGCGGAGTGGACGCGACCGTCCACGCTAATACGACGTTGATAAGATATGGAAATGGAAGCCAAGTTCAAACAAGGCGACGCCAGGTAGCGTGATGCCCTCTCATTAATATTTGCATATTAAGTGGGCGGCGGGGCCGCGCTGGCTGCGGAGGCGGGCGAGGCGGCGCGCGGCCGCCGTGCCGTGACAACGCGCGCGGCGAAGACGGCCGTGCATGCAGGGGGCGGGGAGCAGGGGGTTGCACGCGGAAGAAGAAGAACAAAGGAGAAATGGCGAAAAAAGATATGTTACCTGAAGAAAAGAAAATGTGGTGATAGAGATTTAAACGCGAAAATGGTATAGGAGGTTGAAAATGAAGTAAAATAAATTGTAATCATGTGAATAATGATACGGAATTGATAAAAATGAAGAAATTTTGGGTATTAATAAAAAGGGTACAGAAAAGAAAATGAAAAGACGTAAGCAGATAAATGTTACATTAAAGGTAAACTTAGATAATGTCCAATTTTTTTCAACAATAAAAAAAACAATGAAGAGAAGAAAACGAACGATTTCGATTGCACCCAATGTGACTTGTGCGCAGTCGAAATCGTTCGTCATTATCCTCATCCAATTCAATATATTTGTCTGATGTATCCTTCTCGCATGTATGTATGTCTCGCGCCTTTCTTGTAATAATTATTGTACTATAAACTTCTAAGTATGTTTTTATGATAAAAATAATAAAAAACATTTCTAGATCACAATTTAAAATATACATGAAACAGCCATTCTTTAAAGTAGCACATTCATTTTATTCAGAAATAGAGAAGTGTGAAAATCGAACGTCTCTTCTCGGGGAGGGGTTGTAAATGCTATTAGTTGCTCCAGGGGAGAGTGGAAGGGGGTAGAAAACTCAGTTTTGCGAACGTATTTTTTAATGACTCCAAAAAGGAGGAGGGAAGAGAAGTGTGTGAACGATGGGACGGGCGCGTGACAGAGGGTTGGATTCGATACAGATCAGGAAAGATAAAGGAGACAAGGAAAGGGGGGAAGGAAAGGGGCAGAACGAAGGAGAGAGTTGTTCGCAAGTAGAGAAAGGGGGCGAAAGGAAGACCCGGAGCGGGGAGGTCAGGAGCATAGAAGTACAAGCCAGCGGTGGTGGGGCAGAACGTCGTCACCGGGGCATGAAGAGCGCCGTGCGATAAAAAGAGGTCGGGTGGGAGAGCAATGTGGGTCGCGTTGGCGGCTGAGCTGGGGGCAGCAGAAGTATAGAGGTTGGCAGGGGCGGTGGCAGGTGCGTGTGCGGAGGCTGCGGGACCGGAAGAGGTAATGGGGGTGGGGGGTTATGGGGTGACGGGAGCGGTGGGACTGGCGGAGTAGACAACGTCGAGAACTCTGGCGGCGGAGGGGCAGCAGAGGCGGGTAGTGTGAGGGCAGAGACGCAAGCGCTGGAGGCGGGGACGCGAGCAAGAACGGCGGCGGGGCGGCGGCAGTGGCGGGGATGGGAGCGGCGGGACTGGCGGGGTTGATGACGTCGGGAACCCTGATGGCTGAGGGGTGGTAGAGGCGGGCGCGGGCGACGGCGGTGGCGGGGCGCAGGAGGTGGTGTGATGTGGGGCTGGTGAGGTGGAACCCCGGCGACGGAGGGGTGGCCGGGGGGAGTGGGGTGAGGACAAAGCGCGAACGATGGCGTCGGGGACGCGAGGGAGGACTGTGACGGGGCGGCGGAGGTGGGGTGGATGGAGATGGGTTGATGAGTCGGGAACGGCGGGGACGGCGGGGTGGCAGGGCCGGGTGGGGACGAGGGCAGAAATGCGAACGGTGGCCGCGGGGTCGTGAGCGAGGGCGGCGAGGGGCGGCGGAGGTGGCGGGGTTGAAGTCATCGGGAGCGGCGGCGGTGGAAGGTGGCCAGGGGGAGCCAGGGGCGGGCGGGGACGTGGGCGAGAGCGAGGGCAGAATGGCGTCGGGGACGCGAGCGAGGACAGTGACGGTGGCAGGGTTGATGGTGACGGGAACGGCGGCGGAGAAAGGTGGCCAGGACCAGCCAGGGACGGGGCGGGGCGGGGGCGGGGCGGGGGCGGGGCGGGGGCGGGGCGGGGGCGGGGCGGGGCATTCCATGATAAAAATAAACATAATGCGACACATCAACGAAATTTAAATGCATTTCGAGAAATAATCGATCTCATCAAACTAGAGAAATGGCATTCAAAACATTAAAATGTACAACCACGAAAACTAATACTTCTGAACGAGTTGAAAAAAATATACACTATCAAAATTTCCGCATTAGTTTAATGAAATGTCCATTACAGTAATTATCACGAACGCACATTAAATTTAAAATTATGGTCATATCTGGAAAGAACAAATGATCTTAATGGACTGGTATTTATGAATATACAATATGAATGACGATAGGTAGGGGGAACCGGAGAACATCTACATTAAATCTACACTGATTTTAACTTATGCGTTAAATTAATGTACAAATATTTAAAGTTCTTCTTAGTACATATTAAGTTGCACGCTCGTTTTAGTATACATTAGTATAGATAATTTTACATTAAGTTTCATGAACAATACATGCATCTACATTCAATTTAATGACATTTCTACCCGTGTAGTGTTTATTGTATTACGTCTATTACGCATATTTTACTTCTACAACCTCGCGCTTCCTGGTACATTAAAACCCGACCCGGCGCGGCGGATGGCCACAGAGATGCGCAACTTGATTCGGATGAAAATATGTGGAGCCATCTGCGCCGCGCGCGCGCTACGTGCGAAGAGCTCGTAACAAGAGGAACACCCAACGCCGCTGCGCCATGCACGCCGCCGACACGACGGCCCAGGGCTGCCAAACTTACGGCGCCTCTGAGCGAACGGACTGTTTTTAATCCTACTGTGAGACACAAAAATAAACCAGGGTGGAGGCAAGAATTTGCATCAAACTATCAATAGAACTCCACGCGAATGCCAGGGCAGTGCTCCTAAGAAATGGACCACCGACCGCTCGCGCGGTCTTTCCTTCCTCTGCCTTCTCCTATCCTCACCCTTACTTACACTCACGATTACATCCACTACACTGCCACACATGTCGGGAGAGCAATCGGGAGCTTGGAGCTTGTCCTGGCTAGGGCGGTGATCCGCTGGTGGGAGATACCTGCTTAGGAAAAATACTCGCAAGCCGATGGGTTGTCGGTACCGGATCTCGCCATCCAGCAGGGAAAGATCACCGCCATCTCCAGCGACACGAACAAGCACTACACTTAGGGGACTATTGACCGTAGCAGTTGACGCGCCTGGGAATCACTAACCGATCAATCAATCTGATGAACTCACGCAAAAGATAACGGATATGACCTGAAGCTCACACAATCAACTACGAAACAAACAGCGTCAGTTGCGCGGGAGGATCAGGCAGTTGTTTTCGTGAGCCATCTGACTGACCAATCGTGGGGTGTCTCCAGGTTAGGCAAGCCGAACGTGGCGCTGCGATCTATAGAAAATTTCCTCGCGAGTTACTAGCAGCTCGCGATCGACGGTTTGAAGATCTCTGGCTTAGGGCAACGGAGGACACTGTAAGGCTTGCTGGCTACATGTGGCTTTTGAAGATTCATTTGTGGCTCTGTCGAGTAAGGCATTAGAGACTAGACAATGGATGGCCAATCAGCTAACGAAATTCAGACATTACCTATCTCGTGTCTGCTATAAGACCGCCTTCACTCGGAGCCACCTGTATCGCCACCTGGAAACGGAGAGGCCCTTCACACACAGCCACCAACCACCTCTCTTAAGCGGGCACCACCACAATCGGTTACCACAAAAGCAATTATGCCACCATTTAGAACTATTTAATTGCTTATTATTTACGAAAAATCGTAAATTTTGCGTAAATAATTAGCAATTAAATCACTCTACAATACGGCATATTTGATTTTGTGGTAAACCATTGTGATAGTGCCAGCTCAATCTTAAGCTAGCTCACCATTAATTGCGCAAAATGTGAAGAGTAAAAAAATATTTTTTGCATAATTAATTAGCAATTAAATAGTTATAATGGCGGAATAATAATTTTTTGTGGTAACCGATTGTGGTAGTGCAAGCTGAACAGAGATCCATTGACC
Organism: Acheta domesticus; assembly: GCA_031308135.1. Lineage (NCBI taxonomy): Eukaryota > Metazoa > Arthropoda > Insecta > Orthoptera > Gryllidae > Acheta > Acheta domesticus. The sequence continues at coordinate 201,686,090 of JAHLJT010004567.1, read as the reverse complement.
ACCTGCTGAGCGTGAGAAGAGTTGCTAAATCTCACCGCTGACGGTGCGGCTGCCACAAGGCTGTCGACATGTTAACACCTAAGCTCGATGGCGTGTTGCATGCGAGTGGTGAGAATTCTAGTGTGTCTAGTCTAGTGTGAAGGCTGTCGTTTGGAACTGTGTTCTGCTGATTGTGGCGCAGAAGAACGTCTGCCCTGCTAATGGCGGTAGCGAGCTCCTAACCATCAGAGCAGTGACACTGCACCGCTCGTGTGAATACCTCCACTAACACCAATGCTTTGCCAGCAGAAGCGCAACTCAGAAGTGCTGTCGACGAGTTTCATGTCAAAAACTGTCACAGCAACACCACTGTACCGATCGTGTGAATACTTCCATTTAAACCAAAACTTTGGATCAGTAGCGCCTCTCGGAAGCACTTCTGAGTGACTGCGTGTGAAGAGATCTCAAGCATTTCGGCATTGGCGAAGCCACTGTTGAAAGTAATAATGTAATAAATTCAGCCATAAATGCAATATCTTTAAATGCAATAAATACTTTTTTTACGATGATCAACTGAAGTATACCATTCTTTGTACTTTCAATAGTCTCTCGAGTAAAAACCAATTGTTTACCTTTCTCCAGTCACAAGCTGTCACTGCAGTGCCTCCGACTGGGAGGTCTTGAGGTTGACGTCCCGAAAACCGTCAGGTTTCATGCAGGATTGGTACATATTCTTATGAATCTTCGTATTATATTAGAGTCATTATTAAACGAAATTATTATTTATTACTTCAGGCATACCACTTTGAGATTCATAGTGTCCTAAGGGACTCGCAACTTGTTGCATCTCCGATCTCCAACGCTTGTTGGATGCTTTCTCAACCAATGAAATATAAGACGAAAGGGAAATAGTCATTCTTCTCTCTTTGAGGAAGGAGGAATCTCACGCTGTCCGTACGTAGACTATCCATAGCCTGGGGATCTGCCCATCCGTCTCGAATCGGTCAGATGGACACACGAAATCGACCGATCAGAGCAGTCGGACATTGGAACTCTCGTCCAGATGGTAATCGACTGCCAGCCGCTTTTCAGCTGGTTTCGAAGATCCTGCCACTTTCGTTGGGACTCGAACATACGGCCTTCCAGCCCATGAAGCTTCAGATGGGGAATCGGTAATGTAGTGGCGGCAGCGAAAGATGTTGCTTGAGGACTTCTCTCCAGCTGCACAAAGAGCTCTTGGCTCGATTTGCGACGTCGAAGCAGCTGCAGCGCTGTCCTCGCGGCCTGCGGACGACCGACGATATCAGCGCCGAGAGTTTATGTAGCGGAACACCGCGCGCTGTGACGTTTCACAAGACGCGTGGCAGGGATACGCTCAGCAGTTTGGCAGGATGCCTCGATTTATTGCCGAACATTTCGCTGAAGGAAGGAGAGATGCACAATCTCAATCACCATTGGTATATTTTTTGTTTCTCATAACTTCTGTAGCAATTCCATTACAGGGAGTAGATGAATTGTGATAATGATGATGTTGGGAAGCCTTATGAACAAAGAGCTGAATGATGACATCATCGCTGTAATAGATATAAGCGATTCACGCGGACTAGACTCGGATTACGAATCCGAATACGAATACTCGGACTACGAATCCAATTTGCCGACCTTTTTGCACAATGTTTTTGTGTGAAACGATAAGAACGCCGCCATAGGTTGTTTTCCGTAATGTTTTGCCTTCCGGGAGACTACGCAAGTGACGCAAAAAATAACAGTTGATAAAGCAATATGATATCGGCTTCTGGGTATTAATTAGCACAACACATTATGTCTCTTACGCTGATTTGGAACTTTTTTTAACTACATATTTTATTTTGCAATTTGTTTGTTGCAATTTGATTTGGAACATTGCAACCATGAAATAATTCTGAATAGGTTTAGAAGTACCGGGGTAAAGTTAGACCGTTGAATCAGAAGGCGGTTCACGAAGACAAAATTTCGTTAATGGCAGAAGATCATAATGAGTGTAATAAGAAATTACGTAAGTCATTCACCAAGTCCTCCAATGATCTTTTTAATATAAGAGAAATCTACTAATTACCTCTTGCAAACAATTTCTTTCGCATTCTCAGTTTTCATTTATACATATGTACATACAAAAAATATACAACAAAAGACAGAAAAATATTAAGGCGGATCAGTTCAATTCTGTTTCAATCTTAAAGCGAGAATATCGTAAATATTCTCAGAAATGTGCACATTAAATATATAAGATAGCTGTTAGAAATACGTGAGCAGTATACATTAACATCAAGAAAACATCGAAGGATAAAATGTTTGCAATGGGGACTATTGATTCTCATGAAGTGATTTATATACGAGATCCATCTGTGAGTGAGAATGCTTCATCCATATTCAACATTATGACACAGAAAAATGATATCATCACAGGTGTGAAGTGACGCCAAACACGTGAAATGTTGGCGTTGGACAAGCAGCGAAAAAGTGACATTTCACAGCTAACGTTCTAAAGTGACGCAAAAAATAACATTTGTCATGTTTACGTACGAATGTTCTGCAAACTAGATAGTGATCATGCATTGTAAAGCGTAAACTCCCCTGCTCAGTTCTTTTATTTGCTCAGTGCTCGTTTTCCCACTCAATAATACACTTTTGCCTGAACAGATGTATCTTTGAGAATTTCAGCCAGGGTTTGTAATTGTATTTGAAGATCGTTGCTCTTTTTTTAAAATTAAAATATCTCTGATATAATGTTTTACACTCACGTTATGTAATATAACATTCGAGGATTCTTAATTTTATCACACACTTCCTTTACGGTATGGATAAGAAAAATGTTTCATATTCCGGCTGTATAGCATTACGAGAGCCGTCTCTACATCGGCTTCCTTCTTGTACATGGTGTAACGCCTGAATGAGCGATTTATCATCCTTTGTAGGTCTATCCAGTTCAATTTTAAGCTTTTAACTTGTCTTTTATTCTCCTTATTCCCAATTATGTTTTATGTATTAGTTTCCGATTTTACGAACAGTATTTCTTCTGCGATCATTTTTCAGTTGTTGACGTTACCATGTTTCGCACCAACATATGTGTGTTTACCGGAAATTGTCTTAGCAAAAACACGAACCAAGAATCGAACCCGCAGCGCGTTATCCCGTTCCGTCGAAGGAATTTCCCTACGTGTGTGGCAAGCGGGTGGCATTTCATATATCGGCAGTGATTGGAAGTGGTTCAGTCTGGCGAAACCAGTTGGAGCGGCAGGGGTCGTCTTCCACGCGGCTGGCGCCCGGGTCTCGGTCTGCAAGCCGGTGCGGCGAGTGACCCAGATCGTCGGCACTCTAACACGAACCTGAGTCCTCTAGAGGGAGGGAGGTGCTTTCTATACATCGATGAGTGTGCGCTTCCTTTTGAAGGGATATTATTGCCTTTGGCGATAACCCAGAAAACGTACAGATCTTCAACCTCGCTTCATTTAACTTAGCTCAATGTATATTACGTTCTTCCAAGAAATAAAATCACTGCTTAGGATGACCATTTCCAAAAAGCTTCCAACTGTGTGATTCCCAAAAACAACGAATTGTATTATTAACCTTCTGGAATGACAAAGCTTGTCGAACGAAAAGAAATTATTTTTTTTTAAAATGCAGAGGGACTGATATAGCTCAGTGTCAACACGGTAGTCTCCGCAGCATCGTTTACCTTAAGGTTCTAGGGTTCGAATTCCAACGGTGGCCGAACTTTTGACCCTAGCTAGAGAGCTGGATGGGTGATTTCCTTCCTCATCCTTCCCTCCATCCATCCATCCATCCTCTACCCTCTTCTCACAAACAGAATACACTTACATGCGCTACACTCTCACACTTGTTGGGAAACATGTAACAATAAACTCTGAAATAGTACCAACACAGCATCACGAAATATTTATTTCCAAACCGAATTTTCTGACAATAAAGAGAAGAGAATGCAACCATGTAATATTTTTAAAATTCGAATCCGAATTTAAAGAATGGTCATACGAATTCGAAAATTTACGTTTACAACGCCTATTTACTTTTATTGTTTTAATGTGAATAATACTTCACTGAAGCCAGAAGAATGTTGAAGGTAGCTCTGATAAATAAGTGTAATTTCTAAAGATATAAATGTGCAATCTAAGGCAATATTTCTGAATATATTCAGCTGTTTCTTCTTTTCAGGTGAATATTAGAGATATTCTTCGGCCAATTTTAGAAATGCATTATAATATTAACATTTACTTCACCTTGCATATCTATCAGTACATTTCCATGTTGTAGATGTTTTTATTTGAAAAATCATTGCTTTACGGGTTCTTTGCCTCTTACCATACACTACACACACACACACACACACACACACACACACACACAGACACATATATACACACACGTACATAATTCATATTAGCATAAAAAAGAACGCACTCTCGGAATGAATAGGGTGCCAATCCCTTTTAAACACACGATTCTCGATTCCCAATACGGACAGCAACGACGGTTCCCCTCGCGCCTCTTCAGTGAGTACACACTCCAGCGCAAGGCGCGTCTGTCGTTTTATGATTCCGCGCACACGAGAGGGACTCGTTCATGCTCAGACCCAAAAGCAGAGGGGACTCCTCAATACCGAAATGAATTGAAAACTTTGGAAGGGAGCTGTCTATCTGAGAATGATGAAAAATCATGAAATTTCGCCGTTTTTCACTTTTTATTGGGTCATTGGCTTCTGGTTTTATTCTTTTAAATGCTTTACACCGTTTCTTGCTAAGTTTATTAGTTTTTGAAAAAAAAATATTATTTTTCGAAGCGAGTGTCAACAGTCAAGCCCTTAGAGAGATGCATTTTCCCAAATTGGAAATTTTCAGCTCATTCATGCACGTCAAACATAAATCATAAACTATTAAATATAATAACATTATTTTTGCAAGCATGCAACCCATGATTTGCTCTAGTGAATGAAATGGAATAATTAATCAGTCACTAAAAGATTCAGTTTTATGAGCTGAAATGTCCACAATAAATTTAGAAACAATTATTTTGTTTTCAATAATCAAATCCTGACTCTTTAATTTTCACAGTCTCCTTTACTATTCTAGTTCACTCACTACAATATTCAGTTATGATTAATTTTAAAACATAAGTTATCAAAATATATCAATTTATTGTCAAGTTATGATATTTGAAGTAAAATCCTGAATTTTTGTCAATGACTTGTCGACCAATAAATTTTAATAAATTATTTGATCTGTAAAAGCACAAAAAAGTCAAATGTGCAAGGGAAAAATATACTCAAAATTCTAGAAGTTTTTCTTGGGTAGACAGCTACCTTCGAGGATCTCATATTCCTCAGTTCACAAAGTGCGGGTAGTTCACGTTGGCAGGCCAGTTGACTTATCTTAGGGTGCATTGAATTGAGTAGTAAATACCAAATTGAAGTCAGCAAGAATAATTCTAAATTTTTAGTATATCTATAGTTATTTAACTTGTCTACAAGGATGACAATGAAAAATGACAGAATGAATGAAACACATGAATGACATCACAACACTAACTTAACAATCCATGGAACAGAATACACGGAATACACCATGCCATTCTGTGTTAGCTCCTTGGAGTATCAAGCAAACGAATATTACAACTATTTTGTTTCGGCTCTTAAGTGATTTTTGTGCACCAAAAATACCAAGTAATAAATTTTGTAAACAAAAATGATTTAATAAAATGCTAAAATAGGGATGCTTCCGTTGAGTTGCATTTTATACGATCAGATAACGTACTGAGATTAGAAGCGTGTTGAGAAAAGATTGTGTAGAATCCAGCAATTTTCAAACATATTTCTAGGGGACTTACTTTTTAAAAACAGAACTTTTCAGTAGTTTACGTTAAATGTAGGTAGTTCTTAAGAAGTTCTCTACGAGAAACTTTCCCAATCTCTACTTTCCACAAAAATAATCGTCCATTCTCAAACAAGGACGTAATTTTCTCCCGGTTCTCTGGAAAAGGAACGAGACACTCCAGAACCGATGCTCCACTTCCCCAAACAATCCTGAGCCGTCGATAAAGATCGCGGAATTAGATTATCCGTAAGAGGCGCATTACCTAAGTAAGGTTGAGACCCTCTAACGACGGATCACGAGAGCAAATGACCCCTCGGACCGCGCCAGTCGGAGTGCAGTGGCTGCTCCACTTTCTTTCCGGCAGCGCCGGCCGGCTCCCCGCCCCGCCCCGCCCCCCCCGCCCAGACCTCGCCCGGCGCCACCGCCCCCGCCGGCACTATTCCACTGTTTCTACTACCGTCGCTCCTCCCCCGCCTGCACCGTCTCCACCACCGTCGTCACCACCATCCACGGCCCCCGTCGCCATCGTTCGCCGCAACCTCTGGCTCTTTTTTTATTTTTCCGTATACGTACGTCTTTTTGTAGTAACGCTTAAACGCCATTTTCTTAAAACCAGCTCCAAATTTTTCAAAGAAAATTGCCATTTGGCAATTCCGAATAGCTAGCCCAGACCCAAGGAAATTCTATTCCGGTAGTTCTATTTCTACAACCGTGGCCACTCCTGGATAAAACTTGCACTACACTTACGCGACTAAGGACCATAGCAGATGGCGCGCCCGCAGACAAAAATAATGAATTAATGCAGCGGATTAATGTCTTCGCCTCGGCACCCCTGCGCTTCGCGTTCTCCATCTGACAGCCGCCATCTCCGCCCCACCTACCACCGTAATGTACTGGCCTCAATGACCGCCCCTCACTTCGCCTGTAACGCTCCCCTCCCCATACAGAGGCCAACTGCGTTTTCATTCGTCTTAATTGGCATCTAAACGTGCGTTCTGTGTACATTTTGCCACAAGACGTAAGTCGTTTCTTGGCAAACTCCACTACGAATATTTTAGTTCAATTAAAACATCATTAACTGAATAGAATACGCAACCTCTTCTTTTTCATGTTAACCTTTCAGTTTTAAATTCCGATACATCTAAGTAAAAATATAGTAGGAAATGGATTAGTTCTAACGATTAAAATGGATTTTCGCGCCAAGTAATGAAAGGATGGCACAAAAAATTGAAAATATCTGTTTTGTTTTTAAATGGTCTTATTTCATAATACAATTTTGAGATGTGCAATCATTAAAGCACACTCTTTACAGAGTGGGTCATTCCAGATGGTAAACTAGTGGTGCTAAAACAGCACAGTACTTTCTCGCCCGTACTTACGCAAAATTAGCGCGAAATGTACTCACATTTTCGAAAAATTGTACATTACCTTATTTCAAAATGCTATCTTTAAGGAACAGATTTTACTAACGGAAAAATCGCTATCTTCAAAATTGTAGTTGTTGGAAGACTCCGAAAAAATTTAACTTTTGTAATTTTCGAAAAATTGCGAGTTTTTAACGAACATGACACCCGCACTATACCGTTAAACGTCCTTCACACTATCAAACAACAAAAGTTAATCAAAAACAATGGAGCCATTTTTTGAAAATTTTAAATTGTCCCAGGAGCTTCATGTAAAGTTCCTCCAGAATTAAAATATCGGTTTCAAATGCAAGAGGCAGCATACATCAGCCAGATCAATTGAGGAATATCAATTTTGGAGAAAATCGGCTGAAAGGTTTAGCCGCTAGCGTTGTTCAGAGGCGGACAGACGTTTTGCCGTCATTCGATTTTTCAGTACCAAAAACCCAGAAAACATGGATTCAGGCTTCACTACATGTCAGAGGATTTTTTTCTAAATTTAGTAAGCGGATATATCCACTTTTTCGTTTCCAGAGCCTTGTAATATGAGTTTTAATGTAAAAATTCACTGTTTTTCTCGCGCAGCATTACAGAACCTTTTCTCTAATCCGTAATGAGAAAGTAAAAAATGCATCACCATATTCTCCTCGTTAGATGAACAAATGTCTTCTACAGCATTTCGCTGAAAACACTTGGAACACGAGTTTTGTTCTTCTTTAACGTTCTGAAGGCTTTACTTATAGTGAATGGAAGATCCCCCGTTAGTTCTCACTATTGCCGAAGAAAGCCGTCTACTTTTTCGAACACAAAGACGGCGATAGGCGAAAGATAGGCGCAATATCACAACCAAATAGTTGTATTTTTCAACCAACAGGAACTTTTACTGTTTTTGTATTTTTCTCCATTTTTTGGATATGTAACGAAACTAGAGTCACATCTCTCAAAGACGGAGGCTGCGTATTTTTTCCTTAAATTTCATGCGTGCATTGAAAATTATTGACCCAGGTAGTAAATACAGTCGACTTCGGTTATAGTGAACTTTTGGGAACTGACATGTTTGGTTCACTATATCAGAGGTTCACTATATCCAATAATGTCAAAATTAAGTGGAATTTCTCCACAATGATTTACTTTTATTTATGTATTGCAAATTTCATTAAACAGCATGATCTCAAAATTTCAATATCTTTATTTATGCATAAAAAATCAATTATTTTATTTGTTTCCTTCGTACATTTTTCATTAGATTCTTCTCCAGAGTTCGTGCTATCTCCACACTTGATTCCGCATTGTTCCTCTGTCTCTTTCATAGCACTCTAGACACCTTTGAATGCCTCTTGCACATCCCACTCACTGAAGGCGCTTTAATCACCTACTGACATAAGAGATCCAATTAATTTCCAGGATTTATTCCCTTTGTTCACTATAGTCGAGGTTCCGGTTCACTATAACCGAATCTTCTTATGCTTATATGTAATGTAAGTGAAAGTGACCAGTGAGTTAAGTTCACTATAGCCGAGGGTTGGCTATATCCGAGTTCACTATATCCGGAGCCGACTGTATATTTTCTAGTCGCGATTAGGAACTGGCGTCGTGAGTGGCGGGGCGACGGCGCGGGGCGCGCAGTCTAGGCGCGCGCGCCGCACGACTCCCCTGCGGAGGAGAGACCGTCGCGCTCCGCTGCCTTTGCCCACAATGCCCCGCCCCGCCCCCCTCCACGCCCCCGCCGCCCGCAGACGCCGCGCCCGAGATATAGGCTCTGTGTGCCTTTGCAGCTGCAGCGCCCGCCGGCACTCCGCGCTGCACCGCCCCCACCCCCGCCCCCGCCCCGCCACCGCCCCTCCGCACGCCACGCCTTTCAATCCGCGCGGCAGATTCCGAGGGCGATTCCGCGCGCAGCGCTCGCTTGTCTGGAGAAGGGCGAGCGGCGGCGGATGCCACAGCCCTGTTGAGGGCGCTTTTCAATCAAATATACAGGTTCACTAACCCAAATTTGCGCTGCTCGTAATGTCACATGTTCCTCATTTGTGTATTATGACATAAACGCGTTATTTTTCATTAGTGACACAAGATCGATCTCACAATTTTTGCGATTTAAATAAACGGTCGGTTTGTTTTCGAAAATGTTCGTGCACCATTGATGAATTTATCATCAACTGTGGACTTAAGTGGTTACGTTTATTCCGTCTTGTTTCAGGCTCTCAGGAACAACCGTGTTTCAATGACTTTCCATCCAGGATTCCGTAAGTTATTTCTCTAAAAAATGCACATTCCGATTGTAGATAGAATGGGTTCTCAAATCCCAATCAAGATAAGTCACTTTTATATTGTCATTGTAAAAGAAAATTTATCTAGTAAACGACTCATAGACATATAAGCGTGTGAACCGTGAAAGATGGATAGAATGCGTAGATAAAATACACACTGAACAAAAATTGAAAGAAATAAAAAAAAGAAAAGAAAAGGAAAGAAAGTAATGAAAAAACGAAGAAAACGAGGAAACGACCAAAGAAACAGAAAGAAAGAAAGAAAGAAAGGAGAAACATTACGTTATTTCATGTCCCTCTTAGCAAATTGATTCAATTAAATAAAAAGACAACTGCATATATCAACTGACAAACACTGTCACTAAAGGCCACTGAATAACCGAAGTCCCGTTAAATCGGCAATCATTTCTTTTCCTCTCGCAAGGACTTGGACATGCACGCGTGCGCAAACGTGCCCACCCCGAGTGATATGCCCCGAGTCCACTCTTGCGAAGTCGCAGGCTTCCCGGTCAGTCTTACGAACGCTGTTGGTTGTCCGGGTAACGCCGCGTCGAACGTTGTGAGGCCGACGTTTTCCACCTTCTTGTCGTGGTCTCCCTCAAGGATAGGTCTACCAGACCAGCCCTGCTCTGAGGAAGACCACGAAAAGATGGTCGATTGATTGATAAGTGATTCCACACGCGTCAACTTCTAAGGTCATTACTCCCGTAAATATAGTGCATGTTCCCCCTCTAGATGGTAAGATCCGGCACCGACCTACGTCGGCTAACGGGTTTTCCCTACCATCTCACGAGAGCCGCATCGCCCAGTCGCGACATGCTCTAAGCTCCCGACAAGTGCGGTAGTGTTGTATATGTGGATGTACGTGTGTGGATATAAGGTAGTGGAGAGGATAAGGAAGAGGAAGAAAAGACTGCGCATGGTCCTTGGTCCATTAGTTAGGCCACTGTTGTGGCATTCGCCTGGTGTAGATAGGAGAAGTAACGGTAAACTACCAATCAGAGTAGCCGGCCACTAGAATTCTTCTCCAGACAACGTCTGAATTTGACCTGGCGACAGATGGTCGTAACGTCGGCATAACAGCCTTCAAGTAGACCATCTTGCCGTGGTTTCCCTCAGGGCTCGTCTGCCAGACCAGCTCTGACCAGCCCTGAAGAAAAGTAGGATAGTCGAACCGTTCGCATCACACATTTCAGGTCGACCACCTCGTCGTGGTCCTCCTCAGGGCTAATCTGCCAGACCAGCCCTAATCAACCCTGAGGAAGACCAGCCCTGATTAGCCCTGAGAAAGACCATGTGACGTCGCCATCACAGCCTTCAAGTCGACCATCCATGTCGTGGTCTTCCTCAGGGCTGGTCTGCCAAACCAGCCTTGACCAGCCCTGAAGAAAACCACGATAGGATGGTCGAAAGATTTACATCACAGCCTTCAGGTCGACCATCTTGTCGTGGTCTTCCTCACGGTTGGTCTGCCAGACCAGCTCTAAGCAGCCCTGAGGGAGACCAGCCCTCATTAGTCCTGAGAATGACAAGATGGAAACGTAGCCATCACAGCCGTCAAGTCGACCATCCATGTCCTGGTCCTCCTCAGGGCTGGTCTGCCAGACCAGCCTTGACCACCCCTGAAGAAAACCACGATAGGACAGCCATCACAGCCTTCAAGTCGAACATCCATGTCGTGGTCCTCCTCAGGGCTGGTCTGCCAGATTAGCCTGAAGAAGACCACGACAGGTTGGTGGACAGCACCACGGCCTCACCGCGAAGCCAAGGGCACTCGCGAGTCCCGCCGGTACGCGTTCGCCTCCGCGCCGTGTCATCGCTCCGCGCCGCGTCCGGCGCTCGCTGCGCGCGAGGGCGTGGGCGATTCTGCGCGCGTGCGCAGGCGGGCGGGCGGGCGGGTAGGTGGCCTCCGCGCGCAGCGAAGCGGGAAGGGCGGCGCTGCGCGGCGAATGCCAGGCAGGCAGATGAAGCTGATATTCGCCCCGCTTTCTGCGCCTAATGGAGACGGGGAGGCGTGGCCCGAGTAGGCTTGGTATTCCCCGCCTTCATCAGATTGGCCAAGAAAACGGCGCAAGGGCTGAATGATGAGTGATGAAGTATGAATATCGACACATAAATATTAATAAGTAAATTATGAAAGCTAGAGGCTTGCGTCAGAAAGAAATGATGGTCAAAACCTATCACAGTGGTTTTCCAGAAAGTAACACACACACTGCTCAATGACAACAAATAAAATACTCTCATTTAATTCTGCAATAAATTAAATATTTTACCAAATGTTCGCGAATACTGTATATCGTAGCTGCACGAATAATGCAACACAGAGTAGCGGTATTCTATGGAATATTTTCAGTACAACAGTTCTTTATAAACCGATTAATATAAAGAAAGTTGCTGATCCATAACGCAATATGTCAATAGCCAATATTTAATGCCGAACGGCCTCTTCCTTGAATCACTGGTGTCGCGTAACACCAATTGTGCAGAAAGACAAATCAGCTACAGGTACATAATGTACACTGTTTATTTAATTCCAAACTCTAATGACTAATAAAAGCATTGTTGTTACAATACTAATTTACTTCAAAATATTTGTGTCAAACATACGTCTCTTTCCATTTTTACGGCTGTTCAGATTTTAGTTCGTAAATATGTATGATTATTGTTGAGAATTTCCTCAAGACGAAGTGATTCAATTGACTCAAGACGAAGTGATTCAATTGACTCGTTTCCATATGCCTTTACATTTGGAACAATAAAAATTCCATTCTATCTCTCTGTATGGTTTACTGAAATTTGGTCGAATTTCACGTTAAAAAAAGCATCTGTGATACCAGTGTACAAATCGTAAGTATAAAGTATACTTGTATTAGAATTATACAGACTCGTAAATTTTAGAACAAATACGTAACAATTCATACAACTTGGATGTAACTGATTGATAAATTAATTGAAATAATTGAGGAATGAATATGATATCGAGAATTCTTAATTTTGATGTCATTCATTTTATGTCCAAAAGGTCTCAGAAATGTACAAGTTCACTATTTTTTATGGAAAGAGAAATCGCAGAACTTATTGTTTTAGAGTACGTTAAGAATGGATTCATGGGTCTCATTTTTTCAAGAAATGTATTCCATTTTATTACCATCCTTGACAAAACACGCAAATATTTGAATTATCATAAGAAAATTGTTTACTGAAGTTAGCAACTCTACAGTAGTTAACATTTATACTCATGCTGATAATCAGTAAAGGGTTTCAGTTTATCATTTTCAACTCATTTCTTGGAAGAGATTAACGGGACCTGATATTACACACTTAGTAACGTAAGTTTTCTAATATATTAAAAGTGACACATATTCAAAGTCTACGAAAGCAATTTCGTTAGTTGCCTTTTTATCTAATTAACTGGCACCTAAAATACACTCCTTTGGCATTTTATAGGTTAGCTGATCTCTTGACAAGCAGAATCGCGCGGAATTCTATTCAACATGGGTGGGCTCGGTGAGTGGAAAACGAGACACGGGACCGATCTTAACTGAAAACGCAATAAATAACAAGCTACCTAGAATTCGTTATCGTATCTTATTAAAAAATTCCACGCCGCCTTGCTTCTTTGGTTACGGATGCAAAACACCGACACAGAAAAAAAATCTCGAGTTACGATTAATTCGCTTAACGAAGTCACCTAATTCAGTTCCGTATATAATTGAATTTCTTTCGCAGGGGAAAAAGCAAGGAACACGAACCGTGCACACGTTTAAAAAGATCGAACTACAAAAAGTCGCAACGAATATTTCGCTTCTCCTGTCGCCGCCTACGATCCTCAGCTTAAGTCGTCGACAACTTCCCTGAAAACGCCTCAGATCTTCCTTTGAGCCTTTTCGGCCTGGGGTGTGGGAGCCGGAGGCGGGAGAGGAAGCGGTGTGGGGTGATCAGAAGGGGAGGGGAGGGGGAGGGGCGGAGCAGAAGAGAGGGCGGTCGGGGTTGGGGCATTCACATCGTCTAAGAGCGTCGGTTTCCTTTAACCGAAGAAGAGCCGTCTGGCCCTGGAACGAGGAGGGCGCGGTCTTCAATGAGACGGCAGCCTTTACCGGCCCGTCCCCGTCCCCCGCCCCCGCCCCGTCCCCGCTCTTGTTCCTGCCCCAACCCCGTCCTCGTCCCCGCCGCCGCCTCCGGCCGCGACTTTCCGCTAACGAACGGATCGGGCGGTCGCTAGGCGCTGAGCAAAAGCCTGCGCGCCCTGCTTTCGTCCCGCGACGCCGCGCCGCGCCGCGCCGCTCCGGCCTCTCTAAGGGCCGGCCCTGAGGAGGCCTCCTCGCAGGACGCTCGGGCGAAGGGGCGCGGTGACCTGAGAGAGCCAGCCCGCCACCTGTCTCGCCCTTTTATTGAGAGCTCCTCGCTGTGCAGCTTCACAAGAACTTCACGCGCGCCATTAAATCACGCACAGTGCTCGCCAATTGTTCTTTTCATTCACTCACTCACACTCACACTCACCCCAATGGTTCGTTATACTATCGTAGACTAAAAGAATTAAAGGTGCTGATAAGCTCATTTCCTTGGTTCTGCTATATATTCATATCCTTTCCATTCTTTACAATCAGGTGCTTAACATGAATAAGTACTGCTTGGAACACGCTCAAGCGAAGGAAAGTAACTGACTTAGATGACGCGGTCCCAACACCTCTCTGTTCCCTCCGATGTGGAAAAAAAACATGTAAGATTAAGTTGAAATTTTTAAGGGATAAAATACTTGAAAATTCTGCTGTCTATAATTTAAAGGGACCTGTTCTTAAGTAAGAAAGAAAGAAAGAAAGAAAGAAAAATAACTACTAAAGAAGACAGCATAGAAAGAACAAAACCTTTCCGTCCCCCTTATTGAAATTTCCACACAGGAACTTCACAAGATCTTCCCATACACAATCGACTGCACACGAAGTCCTTGCGAGTTCTTCCACGGATCATCGAACTGTTCTTTTTCCGAACGATAACGGATCGTTGTCTTTACTACTTAAAAGAGAACTAATTCTGTTGATAGAATTGCTTATAATGGTTACAAATTGCTTACATTGGTTATAAATTCAAGTTCTTTTATAAGTTTGTTTCACTCGTGTTTGTGAAGGACGCTTGGCTAGAAGGACAGGACCCGGGTAAGGTCGCCCATGAGCCGTATTGCCCTTTTATTGCGAGGTTCTGATTGGAGCTTCAGAAGAACTACCCTTGCACCAAGAAAAGTCCTCATGGTTCTTGTTTTTTTTCATGCACACTTAATCGATAGGCGACTTACTTTGCGGAATTAAAGAAGAATGGAAAGGGCCGATACGATCGTTTCCTTTGTACTGCTTTGCATTTGCAAATTGTTCTTGGAAAACCATGGTACGAATGCTATCGCGGCTTTTGAACAATTTAACATGGCTCGGAAAAGATCTTATGTTCAAATCAGTTTGTTGTTTTCGACGTTTTAGATATTCTATGCCCACCCACGCTGGTAGATACCGTTTAGTCGAAATAAACAATTATATTTTTCTCAGATGCAAAGAAATTGCAGAACTTGCTGTGGAAACTAATGAAGGTGGGCTAAAGAAATACACTCGTTAGGAGGTCTATTGATATCATCTATAATTCATTTATCTCTTTCATCATTTTGATATTCTTTAGCTTGTAATAAACAAATATATAGAAAGATAAATACAGACAAGCACAGATTTTGAAGAAGCTCTGTCCAGTGTTTTCCGACGATTGCGTACTTTGGAAAATGAAAACAAAGGACAATATATAGTAATAAACGTACCACAGATCAGAAATACTGATGGTAGATATGATACGAGTATTCCCTATTGATTATGAAATAGACATGAGAATTAATTTAATGCGGTGTGCAATATATGAAAATCTATCAGTGCGTCGTATAAAATCTAAATCGTGCATACGATGACGAAGGAGAATCAAGACTACCGCGAAACACTGTAGCCGAATCTAACTCACAGGTGCCATATCTGACGATGATTATCCAACAAAGACTGTTTAATATTAAAATGAAAATAAAACCCCTACACACTTTTCAAAAATTTTAAAATTATGCAATGGTGTGATAGTTATAATGATTTTAATGGTTATTGATTAATGATTAATATTTTGGGAAAAATGTTATTGGGGTTAACATAAAGCTAACGCAAGTTCAAAAATGTCGATTAAGATTAACAGATACTATCAAATCATAGCATCAGAAGTGGCTGCTCTGATGGCTACTCAGATGCAATCCCTCACTTTCAGGCCTTTATCCGAAAGGCATTGTACGGGCTTAATATTAACATATATAATAAAATGTGTTTATAATGATTCCCTATGCCCTTGGATTCACATAGATGTTCACGAGATAGATTATGTTTCAATAATGATTAAGAGCCAAAAAAGGACAGAGACAAAATGGGAAACCTACAGAAAACATCCATGCAAACTCGTTTTGTTCACCAGAAGAATTTGATGTTGACATACGTCGCTATCAAGCTTTGAAGACAGATTACCTCTGGTGAACAGCGATGGCACTGACCATCAAAGCATGGATTCTTTAGCACAGGGCTGCTCATGCCGGCAGCTTCACTGTTTGTTGCCTGAAACAGCCTGACGGGTGAGGTTGGGAGGGGAGGTTCCCGTGCGCGATCGGCTCAGTCTAGTGAAAGGCGAGTGCGACCGGCGGACAATCGAGCAGCGAGCAACCGCCAACACTATGGTCTTAGTTCTTGCAATTGCTCAGCGCTCCTTTAGGGAACAGATCGTTCAGATGTATGTCAAAGTCGCGAAGACCGCGTTTTTTAAAGGCGGCAGGCGCGGAGCGTCCTTTGCCGTCCAAAGCATCAGCGTATGTTGCTGCCAGTGGGGTCGCGAGGCGGAGAATGACAAGGCAGACACGGGGCACGAGCATGGCAGAGACGCGGAAACAAGCGAAGTCTGAGGAACACTTCGAGAACCCCTGTTTTTTTTAGATTAATTGATTAGTGATTCCAGGTGTGTCAAGGTCATTCGTTCCGTAAGTGTAGTGGATGCATTTTCTTCGGGCTGTGTCGGGTGATCATCTCGCGTTGGATGGTGAGAACCGGCTCGGATCTACATGTCGGCTAGCGGGATTTCACTCAACCAGGTATTTCCTACCACCGGGTACCGCCCCAACAGGGCCAGCTCCAAGTTCCCGACCTGAACAGGTTAGAAATTAGTAACACTCTGACTGGGTGAGGGTTAGAATTAGTCTAAAGACGTTTTACTTAATTTTGCTTGGGGACAGTTTTCACCATCTTTACCAGCTAGACTCTTTTCACATCGTAATCGAGATTTTTAAACCCTGATTCCCATAGATGACACACAAGAGTGTCGATCGCAGTGCTTGACACCTTGCTAAATGTGTAAGAGCTAAATAGACTTTCAATAGCCCGGAAATGTCAAATAATATAGACGATATTCATGACATCGTCCATGTAATATCTTCTTCTGGGTGGTGGGTCCGTTGTCGCCGTTTAGAGCAGCAGCGGCAGTCTAAAAGCAAAACGATCAAGGATCGGGGAGATAAAAGAAAGAGGGAGCAGCAGATTAAATCGGTGGAGGCTGGGAGGCAGGAGAAACAGGTGAGTTCCAAGAATGATTTATGTGAACCCGTATTCCTTCAACAAATTTCAAAATTCGTTCCGGAGGCGAACAGGACAGTCATCCGTAGAAAAGGAACCATGCTGTTAGATACTTCACAAAACTCAGGATTCGTGTACATGCTAATTGAGGCTTTAAGCCAAAAGTGAAGAAGGGAGCGACATACGTCAATGCCTTGAAGGAAGTCGGCGTTGCTCTGTGACCGAAAGGGCTATGAGGAACGCAGAACAAGTGATTCTTGAACAAAATTTCCACTAACCTTCATCACCCCCAAATATTTCAAACATCAATACCCGCATCGGTATCCGCATTCCGATTAGTTAAAAGCGATCCTTCTAGTCACTACATAACAACATCCTTAGCAAACTTTTAGTGCCAAACAGAATCAAAGCAAGACGCAAAAAGCGAAGAGGGTGAAGAGCCGTCACCATGGGGAAGGTGAAGCCGTCAACTTGGGAGGCAGACGGCGACCGTTGCCGCCGCTGAGAGCAGAAGCGGTGGCGGCAGTCTGAAAGGACAAGCGGCCGCGCGGGGGCGAGGAGGGGAGGGGCGGGGGGAGGGGAGGGGTGAAGCAGATTAAATCGGAGGCGGTGGGTGGGCGCGGAGCGGCGTCGCCAGATGCTCCTCCGAGGCCCTGCGCCGCTGCTTTCTTCGCCTTCCGACCACCTAACGAGCCAATTATCGTCGGGCGATAGGGGCCCTCGGAGGCGGCGCGGCGCGGTCCTCGACGGAGCGGGCGACGGAGGCGGCGGCGAAGGCGGCTGCGGAGAAGATGGTTGGGGTGGTGGTGGTGGTAGAGTTGTTGTTGTTGGAGGTGATGTTGAGGTGGTAGTGTTGTTGGAGGTGATAGTGGTTGTGTCGGGTGGTGGGGGTGATCAAGTCGTGGTGATCAAGTGATCAAGATGTCGTGGTGTTGGAGGTGGTGGTGTGGTAGTGTACTGGTGGTGTTGGTGGAGGAGGAGGAGGAATGATGGTTGTGGTGGTGTTGGTGGCTGTGGTGGACGTGTTGGAGGTGGCGGGAGTGGTGTGGTTTGAGTTCGTGGTGATAGTGCGACTTGTGGAAATGATGGTAGTGGTAGTGGTCATAGTGGTGGTAATACTGGTGTTGATAGTGATGGAGTTCGTGTTGGTTGTGGTAGTGGTGGTGTTCGAGGTGGTGGTGGTGGTGGTTGTGGTGGTGGCAGCGGTGGTATTGTAGGTGATGTAGGAGGTTGTAGTGGTGGTGGTGAGGGTGTAGTGGTGATGTTGAAGGACGAGGAAGTGCTGGTTATGGTGGTGTTGGCGAGAGTGGTGGAGGCGTTGGAGTGGTGGTCAAGCATTGGTGTAGATGCAGATGGTGGTGACAGCGCTACTTGTGAAAATGCTGGTAGTTGTAGGGGCAGAGGCGGTGGTGGTGGTGTTGGAGGTGGTGTAATGAAGGCGAGGGGATGGCGGAGGTGCCAGTAACGGCGGCGACACATCTCGAGGAAGGTTGGTCGGAAGAGGAGAGCGAACGTGCTGAAAGCAAGGTCGCTTCGAGATCACGAGCTCCAACGTATGGAACTTCCAATCGCCCCGTAGAAATGATGTCTTATTAAGTTTGGGAATTGTGATGCGGTGTTGTTGGCGTAATTAAATGGAGCAATACAAGATGTCATCTCTGTCAATTTATTTATTGAGAGAGAGCCGGCTTTCGACGGCTTTGTCGTCATCATCAGTCTACAAAAAATAAAATATAACAGTTACAATTAAAATTATAATAGCAAATAAAATTACAAATTATGAAATTCAATGTCTAAATGTTAGTGATAGAGGTGATAATAGACAACGATTTATGAAACAAAATGTAACAACAAAATGAATTTCAAATTCGAATAAGTAAAAAAATCGATTATTCGGCATAAGAAAAGAAGTTCGTGTCACAAATGTAGAAGCAAGGAGAAATTAAGATGAAATAATTTACATTAGAAGAAACTATACCACCAAAAAGTTTTGAGTAATCGAGGTTCTACTGAGAAAAGGTTCAATCGTTACGTTGCAAAGATCATGTTCTGGATATTCTGTGTTTCGTCTCGATTAGTTCTATAAATTGAGGGCTGTAATTGAAATGTCTTGAAAGAAAATCATGAAACTTATAAAAAAATTAACAAAACACTGAATTATGGGACTTGGATTAAGGAGATTGGATTTGGGAGATGAAAATCAGACTCACCGCATTACTTCACTGGGTCACAAGCACATACGAGAATGAGAGCATAGATGACTTATTTCTAACATTCTGAGACTGAGGAGATTAATCGCCACTCTAAAGAAGTCTCAGAAACACTGCAAAGGGTTTGAAGATGATTAAGTCGCATCGGAAGCCTTTAGTAATAATGTGAAAAAAATGTCTATCTTCCACCAGTCGCTTGAGTTTACGTTCTGAGGATGCAGGAAGTTAAGGTATATATTGATTTGCGATTGCATTTTCAAGTTAACCTTCCGCTTGTAAAGACAAGATGAAGAGTTGGGCGTACACTAAATGTTGCGCTTAAGCTAACAAATTTTTTTACAAATCCATTTTAAAATCCCAAGTTTAGTTTCTCTGTGTTGTTTTCCATATTCCAAAAGTAGTTCATAGAGTTCACAATTATTTAAGACAAAAAGTCAAACCTAAACATTGCTCAGTTGTATTTATGAAATTCTCAACTTGTTTCTAACAAAGAAGTGGTTTCAAGAGAAAGTCCTTTTCACACCACAGTAGGGAGTAGACGTCTGAAAAGTTAGAATTGGATGTAATGTTTATTGTCGCGCTATCAATCCAAAGCACAATTTTATACGACCGTATCTAATGTAAACCCTTTCCAACTTGTATACGGAAGCGCCTCCCCAGCATCTTTCCATACCCCCCTCCTCCTCCGAGAGAGAGAAACTGTAACTCTCGCGTGAAACGCCTACCTATCATCACCACCCGCCAGTACAATAGCCCCCATTCCCCTCTATTCCCTTCCCCCCCGCCAGTCCGCGGCCGACCGGCCCGGCCCGGCCCGCCGCCCGCTCTTTAGCGGCGCAAAAAGGAGGTTATCGTCATTTGTTATCTGCCCCTTTTTACCCCGTGTGTGCGCCCGGCACAGAGAGAGAGAGATAGAGAGGAGGTGACGCGTCGGCGTTAGAGGTGGCGCTGGCGGTGACGGTGACGGTGACGGGGGCGGAGACGGTGGCTCTGGCGGTGACTGTGGCGGTGACTGTGGTGTGACGAGGGCGGCGGGGCGGCACGGCGGCGGGGGCGGCTGGGGGCGGGGGGCGACGGTGGGCGGGCAGCTCGGGCGGCGGGTGGACGGAGATATCAGGAGGCGGGACGCGGGTGGGCGGGGCGGCGGGGAGACGGGGGCGGCGGGGCGGCGGGGCGGCGGGGCGGCGGGGCGGCGGGGCGGCGGGGCGGCGGGGCGGCGGGGCGGCGGGGCGGCGGGGCGGCGGGGCGGCGGGGCGGCGGGGCGGCGGGGCGGCGGGGCGGCGGGGCGGCGGGGCGGCGGGGCGGCGGGGCGGCGGGGCGGCGGGGCGGCGGGGCGGCGGGGCGGCGGGGCGGCGGGGCGGCGGGGCGGCGGGGCGGCGGGGCGGCGGGGCGGCGGGGCGGCGGGGCGGCGGGGCGGCGCGGGCGGGAGGCGGCGGGGGCGGTAGGGGCGGCGTGGTCGGCGGGGTCGGCGAGAACGGCGGGGGCGGGGCTCGTCAACTGGACGGGAGAAGTGTTATGCCTGGGCGCTCGCGTTGTTTAGCGAGGCGCTGCGAAACGCCGGCGTGTGTTCGCAAGCAGCCTCCGGGAATTGCGCGGGGCGAGATCTGAAGCGTTTGAAGTGTTACTTTCACCCACGGAAAGTGATTCACTCCCGGCGCGGCCTGTTATGTCAAAGGCACTGCGTGGAGCTGTCGGGACGGTTGCGTAACATTGGGTGAAATATGCCTCGTCGGTGCAGCGGTGCACGTTTTTGTAAGCGCCGGCATTGATGAACCGCGAAGTTTTATGAATTGAATAAAGTTGCAAATATAAGTATTTTCATAGAGTCATAAATGGATTTTATGTTAAAAGCTTTTGACTTGTGAACGAATCATTACGTAAGATGTAATAATATAAAACAAAAATGTAATAGATTCTTATAAGTGGTAGTACAAAATCTACTAGTCTGTGGCACTAAACTTTACATTTATATTATGTCTTGTCATAATATTCCTACCTGTTCATTAACTGTAAAATATGCAATGTATGCTATGTAATACTGTAATATATACTAAACAGATATCATCGTTAACAGGCTGCCAATAGCCCTGGTGTGCCCCAAGGCTTAAGATAAAGGGTTTAGTAAGACCGTAAATTATCATTCATTTTTACACTGTCGATTTGCCAAGTACTTAAACCTCGATGTAAAGAAGTGTTTTTGTTCTTCTGGTTTCTGATATTCCGCAATGCATTTCAAGCAGATTTTATCACATTTCGTCGCGCTGACTATAGTATGCATTTCCCCAATGTCCGCGGGCCTGTATATTGTACCAGACTGCGAAGTAAATTCCCGAGGTTGCAATTACTTTAGTATCAGTAGTTATATTGTAATAGCGCTTGTAGAAGAGGAGTCGATTGTTGAAAAACCCACAGCCACTAAGAATATTTCATAAAAAGGCTAATGTAGTTAAAAAATTCCAATATTTTTGAAATTAAGGTACGCGCTTACTATCGGGAGAATTGGCGAGCGAGGCGATAAGTGTTGGAGAAGTAACACCACTGCAGGGACAACGGTTTTCTTTCTTTTTTCTTGTATTTTACGTCGCTTTAAAAACAACTAAAGTTATTAGAGTCCAGTGTAAGTAACATTTTAAGCATCAGATATCACAAAACGTTGAGCTTCCTGCTGGCAACAAAGCGCGGAAGAATGCGTGCAGGAGCACGCCTCTGGGGTTCACAGCAGCGCCGTCAATGTGACTTGGAGGCGGCGGACGCCCGCCCAGCTGCGCGCCGACCGCGGTGAACCGCTCGCCAATTAATGCCTCCACTTTTGCGCGCCGCGCCGCGCCGCGCCGCCCCGCCCCGCCCTGACCTACCGCTCCACTAATCACTTTAATCCTCGGCCGCCGCCACTGCAGTCGCCTTCACTCATTCCATCGCCGCTCCCAACAAGAGCGCTCTCGCCCCGTGCTCGCTGCCGACTGACACTCCGCGCCTCACACTGCGCGCCTGCCACTCCCCGCGGGCCTCAAGCTCCCCGCGTGCCTCACAATCCCCGCGCCTGCCACTGCCCGCGCCTGCCACTGCCCGCGCCTGCCACTGCCCGCGCCTGCCACTCCCCGCGCCTGCCACTCCCCGCGCCTGCCACTGCCCGCGCCTGCCACTCCCCGCGCCTGCCACTCCCCGCGCCTGCCACTCCCCGCACCTGCCACTCCCCGCGCCTGCCACTGCCCGCGCCTGCCACTCCCCGCGCCTGCCACTCCCCGCGCCTGCCACTCCCCGCGCCTGCCACTCCCCGCGCCTGCCACTCCCGCGCCTGCCACTCCCGCGCCTGCCACTCCCCGCGCCTGCCACTCCCCGCGCCTGCCACTCCCCGCGCCTGCCACTCCCCGCGCCTGCCACTCCCCGCGCCTGCCACTCCCCGCGCCTGCCACTCCCCGCTGACCTCACTCTCCCCGCGGGCCTCACTCTCCCCGCGGGCCTCGCTCTCGCCGAGTCACACTCCCAGCGCTTGACACTCCCCGCGGCTGACACTCTCCATGCCTTGTCTCTCTTTGGCACTCTCGGTACCTCGAACTCCGCCGTAGAATCTGCAACAATACCCAAACCTATAATGTCTGGCGCTACCGTTGTTACCGCCCATCCATGGCAGACATGGCACGTGCCATGGGCGCCACACACTCGGGGGCGCTATTTAGAATATACGCTATTTAAAACTAATAACAACACCTCTAATTTAAAGTATCCTGAGACGGGCACACATTCTATGCTTGCCACGGGCACTTGAATACCTAGATACGCCTCTGGGCCCATCTGCTGTCATTCCACCGATACTTTCACACTTCTGCATCCTATCGCCCTTTCCCGTCACCACCTCCACTACCAACGCAACACCTCCGCCCCCGGCGACCCCTGCCCCCCGAACAAAAGCAGCATCAAGCCGCGCCCGGTGTTGCATTTTGGAGCGAACGCGGCCGCGTGGCGCCGCCGCGAGCTGTCGCCGCCGCGAGCGTTGGAAAGTGCAGCGATTTATGGGTCGTTCCTGCAAGCCGAGTCCGGGGCTGAAGCCAGCCGCCGCCGTCAGGAATTGGGGTGAAAGGTAGGCACAGGGCAGTGCGGCGCGGCGTAGCGCGGTGCGGTGCGGTGCGGTGCGGTGCAGTGGGGCGGAGCAGAGAGCAATTCGCTTGCTGGGCCTCTTGTCGTTAATCACGCAGACGGTTCTGCACAGCATGCCGGCGCGGCGCGTCGCGTCGCGTTGGTCCGGTGGCCAAGTGCTGGGTACACAAGGAGCTTTCTGGCTCGACCGCAGTGGGATCCGTGACGCGCGAGTGCGATTGAAAGAAAACAATTCGTGTTTGCGCTTCTTTCTCTTTGGATAGAGCCGCTGGACGTACTTGGCGGCGCGGTGCTTGGGAGGGTTTTGACGGAAATAGAGTAAACAACGTACTAATTGCTGAGTGCTGCAGTATGTGTAGGTGCATTATAGTTTAAGGGAAAATACGATCTTTTTTGTGAGCGATTTTAAAAGTGGTTGATGCTAATAAACTCGTGAGAAGCATTGCTAAAGACATCAATAAATTTATTTGATATTATTTTAACAGCAAGTTTAGTTTTACAGTTCTTAAATTACTTCATTATTCAACAATTTTGTTTCTTCTGGTATGTACCACAATCGATTTTTTAAATCTAGATTTAGTGTCTAAATCAATATGGCAATTAAAAAATATTTGTGATCATTACACCTTTACCATTACACAATTACAATTGAGGAGTTGGGAAGCAAATAATGATAACTGGCGTTTCAGTTACATAGAAAACTGTGCTGATCCCATTAACTCCCGGAGTGAGCTACACGTACAGTATGAATTTATTTAAATTGTCATTTTCTGAACTCGAAAGCTAATATGAAATAAACAGAGACTTAGTATCTCGTTCATAACAAAGGTGTAATAAATCAGTAGTCTTAATTTCGCGAAGTTTCAGCAGTAATCTCTTTTACCCGAATGCCTCATTTGAGGACAAACTGCAAATAGAGAGGGCGGATTTTACATTTACTCTATATTACAGATATTACAAGAGCCCCAGTAGTGCTTACCGTTGGGATACTCTTATCCATTGATGTTATTAAATGAATTCTCCCGACGGATGGGACGAAAAGGGAAGACGGAAAGTAGAAAAGATAGCATCGTTTAAATTCATTACATTTCACTTCGTGCAAACTGCGCCGACTGAACCGCTCGTAGAGAGACGTGACCTCTGGCTCCCCCGCTCGCGTCCTGTCCTATCGTGAAAAGCATCGCGCCGCGGGTTAACGCGAGAAGGAAGGTCAGGTATGCGAAACCCCGAACGCCCAGGGAAAGTTGGATTTGATGGCAGCGAAATCTCATTTTAAAGTGAGTGGTTGGGTAAAAAATATCTTTACGATGTCTTTCAACGAGATGAATTATTTCAATTAGAATTTTTTTAAAAATGCGATGGAAGTGGAGAAGAAGTTATTAATTTACCATTCTATACAGAGAAAATGGAATAATCTGACAGGTAATGAAGTGCGCTGGACTTCCTTAGTAGCCGGTTATAATGATGAACTGTTAAACGACGATTTTCTTCCCACTGATTCTCTAGGTATAATTGACTCATTATATTCGATATAACGACATAATATTGTAGATAATGACAGCGCATAAAACCTCCTATCTGTCACTACAATGTAATGTTGTGGCACTTTTGTAAAGAAAGCTTCTGATCGTCGCAAAAAATAACTTTATATTTCATTGTAGTTAATTTTCTGTGGATGTGTCACAAAAAAGCACAATGAATGTTTACACTAGCCATTATGGATGAGCTTCGAACAACACTTGTTGTGAAAAAACATTCGCAATTTGCCTCTTAACAAACTGAATAGGGTATAACGATGTATTTCTTATTCATACACGGAATATTAAAGAACTCTTCGAGTTTTACAAATTATATCTAAGCCACTACTGCCACTCACAAGGCAGCAGCCAAAACACCAACAAACCCTCCACAAATATCCCGAACCCTCTTGCTGCTCCCGCGCGCCCTGATGACAGTGTTGTGTGTACCGTCAAGCAGGAACGGAGAGCACGATGAACAGGGCGGACGCAGGATGGGGTGGCAGCTAGAAAAGGCTGCTGAACGAACAGAATGACGTGGAGAAAGCGAGAAGAAAGTAAACACAGAATAGACAAGAAGCGTGTGCAGATGACGTTCGACATATGGTGGGGGATTCGAGAGCAAAGTGTTGTGTTGAAAAAGGAGAGGTGGCAAGCGCGAGGGTTGCAATGATAAGTGAAGGGAACGAACCGGCCGTGTAACGAAAAGGATTCGAAGTATTCGAAAAGGATCCGACACGAATGACTTGGAGATTAAAGGTAGGAAAGGAGAGTAGACACGGATGATAATAACCAGATTGAGGTGACAGGAGATGAAGATCATCATTTTCAGATGGCCCAGAATGAACCTTCTGTTCCGTACGAACTTAGGATTTTCTTAGGTCTCCCAAATGATCTTCTCTGTATCGGTATCTAACGCTGGGTTACAAAAAAAAAAAGAGATGACAGAGAAGGAGGATTTGAACATTGACAGAGAAGAGCATGAAAAATTAGCTGCGAAGTTACTGGTATGATAATATGAAGGGATTAACGATAGTAAAGCGATGTCTATAGCACTGGACGTTACACTGCGGTAGAGGATGAGAGTGTGGCCACAACAGCTTCTGAAACTATGGCTACGTGATGACAATGACAACGCGAATAATGATGACAACGCTGACGACGGCCAAGCCATGCCGACGGCTACGGAGGCGACACACATTTCGGTGGCTGTGCACATTTAACCACCACTTCGGAGCCTACAGACTGGGCAACCGAAGGGCTGGATCTAAAAGCACGAGTGCGAGCGGGGGGGGAGGTGGAAGCGGATGCGGAAGTGGAAGAGGGGGCGCGGGGGCGGAGGTCGTTGCTCTCGGACGTCGCCGGGGTGGAAGATACGTCGCCAGTGACGGCCTCCAAATAATTTGTAAATATTGTCCCACGTCCGCCTGTCAAGCCCTGCGTGTTGACTCTGGGGGCGAGGAGAGCGCGGACGGCGCGGGCTCTGCGGAGAGTGGAGGGCGGGCAGGAGGCGGACTGGAGCGGGGAAGAGGATGGTGGAGTCGGCAGGAGCGATGGAGGGAGGTGGGAAAGGGTGATGTGGGGTGAGAGTAGGTGGGGTGGAGGGATATGGATATGCATAGAGAGGGCAAGGGTAGAGAAAGAAGATGGCAGGGCTGGAAGGAACGGGATGGAGCGGGAGGAGAAATGGAGGGAGGTGGAGAAGCGTGAAGAATGGTGAGGTGAAGTGGGCTGGAGAGAGAGGGAGAGAGGAGTGGACAGTGGTATAGAGGGGCGGAGGGGAGCAGCAGGTTAGGAGATGGGCGAACCCGGGAGGAGGAATATAGGGAAAAGTGGGGCGTGGCAAAAAAAGGGAGGGGTAAGGAGGTGACAGGAGGCGGGGCGGAACGGAACGACGCGGAATGGGGCAGGGGCGGAAACGAAGATTGTTAGAGCGGGATACAGTGGACGAAGAGTTGCCCCTCCCCTCTCTTTTATTGTAGTATTTTCCCTCGAGTGGAGGCTGCCCTTTGCCGAGTTGTTGCCTGCCACCGTAGTAAACCCACTCATTACAGTTATTTGTTTGCTGAATTATTATCAAAGCGTATTAAGTGCAAACGAATTTAGAGAAACATCACAGTAGACACATATATTATTATTTATAACAATTTATAAGAAACCTTGTGTACTATCAAATCGTGATACTGCAAAGCGTTATAAGTTAACTTCATAAACGCATGAAGCAGAAAAAGGGTAGAGTCATATAAGTTAGGGTTGAGATTGGGGAACGTTTATGACGGTAAGTGATCATACCTTGTGGACACCATCAGCCTACAGTCAATTTATATTGTTGCGCTAGCTAATATTACGAATGTAGAGTAACTACATTACATACGATTTAATTTATGGCATATGCGGGTACAAAAAGGCTCGTCTCCTGTCAGCATTTAAACGAATGAAAAAATCGATTTATCGTCAAGTTATATTGTGTTATTTAACACATTATATCAAAAAAGGAATATCTAAAAATTGTAAGTAATTCCTCTCACGAAACATTCTTGTATTTACTTCATGGAAATATTGTAACGGAAAAGTGAACAAATTGAACAATTCAGACAACCAAAGAAAATTGTATTAGCAACGAAATAAAAATTGAGCACTGATTTAACAGCAATAGCATTTTACATAGAAGTAATGTATAAACATCTTTGAAGATTTACGACGTACAATTTAATTAAATAACAAATTATTAGGGTTTCGTTACACACTGCTAATGCAAAATTTCACAGAACACAAACCGCGTTTGAATTACACCTGTCCACCCCAGGCAAACGCCAGGCTCCAACGAGTCGATCTGCGCGCTCGAGCAAACAGCCTTGTTTCCAGCGACCGGACGCGTCTCCGAGGACGTCCCCACCGGAGGCGCCGCGACGCCCGCCCCTCCCCTCCCCCCCCTCCACGCGCTCCCGGAAACCGAATCTGAAGCGGCCTCCGATTCGCCACCTCGGCCAACTGTCAAAAGCGCTCACCCAGCTGGGGCGGAAGGCGAGCTGCCCGGCCGGGCCCTGCCGCCTCGCCGGCACGGGTCACCGCGCGCAGTGGCTCGCAACAGAGGATGGCGACGGAAAAGAAACTACGTCATGTTAGGCATTTCGGATTGATTGTTCGTGTTTCCGGGCACGTCAACTACTTAGATCATCAGTCCCGCAAGTGTAATGCGTGTTTTTCTCTCGGGAGGTGGCGGTGATCGTTTCTCCGCTGGATGGCGAGATCCGGCGCCCACCTACCGTCGACTAGCTGGTTTTCCACTAACCAGGTATCTCCCACCAGCGGGGCACTGCCCCAGTCGGGACAAGCCTCTAATCTTCCGACCGGTCTCCCGTTTCGGTCCACTGGAGTTTCATGGGGGATGTACGTGGACCGATTGAGTAGTGTTACGGGGCGTGTCGACAGCCAAGGTCATTAGACCGTATGTGTAGTGCGTGTTTTGTCAAGGAAAGGTTATCTTCCGCCGCTGGATGGCGAGATCCGGTGCCGACATGCACGTCGGCTCGTGGGGTTTTCCCCAACCAAGTATCTCCCGCCCAGGTCACCTCTCCAGTTGGGACGATGCTGTAAGCTTCCGAACGGTCTCCCGGCATGTGTGGTAGTCTAACGCGTGTTGGTGTGTGTGTATGTAAGGGATGAAGAAAAGAACAAGGAAGAAAAAGGAAAGATCGCGTGTGGTCCGTGGCCCGTTTCTCAATTCTGGTCGGGAGCGGGGAATTCCACTGGAGTTCCATGGCAGATGCACATGGAATACTTGGATTTCGCGGTAGGTCTTCTCGGGGTTGCTCAGTTTGTCCTTGTCATTCCACCACTGCACCTTCATTAATTTATATCATATTATCGTAATCCCCTTTCAAGATCATTCAACTATTTAGGTCTGTGGCCAATTGGCTTAGATTCTGTATTACAATAAAGAAAGTAATGTAGACTATGCTGACCTGCTCTCTTACTCGCTCAGCCCGAGAATGATATTAGTAACGGGCTAATATGACAGAGATCGGATGTGTCGGTCTCTTTGATGAGATTTTGCAAGATTATGGTGCTCCTCACTTTACAATATGGAGCGGAAACCTGAACGCTTAGGAATACGCACATAAAATAACCAGAAGCCTCAGAAACCAAGTGGATTAGATCAGTTAAAGGTGGCGCTAAAGAAGACAAAATATGAAATGAAGTCATAGGAATTAGACATAGCCATTAGGGATGCAATCAATAACTGAAAATGTAATACACTCTAAAGAAAAGTAGTTCTTACGCCGCCAGAACGAGATTCCTAAACACGTTCAGGACAATGTTCGACATGGAAAAATAAGTGTGGGATGACCGAAGATGGTGAGATTTAAACAGACCACAGAGGCCTATAAGCTCTCTGCCAAAGCAGAAGTAGAAAAATAACAAGAAAAATGAGAATAATAATGTAAGAAAAAGAAGAGAAGAAGAATTTATTGCCGTATTTCCTTTTTCGCGTCCTTAGGATCCACTGTGCACTGGCGACATGTCTCCACTTCCGCCGTCCACGCACCTCGCCTCGCCGCACCGCGCCGCGCCACGCTCCCGCCCCTTGCCGCCAGACACCTCCCTCCTTCCCGACACTCTGCCCCCCTCCCAAATCTCAACCTGCTCTCTCCCCACCCCTGCCCCCTCTCGATCATTCGTGGCTCAGTCTTGTCTTCTCTCGCGGCTTCCCGCACCGCCCCATCGCACTCCGACACAGTGCGGTCCGGCCCGGCGCCACCCGATCCACGTCGACCCATCCCGCTGCATCCTACCCGCGCTCTGCCCCATCTCAGCCCTCCCCACTCTGGCCTAGCTCGGACCGTCTCGGCACCATCACATTCCGTCCCATCCCACCCCGCATCTTCCCCATCTCCTCCGGCCCGGCCCCGCTGGACTCATCCCGCACATCCCACCGCATACTACCTCGTCCCAGCTCTCCTCACTCCAACCCGTCTCGGCTCCCCACATCCCACCTCGCAATACCCCATCTCCTCCAGTCCGGCCCACCGGGAGAGATGGCTCAGTGCATCAACCTGATGTCACTGCAGTCCCTCTGACCGGGATGTCCTAGGTTCGACGTCCCGACGGCGGCAGGATTTTCGACACTACCTTGTCAGCTAGGTCGAATTCAGTGGCTGTCTGGTGGAGAATTCTAGCGGCCGGCTGCTCTGATCGGTAGTTTTCCGTGGTTTCTCCGATCAACACCAGGCGAATGCCGGAGCAGTACCCTAACAAACGGGCCCCGGACCGCGCGCGATCTTTCCTTCCTCTTCCTTCTCGTCACACACACTAACATGCACTACACTACCACACATGTCGGGAGACCGGTCCGGAGCTTACAGCTTGTCCCGGCTGGCGCGGTGCCCCGCTGGTGGGAGATACCTGGTTGAGGGGAAACTCCGCTAGTCGACGGTAGGTCGACGCCAGATCTCGCCATCCAGCGGGGAAAAGATCATCGCCACCTAACGAGAAAACACGCGCTACACTTACGGGACTAATGACCAAAGTAGTTGACGCGCCCGGAAACATCAATCAATCCAGTCCGGCCCCGCTGGACGCATCCCGCTGCATCTCACCCCCACACTGCCTCTTCCCAGCCCTTCCCACTCCGTCCCGTCTCGGCTCCCCACATCCTACCCCATCCTACCCCGCATCACCCCATCTCCTCCTCCTCCTCCTCCTCCGGCCCGGCCCCGTTGGACCCATCCCACCGAGCTGGACCCACGCCATCCCAGCCCACCCCACTCCGTCCCAGCTCGGCCCCTCTCTGCTCCCCACACCCCCGCCCCATCCATCCCATCCTTCCGCAGCCCGTCCCGCCCAGATCTGGACCGCTTTGCTCTTGTTTGCCGGGCGACGGGGGGGCGGCGGGCGGCGCGCGCCGGAAAAGTATTTGTGACGTGTCCGGCGGAGCGAAGCGCGCGTCCGGCCGCCCCCGCCCCCTCCCCTCCAACGCCGAGGGGAGGGGGAGGGGAGGGGCGGTTGTTGAAAGAAGAAGGCCCCAACAGGAAGAGGCGGTGGAAGTGGAGATGAGCGGCGACAGAAGCGCCCGGGAGGAGGCGGTGGTCCGCGCGGAGTGAAGCGGTGTTTGACCGGAGACACGATCGCGCGCGAACGCCTGGCTGATTCTCCCAACGACAGCTGCCGCGGCTGCATTCGGCCGAACCGACCGGCTTAGGTGGCTCAGGGCATCAACTGATGTCGCAGCAGAGCCTCTTGATTGGCAGGTCCTAGGGTTCCTCTCCCGACGGTGTGGTGGGTGGCAGGGATTTTCGACATTAGCTAGAGAGTTACGTCGAATTCAGCCGTTGTTCAACCGAGGTTGCTCCAGGTCCAGGAACTGAGAACGTGCCCCGGCTGGGGCTGGTGCCCCTCTGCGGCGAGATCCTGGAGGGGATTGTTTTCAGCAAGCCAACATGGTGGACGGCGCCGGATCTCACCATCCAGCGGGCGAGGAACACCGCCTCCTCCCGGGAACATTCACTACACTAACGGGACTAATGCTCACAGGAGTAGCCGTCTCCGAAACATTAATCACTAAATTAACCTCACTATAAATCTGAGTTGACGCTTCGCTACGCATGGCAACATGGCTCCGTCCTTTGTCCTTCGCAATTTTCAAACAACCTCGAATCTGGGCATCGTATAATTTCCAACGCTTTTTTATATTAGTTCTAGTGAACACGCAAAGCGGCTCACACTCTGAGAGTCACCTTACTTTCGTCAGCGCTCTTTGGCTAATACCAACATTATCTGGATTGAATTCGAACTTATCATAAAACAATCATAAAATTATCATTGAAATTAATTATCAAAATAACAAAATAAAACTACGGCAAGCCTATGGATTTTGAAAACATCATATCTACTCTCGGTTGTTAATGTACTGCAGCGCAAGACTGCTACACAATCATGTTAGATGTGCGTTTTACAGTAAACGAGTTTTAGAAAAAAAATATATTACAGAATTAATATTACGTATCAAATTAACGAACATTACTCATTCCCCAGAGTGACTACTAAGCAATCGCAAAATTCCCTCAATTACAACTACAAAATAACCTTTCCATTTCAAGCAATATACAACTGTCAGCTACGAAAGGGAAACGGAATAACGGAAAATAAAAATATAAATGGATCTGAGAGAATGACAGTTCTGAACGGAAAGGTTTAATGAAACACCCAAAAATATTCGCGATATTAACATCAAAGAAACGGACATCAAAATTCTCGATCAAAACGAGCGCAAACGCGTCAGCAGCGCCGGCAAATCGAGCAACACCAGAGCGCGCGCGTATCGCTAACACGCACCGCCATTTCGCAGGCCGACGCGCTGACGGGCGCCCGTCTCGCGCGGGGGAAAACACGCAACTGCGCAACGCGAACCTCTCTCCATTAGGCCCACCACGCGGAAACATATCTTGCAGCTGCCACTCCCTCTGTCGCCCGTTGCCGGTATTACTGCCTGTGACGCCTCCGAAACCCGCCACCCGCCCCCGCCGCCGATGCCTATCCACCACCACCACCATCGCCACTGCTTTCGATCCCGCCCCCACCGCCACCGTAAACCGCCTCCACCACAGCCACCTCTCCCGATCTCGCTCCCATCGCAACCGCCATCGTCACTGCCTCCGTCACCATCACAGCCATCGCTACCGCCACCTCTATGTCGTCGGAACCGTCGCCATCTTCATCTCTATATTGTTATTGTCTCTGTCGCTGCTTCCACCGCCAAGTTCCAACTCTGCCTGATGATGCTGCTATTGCCGAAGCACTCCCCTTTATCAATGCCTCATGCCCCGCCTCGTTCTGCCTCTGTTCTGTCCCCTCGCCTCCAATCACGCCTACCCCCGCCTCTGTCCCACCTCCGCCCACACCTCCACCCCTCCCATGTCTCCGCCCATGCCTTCACCCACCTACGCCTCCGGCCACCCACAGCCTCCGTCCGCGTCTTCACCCCACCCACGCCTCCGCCCACCCACGCCTCCGCCCACCCACGCCTCCGCCCACCCACGCCTCCGCCCACCCACGCCTCCGCCCACCCACCGCCTCCGCCCACCCACGCCTCCGCCCACCCACGCCTCCGCCCACCCACGCCTCCGCCACCCACGCCTCCGCCCACGCCTTCACCCCACCTACGCCTCCGCCCACCCACGCTTCGGGCCACCCATGCTTCTGACCACCCACGGCTCCGTCCACGCCTCCGCCCACCCACGCCTCCGCCCACACTTCCTCCACGCCATCACCTCTCCCCACACCACCTGAACCCTTCCACAGCATGCCCTGTGCCCGCTCCCTTCTCAGTAATCACCAACGCCACGGCTACTGCTGTCGCCGTCACCGTCTCCACAACCACCCCTTTCGCTCCGGCCGTTCCCTGCACCTCCTCCTCCTCTTCCTCCTCCTCCTCCTCCTCCACAGCTGCTGGTTCTATTCACCTGACGCCCAAATAAACGCCCCCCGAACAAAAATCGCGCGAAAAGCGCCTGATTTGTAATATTCATTCGCCACTCCAATTGACAGCGACCAGATCGGCGAAGCGGGGGCCGCGTCAGAAATGGATTCGGGAACGGGCGGCGGCGAATCTTTTTATTTCCAAGCGCATGATGAACGCGAATTTGTATTCACGTGTCAGCAACCGGGCTCGCTTTTCCGGTCGATAAATCCGCTGTGTCGCGGGCACAGCTGGATATGTGAGCTGCTGGCGTGTCGGAGGGCCCCCGTGTTGCTATGAGCCGAAATTCGTGTGCGCGGTGATCTCCGGTCCCTGCTGTGGCCGTTGATCACAATGCCCTATTAATATCTTTACGTTTAATTTGAATACACGCGCGCTGAATTTTTATACAGGGTTTTCTACCGCCCGGGTAGTAATTCTCGCGCTCGTGTAAACGTTTTCGTTTTTGACAAATTTAGTCTGTGCGGGAAAGAACATATCTCATAGGGAATGGATGAGAATATGAATACGTAAGCGGGGTACAGCTGCAAATAATGCAGAATTGTTCATACAACAGATTTTTCTGTTTTTGTATCTCACAGTGAAGGTTTTAGATTGTTTGAATAACGGCACATACTGCTTGCGTCCTTATTACAACTATCCTGAATATCATTTTGCTTTTTTTGTCTTCAGAGTAATTCATATTGGCATGAAACACGAGTTCATGCAGTTCACTCTAGTATGACCTCAGCGTTTATATGATTTTTGCGATCTCGTGAAAGAATGAAGGAGCACACTTGCATAACCAGGATTATATCTTCACCTTTCTTCCCCCGTTTGTAGCTTTCGAAACAATGAACAATTACCGGGGATCGCAATAACTCTCCTTTGCACCTACCGCACTCAACACGGAGATATTGTCTATTGCGTTGCGAATCATAAACCACGAGGAAGTTGAAGGATATAGTTCACGTTTTGTATGGTTCCAAGAAACTGAGTTCATAGGGTTAGCGGGGACGCACTCCAAAGCCAAATGGTAACGTTCAACAATGTTTTTGAACAATTTCAAAGTATCTCAGGCTCAAACTAGATGAGGCGATAAAAAAGGAGATAATACTGAAGTGAATACGCTTCGCCTCAATATTTCTTAGCAAATGTCACTTTAGTTCAACGAATTAAAAATACATATGTTATGAAGGTACTCTTTGATATTCCATTCCTTTCCAGTTTCATTTGAAATGATACAATCAAACACATTCATATATTAATGAAAAAACTGCAAGAAATAATTTACCGATTCACAAACCTTATAGATCATTTTAATTTTTGTAGAAAACACTAAGCATCACACTCACGAATATAAAGCTCTTTTGGCAAATAGCAACTTTTCTTGGTACGAGGGCACCTCGTACCCAGAAAAGTTGCTATCTGCCATAGTAAGTGAAGAT
The DNA here is from genome assembly GCA_031308135.1 of Acheta domesticus. Lineage (NCBI taxonomy): Eukaryota > Metazoa > Arthropoda > Insecta > Orthoptera > Gryllidae > Acheta > Acheta domesticus. Next base: position 201,651,227 of record JAHLJT010004567.1, on the reverse strand, counting down.
TGGAACCTACTAAAGAAGATTGATGGGATTTATTTGGTCAAAGAATAATAAAAAAAACTGTGACGAGTGGGGACTTTAGTTAGTTTAGTTACTTTGTTTTAAGACCATCAGCGGAGTACATAAAGAAAACTGAGATAATTTACGCTTCGAAAGACCACGAGTCAATATCAAAGCCGATGCAAGCTAAAATATGAAAAATGTTTTTGTGTTTCAAGGAGACGAAAGAAGAGACTTCGACAGTTATTATTTTTTCTTTTTACAAGAAACAAATGCTGTCACATGAAAGTTATTCCACCACTGTTCCAAGATATAACAAAAAATATTTTCTCACCTGTATCATTTCAATTGTTTGTGTTTCGTCGAGGACAAACATTAAAACTGTCCACGTATTTCCTTCATATGAAGTTATGTACTCTTACATCAAACCTTTCAATTAATATGTGTCTTTCAGAGCTTGAAAGTGTGTTCAATAACACGTAAAAGGATTATACGAGTATAAAGCTTTCAGAAATGTTCTTACCATTAGCAATAAAATACAAGATATTAAAAAGCCCCGAGCGTACACCTCTCGTGGTGATGACAAATTATAGATGACATAGATTGAACGCTTCACACATTCATTGGATGCGAAGGGCGCCGTTGATCGCAGCGTCCTGGCTGCCGTCGCGTCATCGCCACCTGCATCGCCAACGCCGACTGGTCGTGGCGCGTCCTCGACTTATGCAAATGCCTGCCTCGCGATGACACCTTATAATTTTTCCTCGGCCAAGGTCACGGACACGCGTCGCGTCGTTTCAGAAGAAAAACATATTCGAAAGATGTTTGTGGTTTCACGCTCGCGCCAAAATTCATGCTAACGATTTATGGTGAAGAAGAAGAAGATTGTGCGACTGCAAGTTACAATTTTGCGGGATATTTTGGGAAACTTAGAAAATAATGAATGCCAGCAATAAGTATCGTGATTTGTAGCGGGGGTGCAAAAATTATTACTTCAATTATTATTTCTACAACATCGCGATACTTTTTATTTATCGCATAATGGGCAATATCAGTATATGTAGTTTTTATAAGGAAACTATTGTGATGAATCACAAATGTATATTGTAAGAGGTCGTCCATAAATTGCGTAATGCAAATTTCGAGTATTATCAATACTTCCCCCTTGCAACGCACTTCCCAATCTCTATGTAACGCAGCGTAACGCTGCCTCAGACCCCCTCCCGCCTTTAGCGTTAATTTATGGATGACCCCTGAGCTCTTTAGAAGTTCCTTTACAACAAAAAAGAACTCTCTAAAGCAAGGATATTGCAAGAGATTGGTTGGTTTACATTAATACTCCCCTCAAAACATTCTCTATCATGTAATGGCCATCCTCTATAATGAAAGTTAATTATCGACAAATTCTTGAATTTGTGAAATAAACAATCGAAAATTTTAAAGATGCAAAAGACTAAGTTGATGTTCCTAAACCATCACCAAGATTCCAAAAAGCTCTTGATGGAGCTATGTCATTTCAGTTTTTTTATTATTTTATGAAAACCATCCCTTGCATCTGGAGACATACGTAGATAAAATGTATAGAAAAACAAGAATTGGCTTAGCTACAAACGTAAGTCCAAAACAACCGTCTACACAATAATAGAGATTTCAGAAATTGACTATGTACACCTACCGTAGTTATAAAAAAATGAAAGAAAAGTGAATTTGTGCCCTTAAATTTCCTGTTTTTCAGACCTTTTTATAACAAAATAAAACGCCGGTCCCTTGAGTTTCATTCTAGAGATTTTTCACTGTAGTTATTGTTGATATTTTATGTGTTGGCGATATTCTGCTGCTTTGTGACTTTTATGCCTTGCAGGAATGACCAGAAGCGCATGATCCAGTATGGTCTAGACTCTAGGACTTGGAATAACAACTACGCCATGGTCTGAAGAGGATGTCAATGGCATGGCATTGTTAAAACTACGAACAAGATATAATATAAACAACCAAGAAGGAATTAAACAGCCTTTTAGGACGGGCAGGATTATGCCTCGGTCGTGAAATTTAAAGTCGCAATCGTGTATCTTACAATAAAGTGTTCAGGTGAAACGATGTTACTGTAGTGATCGGTCTAATATAAACACAGACTTTTTATTTAAAATGAAATAGAGAAGAATTTGTAAAGAGTTTGTTTCGTGGTTTTTATACGTGTTACAAATATAAGTAGACTGTGTATGAACTCTACAAACTCTTCGAACTCTCATCACGATAGGCGCACATGAGAAATTTAAAGGAATTGGTTGTTTTGATTTGTCATCCGCAGAGTAGGATTTTTGTTTACACAATAGTTTGTTTAGATGTTTGTAAATTAATTTGTATTAATAAAATTATTGAAATTGAGTTCAATTTTATTTCAATTTAATTTAATATGAATTGATAACAACCCTAAAGGTGTACATCATACGACCCTGATAACTATTTTAATTTCTATATTAAAATTAATTATTATTGAAAACATTGCCCAATATAGTGAAAAGTATTTGACATTAATCATATGTATTGTAACACAATAATAACGCTTTAATGATACTTTAAATTAACTTACCTCTTTAAGAAATATAATGCACAGCGTAATACTTAAGGAGACGATCTTGTAAAAAACCAACACTCACCTGAAACAAGTCAAACCACAGTATTATATGTATGCACTGATAATACAAATAATAAACTCGCCGTAAGAGCGCTTTACTATTAACAACAAGATGTATTTTCAAAGAGCTAATAATAAACGAAGCTTTCAACAACAGCAATGTGGTGTTTCCATGCATGTGCTCATTCATGTGCGTCGAAATTCATCCTTCCAAAATTCACCCACGCATATTCGATGCATGAAACTCACCCTCGGATTCTCACACATCGGTTGCAACTCGAAACCTACTGTTTCAAGCAGCAGTTTGTTCCAGGGTACTACATTATTGCTACCAGATTTTTCATATTGCAGTAGTTTTCTTTCCATCCATTAACTTTTCATTCGTTCCAAACACGACAACCGACATTGTAACAATCCTACCTTTAATTTTTTATCGGTGTATTCCGAGACCAACTTACTTCAAAAGCGAACCCCGAATGAAGCACTTCGCCCGGAATAAAATACAACGCTTTTCGATTTTTCGTGCGCGAATTCAGATGACCGAAATTTGGGAGCTCCGGGCCACTTCGCGGAAGAGTCGATATATTTCTCGCCAGAGGTCGTTCATCACGGGAAAAACTCGGCCGGGTCCCCCGGTGCATATGCAAAAACGGTTCTCTCTCTTCTCTGTTTCTCTCGGAGTAAAGGCCAGTGGCACGGTCGGAATCAAAAGAGAGGAATACATAAATAACAAGCCGCAGGAATACATAATTTAACGGCCGAAGGACAGCGGCCACACCGCAGCCCTGCAACCGCCCCCGAACGCAAACTCCGGTAACGGGATATCAAAAATATTAAAATAACGATCCTCATTAGCATGGGACATCTGTTCGTGTGGCCGCGTCGGTCGTGGTGTGGGGGGAGGGAGGGTGATTGGAGTTTCGTAGCTGGCTTAGTGTGCGTTGCAAGTTGGGGTGGGTGGGATGCGTGGAGTTGCAAAGAGGTGGGGCGGAGAACGGTATGGACACGTTAGTTGCGAGTTGATGGGGTGAATAGTGTGTGGTGCGGAGGTCGGTTGGGTTAAAGGAGAGATGAGCATAGTTATGAGGTGTGTGTTTGTGTGTGTACGAGTGTGTGTAACGGTTGCGTGGGCACGGGCCAAGCCTGCACCCGATGGGTACAGACAAATGAATACATAGGTGGAATAATTTAGAAAAATGTGTGCGATGGATTGACCAAAGGAAGCAAACTAGTACGGCAAGAGATGATGGGTGTTAAAATGTACGTCATTTCAGAGGATGTCGGTTTCGTAGTTTCACAGTGTGCGTTGGAAAAGTGCTCAGTGTGCGTTGCAAGTTGGGTGGGATGGGTGCGGTACTTGCCAAGATGTGAGGCGGAGGATCGGGATAGGCACGTTAGTTATGAGTTGATGAAGTGAGTGACGAGTGAGGGTTGCCCTATATGGGTTCAAATAGAAGAATGGAAGAATGATAGATAATTATGAAGGTGGAGTAATTTAAAAAGATGTACTGGAATTGGATTATACTACATCTAGAAGTTTCGTACAAAATTGTTTAAAAGAATGACATTTGAGAGGAAGCGAATGTTGCAGTTTCAAATCACCAGGAAAAGGGCTTGCAGTGCGTTGCAAGTTCGCGTAGGATAGTAAGGAATTGGAAGAAGCTGGAAGTGGGCTGGAGGATAGATCTTAGATTGAGATTTGGTAAGCTAAACAAGTAGTGCACGGTGCAAGGTCCAGCTAGAAGAAGGTAGATGGATGAAGAGTGGGGTATTGGTGAAGGCAGAGGAGAGAAAAGAGGATAAGAGTACTTACAAGGTGTGTGTGTGTGAGCGTGTGTGAGTGTGTGTGAGTGTGTGTGAGTGTGTCTGAGTGTGTGTGAGTGTGTGTGTGTGTGTGTGTGTGTGTGTGTTTGTGTGTGTGTGTTTGTGTGTGTGTCTATGGGAATAATTGGCTTTAACCAGCTTCCCCCAAAACTGGCCAAGAAGATTAGTTGAAGGTTTGTGCACTTTGAAATGAGGATCGTTTTATATAGTATTTTAGCAAGAGGACATCATAACATTATAAACAAAAGTACAGTCATTTATTCATTTTGAATTATGTATTGAAAAGAGATGAAGGCAACATTCCGATTCCCAATAAATATAGTTTTATAAGCATACTTTGATCATTTTACATCTGTTTCCCAACTCTTCGGGAGATTTCTACAATGATCATTTTCCCTGATTCACGGCCTCAAACATGACTACTAACTGGGGATCGCAATATATTTTTGTGTAATCTTTATTATGATGTTATATTTGAGATCATAAAGGTATTTTTTTGAACATTTTAAATCGACAGTATGCTTCGTTTGCGGAAAAATATACCTCTTTAGTGATCAAGCTGTGGCTTTTAAAAATGCGGAAATGAGTAAATGCATTTTAGAGAAATCAAGACTGAAAAAATTCCAAACCGCAGAAAGAAAAACACGGCCAGAGCGGCATTCTGTGGTTACACATATAGAAAAAAATTCAAACCGAGAAAGCCGCAGATACATTGCAGATGTCATATCTGCTTTAAAGTAATGTCACCAGAGAGGAATATCAAACGTTTGTCCGGCAGATAGTGCAGAACATACTTTTTCTTTTCGTTTCAAAAGATGAAGCAAAAGCTATCGACATTCAAGTTATTTAAAAATCAAGTTTTTAAAAAGGTTCCAAAAAGTTGATTTTCAATTTATTAAATAGAGCCTAATATATTAAATAAATTGGGCAATTTTGGCCATTTTCACTCTGAGTGCCTCGGCGAACTCGTAAATATTTCAAATTCACAAAATAAAATTAAAGGCGTTACATTTCTTCATTTCGAATGTTATTTAAGCCCATGTAAGAAAACCAGGTCTTTCGCAGAAACAAATGAAAAATTGCAGCATGCAACGGTCACCATTCCCATTTATGCAAAATTTTCAAATTACCGTCCGATCCACAATACCTCATTCCACGGCATTTCATTTTCATCCGTCGGCGCACTTCATCACTTCCATCACGAAATCGTGTTCAAGAGAAACAGCAACTCGGCTATCTGCGCCACGCATCACGCTACGACACCTTTACGGCCTCCATCGGGCGCTCGCTGCTCGTGTTCTCTCGCCCCGCGCGCGCACAGCGCCGTCACGAGCGGTAGCGTGAAGAACCACGCGCCCCCGCGCGCCCCTCCGTCATCTTCGCACCTGGCCTCATAGGCGCGCTTGTGTTGTAGATCGGGCGCGGAGCGTTCTGGGCACGGGAGGACTCGTGCACGCGGCCGACGAGTTTCGTTTGCAGACTACTGATTTGTCGATTTGTTGACATTGCAACTGGAGTAGTAATAAAAGACGCATTTACGAGCTTCTGGGCTTAAAAGATAAGTCGCTTTTGATGGATTAGCTTTCGTACAATTTTAAACAATTTTGTGCGAAATTTCTAGTTCTAGTTTAGTCCAGTTCTAGCACGTCTTTTTAAATTACTCATTCTGCCTGTTCATCTGTCATTCTATACTTCTATTTGAAACTCATTTCAATGTATTTCAATCTATGTAGAGCAGGTCTCGTACGTGCCCCTTTACTCATTCTATCTCCTCCCCCCACACACTTCATAAGAACACGGTCCCCTCCCTCCTCACTACACCAATCCCTCACCGTCCATTCACCAAGTCCAATTCCGCGGACCCATCATTTACCCCATCAACTCATAACTAACGTGCCCATCCCACCTAACTCGCGGGATATCCCTGGGATCTGGGAACTGGGATGGAATAAAGCGAGGGTGAGGCGGTGGAAGAGGGGGATGGGATACGGAACTCGGGTGAGGATGTGAAGGCCGTTCGCCCCTTCGTCATCTTCGCACCTGGCTTCATAGACGCACTTGTATTGTAGATTAGGCGGGAGCGATCGGTGTAAAGGACGCACGCCCGTTCACAGGGCGAGTTCCCTTCGGAGAATATTGATTTGTCGATTTGTTGACATTGGAACTGAAGTACTAACTAAAGACGTATTTATAGCTTTTGGGTTTACAAAAAAAGCCGCTTTTGATGGATTAGCCATCATCTTGAGGTCTGAATGAAAGAGGAGTAAAAATGAACATGAGTAGTATGATTGTGTTTTTTTATAGATGAGAGAATAAGTTGTTTTTCAATGAAGATAATTTAAAAAAACAATTGTAAATAGAATCCTTTTTTAACTTTTAGGTGTCGTAGAATTCAAATAATATAGTTTGAGCAGTATTTTAGGCCTTAAATATAGATTGAAGGTGGACTAGTTTGTAGAGATAGTTACCTCCAAAATCACTCTAAGCATCAAAAAGGATAATTCACTGAAGGCTAGGAAACGCATAATGCATCTGTTATATTACATACAACTATACACATCCGATGGTTCTTAATTATAGCATGTCTCCATTGTTTCTGAAACGATTTTACACACTACACGACACGTTCGACACTACAAACTAAAGGCCAGTACGCCTTCACATCCCAACTCGCGTTCCGGATCCCATCCCCTCCCCACCACCCCACCCGCGCCTCCCCCCATCCCAGTCGCGTGTCGACGGCGCTCGGGACAAGTCCGAGGTGCCAGACTTTTTCGCCTCCGCGAGCAGGCCCAGTCACGAAGCGCTCATGACTCGTGGGGCATCCCGGCTGGCTGGGCGGGCGGTGCTGTCGGGGGTGTGGGAGGAGGCACAGGCAGTTATTACCTGCACCCCTCTCCCTCCTCAATTGCCTTTCCTCCATTCCCTCCTCGACTCTTGCTTTCTCTCCTCCCCTTTATATCCCCTCACATTTCCTCCACTCGCGATTACTTGCAGCTTTCACATGCTGCCTACCTCGCTTTGTTCAACTACGTGTAGTATGTGTAAAAACGGTAAGTAATCCTGGGCTCAAGAACACGTGCGCAGATTTTTCTTCTTTCCCATATTATCTCTCTTCTCTCCCACATTTAGTTGCTACAACTTCAGGTGAAATAATTACATCAAACCTCTTCTCCTCTACCCCTTCTTATTGTCCTTCCCGTATCTTCCCCTTTCCCGATTTCTTCCGCTTTTTACCATATTTCTCCTCCTTACCTTCTCTCTCTTCTCGCTCCCTGCTCTTCTTTCCTCCTTCCTTCACATTTCCTTCACTCGCGAAAATTTCTAACTTTAAAGCGTTGCCTACCTCGTTTTGTTCATATTTAGAACCGTCATTAAACTATGTGTAGTAAAAGAGTAAGGTTAGTAATCCTGGTGTCCAAGAACACGTGCGCAGAATTTACTTGTCCCATACGTCACCCTTTCGTTATTACTGTTTTCATCTACTATCCCCCTCCTTTCTTCTCCTCTCCCTTCCTCCTCCAATCCTTTTCCTCTTCTCTCCTTTTCCACCTCTTCCTCTCCCCTCCCATCGTGTCGTAATACCACCTACATCTCTCATCCTTCTGCCTTCCTGTCCCCCTCTCCCCCTTCGATCCTCCCGCTCTCCTCCGCCCACGCCTCACGCGATTTCCGGATCGTGCGCTGCAGCAGCGGAGAGTTCACTATCGCTGGGATTTAACGCCGTGACGCAGAGGTAAACGGTCTGGCAGCAGGTGCCTTCACCGCTTGTGGCCAGTTACAAACGAACAAACAAACGAGGCCGGATCGTGAGGTAGGGAGAACGAAAAGGGAGAGGGGTGCGAGGGAGCATTTAATTTCTTACACGATACGAACAATTCTTCATAGGACTTCTGGATTTTCCGTTGGAGGATTGGGACACTGAATTGTATCTTATTCGAATGACCTAAGCTCTGAGTAGTACCCTTTGAATTAAACTATTATATCGATGATAATCATAATTTAGATATTAACTTTAAATGATATATTTGACTTACATGTAGATGGTGATAAATTTAAATTGAGTAGTTAACGAGTTCGAGACGATGTGCTACTAGGGTGGAAAGAATTTCTTCATTTGTATAGAATTTTTTTCTACCCGTTGGAGGATTGTGACAAGCAATTGTGTCTTATGGGAATGTCCTAAGCTATGAGTAGTGCCCTTGGAATTAAACTATTGTATTAATGATAATTATAATTAACATTAAATGATTTGTGACTTACATGTAGATGGTTCAATTTCAATTGAGTAACGAGTTCGAGAGGATATGCTTCTAAGTTTGAGAGAATTACTTCATTTTTACACAGTCCATGCCTGACGCGAATTTGGAGTACGTAGACTAGTATTTGAATAATATGATGAAAGATGTAACTTGGGAAAGTAGAAAAATGGTCACGTTAAATATTTTATGCATTTTGTTTTTGTAATCTAATCTTTTCTTCAAAAACTTATCATATTTTAGACCTCGCACCTTAGTGCACGTGTCTACAAAATATTCTTCGTAAATTTCAACCACATTATGCACCTGTTGTCTCATCTTACGTCTTGGCTCCGAGAATATATGGTTACATAATAAATCATTAAATGATATTCATTGATTACTTACCCGGCTGTCCTTTGGCTATCTTACGCATATTCTATCACATTAGCCCGTTACAAATCAGCTGCCAATGGACCGCCGCGAAGAGGGTTCCCACGACGGCCCGGCCTCTCGCGGTGTGGCCCTCCCCGCCCTTCTAACCGGTTTCTTTTTCCGCTTCCCAATGGGGGGCGTGGACGCGGCAGAAAACCTCTTAATTGGCGTCTCAAATAAATCAGTCGCGTTGACCGAGGCGTCGCGGAGCGCTTAACGAGCCGAATTCTTTCCAGTGTCGCCCCCGCACTTGCTTAAGACACTGCGAGCAAGTGCTAGGAAGCCGTAATGTTACACGAAACAAGGAGGAAAACAAAGAAATACATTTTAAAATTGTAACGCATAGTTTCTATTACTTCACTTACAGATAAACTTTGTACATAGCCGAATATTATCATCAATCAATCATTTACATAATTTCTACATCACTATTTTTTTCTTTGTACATCCTTGTGTTCCTTGTATACGTAGAAATTAAAGAATGGCATTATGCTTTTCAAATTTATTTTAAATGCGCGTTTAAATCTTTCTGCCCAGAAACATTAAAATAACGCGAGTTTAGATATCTAATTTTGAAGTATATTGTAAAAACATATATACCGTATGAAATAATTGTAAAATAACTACAAAGCGGTGCCTTCTCCACTTCTTGCCATGAACCGTCATTCGTCGAAAGGTTAGCTCGCAAATACAGTCGACTCTGCTTACAGTAAACTCGGATAAAGTGAACCCTCGGTTATAGTGAACATAAGTCATTGGTCCCGTTTCACTTACATTACAAATAAGCAGAAGAAAATTCGGTTACAGTGAACCTGAACCTCGGCTATAGTGAACATAGGATATACTATGTACAATGTCCTGAAAATTAATTCCCTTCTGAAAAAGAAAATATCTGCTCGGTGCCACTAATTCAAACACTCCTCAGCTTGAAAAAAATATCGTCGGCCAAAGGTCAAAATCCAAGACGTCTCCTGAGGTAAAAGTAGCGGACCCGGAATAGGGATCTTACTGATGGCCTATGCCACTTAGAAAGACCTAGAGAAATTACTAATGAAAAACTTACGAAGCAAACAATTGAAAATAATTGTTTTTTAGAACAAATAAATGTAATAAGGACAAATAAAGATTGAAATTTTCAGTGTGTGCTGTTAATGCATTTCGCTATATCTCTTTCTTAATAAAAATCAATAGTCTTGGAGAAAATATATTTAATTTTGACATTATCGGATATAGTGAACCAAACATTGTGTTGCAAAGAAGTTCTCTATAACCGCAGTAGTCTGTACATCCACCGCTCGGAGGTAGTCAGCGCACCACGGCATCCGATAATAAAGGGGTAATTAGCGTCATGTTCACCAACTTCACCCTGGCTTCGTTCAGCTGTCAAGTCACGAGAGCAAAGACAGGTGGGCGGTTCCACCATTGCCTGCATTTTGATGTTTGCATCGAACAAACAATGAATTTTTTTTCTGGAGTCCGGTGCTTCGAGAAAGGCTACGGTACGCGGGTGATTGAAATTATAACAAAAAAACATCGAGAGCCGCTTGTTTTCCGTGTTGTTTTTATGTCCGGGCTTCCGACTAAAAACATTTGCTCGAGCGGGCCGAAACATCGCCACATTGTGTGATTTGCTTTCGCGGAGCTCAGTTATTAATATTGATGCTGCATTCATCTGAACGGGAAGGAGGCGAGTGCGCGTTTGGTGGTATGTACGTATGTATACATGTGTGTGTGTGTGTGTGTGTGTGTGTGTGTGTGAGAGAGAGAGAGAGAGAGAGAGAGAGAGAAAGAGAATGAGAAAGAGAGAGAAATAGTCAGAAAGAGAGACAAAGAGACAGCCAGAATGTAACTAGTGGTTCTACAGAATTGCACAGACTTTCCCGTATTAGTTTTCTGTTTCCTCGGGTCTTCGCTAGCTATTCGGAATTGCCACAAACTCTTTCTTGTCAACTGTGATCTATTACCGCCAAAAGTACATTTTTTTGTCGTTTTCTTAATTTTTCGGTTTCCTATTGGCAGAACGGAAAAATTAATTTTAAAATATTAAAGAACACAAAAACCTAGTCATAAATGGCAATTTTCTTTTCAAAATTATCTGCCGTTTAAGAGAAAATGGCGTTTTAGCGCTACTAAAAATGCGAAATTTGAAGCTCATTTTCACAGAAAATGTTTCAGTTTTCAAAATACTTTATTTGAAGTTATTTGAAGCACTTAAACTCACAAATATAATAATCTTTACAAATTGCTGCTAATGTGCATATTAAAGATGAGAGAGATCTAAACTAGTAATTTAAGAGTAGTAAACTAGTAATTCAACAAGTAAAATTCAACAAGGAGAAAGACGCCGAAAAAATTCAAACTTTCACAATTTTCGAAAATTCAGAATTATCCGTGAAAATCGCACCTATGCCATGTTAATAGGTGTATTTTACTCTATTCATACAGAAATGTAAAGAAAAAATTTGGAGCCGTTTTTGAGAAAAGTTTGAAAATCCCCGGGGGGCTTCATATAAAGTACCGCCAAATTTTGAAGAATCTTTTTCAAAATCTCAAAGCTTTGACTAGAATCAGATCGACTACGGAATATCCATTTTGGAAGAAATCGTACGTATGGTTTAGGCGCTAGCAGTGTTCACAGACGGACAGACGGACGTTTTCCTTTCAATTGGGTATTCGGTATCAAGAACCTAGAAAACAGGGTTTCTGGATATACCATGTGTTAGGGTATTTTTTTCCTTAATTTAGCAACTGGTTTTATCCACTTATTCGTTTTCACGGCCCGGTAATTAATTTTTTTCTGCCGAAAATTGTCCATTTTTTCGCGCAGCATTACATAACTTTCCCTATACTACGTATATCACTCCGTGTATACGTACGTATACGGGAAAGTAATAAGAGGGAGAGTTGTTGATTGATTGATTGACTGATTGATGATTCCGAGCGCGTCAACTGCTAAGGACATTAATCCCGTAAGTACAGTGCATTTTTATCTCGGGAGGTGGCGGTGTTCTTCCCCCGCTGGATGGCGAGGTACGGTGCCGATCTACCCGGCTGCCACATTCCGAGCACCGCCTCGGCCGGGACAAACTCTGATCTCCCGACTGGTCAGGCAGAGTGAAAGTGTCTGTTGGAGCGAAGATGTGTATGTGTGTGTGTGTGTGTGGTGGTATATTGGAGCGAGTGTGCCGTTGAAATGCGCTCGAGGCTGAACCTTAAAATCCTCGACAATTGACGGTTGACGATGGACAATACAATGTGGTGGTAGTGATGATGTTGGTGATAATGATAGCAAAATTTACGATAGTTATGATTACGGTAAAATGGAATTGTACCAAAGTGCCAATGGTGATCGAACTGAAGTACACCAGGCGAGAATTGCAATGATGGTGAGAAAGTAGATTTGATTTTCAAATGTGAGTGGAGATGATATAGTTACTTACAATAGTAATGATGGTATCGTTAATTATTGAAAACTGATATGAAAGAGGCACTTGTTGAATGAATAATACGTCGTGGTTGGTGTTGCTACTTTTAGGTAAATTGTTAAGACAAAAAGTAGATGGTGATAATTATGGAGAAGTGGTGGGAAAGCAGGAGAAAAACAGGAGGAACAGAAGAACCCCAAGAAAACGTGGTAGGAAATTGCTCAGTCGACCGCAAATTCCGCATCAACTGACCGATTGTTTTAAACTTTATTTTTAATATTTCCTGAGACTAGCATAACTGTTTTACAGGGATTATTTTCATTTAAATCAACTCAAATCACAAACATACAAGAGTAAATAACTAACAATTAAGTACAATTCAATCAACACTTGGTCAAGAGATAACATTCATAAAATATATCAATTGTTTACATAAATTACCTAATTTTGAATCCTGGTAACAGACAGTGCGAAGTCGGCGCTTCGGGTCTCTTACTGTTGCGGTATGGTGTCGAAACTCGAAGTCCCTATTTACACACTTCCTTCTGATGAACCGAACTCGGAGTCTTAGCAAACACGCGAATGCGCAGTTTGGCTTCTGCAAACTCAGAAGTGACGCTGTACATGCGTTTGTTCTCTAAATCGCCGGAATCAGTTCGTGTACATCGGGTTGCAGAGAAGCGCAGTTGGTAGGTGCGTTACAAAAAACGTGAGTCTCTCTCCCTACGACTCTTCCTTATATACGATTCTTTAAGGCGTCTCTACGTCTGATGCATCAACGACACCGCGTATTTGGTGAATAGAAGATAAAATAATACTGATTAGTTCTATTTGACGGTGTAATGCTGAAATGGAAGGTAGGGGAAAAAGAAACATCAGGAACCCAAAAAAATCTGCCGTAGCCATGAGTAAGACTGACCCATTGTGAAAACATGGTTCTACAAATGTTTATGTGTATCTTCGCCAGCAAATATTTAAGTTTATATTGCAGACGTACGCACGTACGCACATGGACAATAACAATGAAAGCATCACTCGAAAAAGTAGTGTTGTCGTTAACAATGAGAGAGTGTTAAGTGTTGTTTTTGAACAGCAGGCGTATGTTCTTTATAATATTCGATGAACGATTGGTACAATTAGATACTATAAAACATACTGAATATTCTAACATATGCTTTTTATAATTTATCTCATTTAAAAAGAATACTCCATTGCTCTAACACTCATATTCAGCGTGGGGTATTGGAATTACAACTCCAAATCACAGTACTGGAAATAGAACAATGGTGATTGTGATTGATAGTGGCAACTGATAAGGTAACAACAGCTAGGGCCGTAAGTGTAGTGTAAGTTCTTATCGTGGTAGGTGGCAGTGATCTTCCCCCAGTGGATGGAGAGATCCGGCACCGACCTACTAGCCGGCTTGCAGGTTTTCCCCAGCCATGTATCTCCCAAGAGTAAGGCACAGCCCCAGCCGGGACAATGTCTTGGATATCGTCTGATCTCTCGACCTATGTGACAGTGTTGTATTCGCAAGTGTACGTACGTGTGAGTGAGTAAAGGATGAGGACAGAACAAGGAAGAGGGAGGAAGGAAGGAAGGACCGCGCACGGTCCGTGGCCCGTTTTTTAGAGTACTGCTCCGGTATTCGCCTGGTGTTGATGGGAGAAACCATGGAAAACTACCAAACAGAGCAAACGGCCGCTAGAATCCTCCTTTGGGCAGCGGCTGAATTCGACTGAGCCATTGAGCTAGCGAACGACTATTGTGAGTGATCCACTGACACCCCGAACTCCAGCAACGGTGGTGAGCCGCAGCGGCGGCGATGGCACCAGCGATGGCGATGGCACCAGCGATGGCGATGGCACCAGCGATGGCGATGGCACCAGCGATGGCGATGGCACCAGCGATGGCACCAGCGATGGCGATGGCACCAGCGGTGGCGATGGCACCAGCGATGGCGAGGACGAGGCGGCGAGGCAGGCGGCGGTTGCCCGCTTTCCGTCCGCCGGCCAGACGTTTTTCACAGCGCGTTGCCTGCTCTAAAACGCGCGCCGCGCGGCCGACGCGCTTTTCGTTCGGCGTTTGTTTCTCGACAGCTTGTCAGAGCGTGGGCGGTGAAGCTCCAGGCTGGATGTGTTGGTTGCGAAGCGCGGGCGGTGATACACACGTACATGAATGTAGGCGTTTGCGAACAACAACACGCACTCAGGGGCAAAAAGAGATCACTGACCTCGTCGTTTAATTTTCAGACAGTCGATCAAAAATGTTTATGTTTGAAAATGTTAACGCTTCTATGCGATTCCGACAGAACAAATTACCTGCCTCGACAAATTCGTATTTTAAAAATCGGAGATCATTTGTTAGTTGTGTGTGTTATGAATTTAATGAGTGAGCCCAATTTTCGCTTGAGTTCTTAGAAGTGGTCTCGAAATGAACCAATCCTGTTAACGATACGGAAACGTTTAATAAACTCAGTCTCATCGTAAGAGAATCTTCGGACCTCACGTGTCATTTATTGCCTGTAAAGTTCTTCCTGAGTTGAATGTGTATCACTTTCAGCAAATCTGTTCGGTAGTCAACTTACAATGCAATTCGCATTTCGTAATATAACCTTATATTCTTTTCTATACTTCTAGATAGGCATTAAAATGTAAATAACTTTTTATATATTATTGTAGCCCAAAATAAAGTCGTAGGATGTAGCAATGTAACAAATGTCTGTATTGTAAATTAAATCAGTGACGTTAACTCCAGCAACGTAGAACTATTTAAAATAATATTTGAAAAACAATTCGTAAGTTACATTAAACCCTTCACATTGAACCTTTGTTTAACATCATAAAAGTACCTTTAATGTTTAATTTTTACTGTATTTTTTTGTTTTTTCATTCATCTCATTTCACGAATAAAATAACTAAAACGAAATTGTCTTCAAACACAATTTACGAGATCAGGACACTCCGAAGATCGCTTCCTCAATTCATATGTACTTATGTGGTCGGCAAAATTATAATGTAGCTGATTACCGTTGACACTTGTCTCCGTATATCATCGGGGAATCATGTTAACAGACCGCAGGGTATTATTGTCAGTTATCTTCTCCCAGCAAGGAGGTATTACGATAGAAGATTCTAAATAAACAAACAGAACGCTTTGCTAGGTTGTGGAGACAAGTTCGAAAGCTTCTTGGTTCGTGGGATGTGGGTTTATACAAACGTATACATGTTGTGCTAGGAACATTCGCAGTAATAACATCTAAATGTTAAAGAAGTTGTTGCAAGTTGGAAACTGCAGACAGAAGTCTTGAAATTAAATTGTTATTTATTTTGTTGTTGAAAATTCCATTATTTCTCATAGAAGAAGCGATCGACGGGACGATGATAACTCAACTGCGACATTCTGACGACTGAGACGTTACAAGTGCTGCACCGACGCGGCGTAAATAATAAAATATTACGTAACGCTAAAGAGGGGGAGGGAGTTTGAGGCAACGACACGTTACGTTTCGTAACGATAGGGGGTATTGGTTTATTGTTACGTAACATCGATATTTATTTTATTACATTTTTCAACATTTGCTGAAAAAATTACTTTTTTTGAGAATTGTACTAAAACATCAAATTATTAAGTAATTAATTTAAAGAAAAAAATAAGTTGAAGTTATAAGACGTAAATTGTATCAATGGAGAGATCTTGTTTTTCAATTTTTTATTGAATATTTTAGATTGCGAAGAACATATTCAAAACTGATATGTAGTTTATTTTAAAATCCATTTAATTTAGCGCAGTAGACTCTCGCCCGTGACGACGTGTGCATGGCTTGTGATCAAAAAATGTCTCGCCAACGCATCCTTCCTTCACTCACTACTTGCACTCACGTCTTGAATTCACAACGACGGGGTGTTGTCGCAAAACGTTACGTAATTATTTAGGGGGAGGTTCAAGCGCACGTTACAGGTGCGTTACTGAGTGGAGAGGGGTATTCGGAATATTTCATATTTACGTAATTTATGGGCGGTCCCTAAGGATCTTGGGAGTGCGTTGAGGGATGCGTCGGGAGGAGTGCTTCCGGCGACAGCAGATCTTCATAGGAAGCGCCGCCGCGCGCTGTTCAGTTGACATGCGCCGCGCGTGTCCCGCGCCACGCCGCGCCGCACGGCTTTCCGCGAACCACGGACGCGCTGGCGGCTTTCATTCGAGATTCGTACATCAAGGTCGCGCGTACATTCCTCGAAACTGCTGTGAAGCCAGGTATATTTGACGGCACGAAGCGTGTTATTAAATTGAGTACCGTTTTGGAAAAAAATAATTTTGGTTTTCAAAACAAAATTTGGATCTCTTCCATTACACGTATACTAGTTCACTAGCTGAAAGTTACGTTTTCCTTGTGTATTAGAAATGGTTCTTTTTCTGAGGGGACATTTATATTATTTTGAGAAATTTTGAAATAAGCACTTCACAATTACTAATCACTTCGCACTAATCACTTCACATTTTACTGATTTTACGATTTATAACGCCATAGACGCTTTTAATGCAAATCGCTTCACAATGTTACCACTGATCTTACGGTTTATATCATTACAGACGTTTTTAATGCAAAGAACATATAACACGGCCATCTACCACTCTAGGAGGAGCTATAAAAAATGAAAAAATAAGTTAATTAAATTATCTATGACTACCCATGACTTTATTTATTTAAGTCATTTTTATGTGTATATTGTTTGCTGAAGTTGGTGTACTACCAAATATTAAAATTTATTTTGATTTATTTTTCCATGAAAGAGATTTCTTAACTATTTTTCTACATAGTCACCATTGCTCAGACATTTGTCGGAAACCAACTTTTCTATGACCTCTTAATAGATAGATGCCGCCACTGAAGACAGCCACTTCCACAAATTTTTATGAGGTTTTCCCAAAATGGTACCTCAAAAACACGTCTCGTACATCAGTTACACTGTACATTTCTCTTTCAAGCTATAATCCAACGGGTGTACAAGCGAATGTAGTTGCGAGTCTGCAACCCAAGATAGGAAAATCCTCGGTTTCTAAATTGAAACGTTCTAAATTCCAATCATGAATGAACGATATTACAACGATGAAGGTGATATTGTCACTTTGTGATTTTATAATGTCGCGTCTAATTATTTTCGTTGATGACGACTGGCAATTTTTAAGTTGATGGCCATGGAAATGGCGCGTTGGAGGATAATGATAAGATGATTTGGTTATAGATAGTTATTGATGCTGAATGCTGTTAAGTAGTGGATTGAAAGGCAAGAAAAACTGATGAACACATTCAAAGCGATGTAACCTAGTCTGCCACATATTCCCCATGAAGTGTCTGAAATTTGAAGCCCGTCACCTCACGATCCCGGACAATTGCCATTCGCAACGCGTCCTCCGCGGCGCACCGTCTTTCGGTGAACGAGAGACGCGTAGCAGCTATCGTTCGCGATTCGTAGAACATCAAGGACGCGTCTACATTTCTACAAACCTCCAACCAGGATAGATTGAATGGTGCGTCAGATACATTTCTTCCTTTGACTCAATATTCCTCCTACAGCATTGCCTTACGTAGTTGCGACACTGCAACTATGCTTTGTAGATCGGAAGGGCCTAAATTCGAGTCCCGAATGTGGAAGAAATTTGACGTTGGCAAGTGCTATTGGATGAGATTCTTCTAGAATTTTTTTCAAGGGGGTCGCCCGATCAATTCCAAACGTTTGTCAGGAAATTACCATTAATAAGAGCGCACGGACCACGTGAGATCCTTCATTTCGCAATTCGTCCTTAACATTCCTTCGATGGATCAACTCCATTCATCCATTGTTCAGCACAATGTGGATGTTTAGAGCCAGAGCCTGACGTGGTTTACAGCGTGATAATTAAGTCCTGGATGTTTATGACCTAAAAATGTTAGAAATATGCAACCATTTATGACCTAAGAATTATGAAAATATGACCATAAATATGACTTACATTTTTTGAGGGGCGGGTGATATGAGCGAGATCTCGGTCGTGTGGTACTTGAAAATAGCGACTTGGCAGTTTTTGAAAGACGCAGTTTTGCCTTTATTGAATGCGTTAATCTCGTCTAGCTTTTTAATTGGTACATTAGTAGTTTGCGGCGTTAAGCCACGTGCCTCAACGTGTAAGAATGGGTAGGGGAGGAAATGGCACCAAAGGAACCATTTTCTTGAATTTTTGCATTCGTAATAGAGATTTGATGAATATTTTCTTCACTGCAGAAATTAACTTATCTACTTCACTATACTTTCCAATAATTTCTTTCGCAAATCTTATTAGGTTATGTGAAATGAATGTTTCATGTCATTTTGGGACAGAGTAACTGCAAACATTTGCCTGCTTTCACCGTGTAAGGGGCTGCATCAGTGACTAGAAATAAAACATTTTCTCTCTTCATTCCTTCAGGCCATACCAGATTCATTGCTAATGCAAGATACAAGCAATTATTGAGTGGTAAGTCAAATGCTTCGCAGGAAATGAGAAATTTATATCCTGCTTAGTACCCCCTTAAAACCCCAACATCAACGTTTGAATCAGGAGACGTGAAAAATCTCTTTGAGGCGTCAGCAAGCAAGTTTTCGAAAATGGAGTCAAAATGATAAAAATGACGAAAACACGAAAATTCGTGGCAAAACGTGACCATTATATAAAATGCACACGGAAAACAACAAAAGGGTTTAAAAAAGCCAAAATATTACTGTATAGACACTTGAAAACTGCATATTTCAGACACAGTACAAAAAATCATGCTTAACTTGTATCTTCCATGGAAATAACACAAAGAAAAAAAAATGATGTGTCATAAATATTCGGGCCCTGGTGATAATATTTAACGAAGAGCAGCAGTGAAGCAGTTTGAGGATGTCACGGCGGCGGTGTTTCAGCGATAAGACGTCTCCATTTTATTGCAAGCGCCAAGCAGAGACATCGTTGCACGGGACGCATAGGTTGTCGAATACCAGTGTGACAAACCGAAGCGATAATTCTTTCTCTTTTCTCCCACAGCACGTCGACGCATGCAATCTATTCTGTCATGTTTCTTTTGAAGTAGTTTAAACAACCGACTTCTTTGGATTCCCTCCTCCTAATAACGTACACGAGCCACCCCAGAGTTCCTGAACGTCTGGCACACGCACTCCCGCCGGCCGTTGGACAATTGCCACGCGCTGCACGTGCTCAGCTCCGCCCCGCCCCGCGCCTCGTTCCCGTCAACAACGCACGGGAGGCTCTAGTCGCATTGGAGCGCGGGTCTCAATGGCAAGTGGTAAGATATCAAGGTCCCACGAATGGTTCTTGAAATCGACGAGAAAAACTCTTGCGTTAATGTTTCAACCGTTGGTGATGTGCTGGGAAGCACTGGTAAATTAGACATTAGTGTGATTTTCTGGAAAAGTGTCAGCTGAAGAGAAGTATCCATAATTGTGGAGTGTCAAGTATTGATTAGTACATCCATAGTACCATTAGATTCCTGAAAAAGGAATTTTTGTAATAACTGCATCCATACCGATGTGCCGTAACCAAGTTATTAATGAAAGAAGTAGAGAAAGAAGTTAAGTATTGATTAACTCTATAAACATAACGATTTTGATCCATAATTCATATTTTGAGTTGAATTACATTTTGTCTAATAATACTTTCTGACAAAATATAACAGAAATAAAACATCTCTAAAATCATCAGAACCTATATTGTTTTTAATAAAGTATAGGTATTCCAAAAATGAAATTCATCGCAACAAAGTAAACGAATGAATTCGGAGAAAACATTTAGTGTCATTAATTGAAAAGTGACGAACAAAACACATCGGGTTTTTTATTTTTTTCTAAATACTATGTTCCACAAACTTTTATAATGTATACATTTTGTGGATTTTAAGGAACATATTTAACTACATTGAGAGAAATAAAGGGAATTGGAACTTTCGAACAATGTTTATAAGGTAATTCTGTTACTACTGTTTCTGTTAGTTTTGTACGTAGTTCTGTTGAACATCATCCGGATAAATAGATTCACCTTTGTAAATGAAATGTTGACAATAATTGCAGGAAAAGGTCAACATTTTTTACGGTCTGCGATGATGTTAGTAAATTGACGTAGAGTTTGCGGTAGTTTTGTCAAAGATGCTGAGCGACATATCTGTAGAAGTAATCACATTCCAATGTATTAATTACAATTTTACATAAGCGTTGCAATTTCTGCGAGGAAATAAGTGCTATCTTGTAGCAGAAATAGTTCAGATTTCTACTAAAAAAAACGCATACAAATTTTCAAGTTTTTTAATGATAAAGAAGTTGATCGTTGCAAGTGCAGGAAGTAAAAATAAATTATAGTACAGTAAAAACAATTTCTAGTTATTTCATTTGTGTTATGTATTAAAAGTACGAAAATCCAACTCAGAATTAGTTGTCGATGCTGACTGCGCTTATCAATAAGACCGGGAACAAGGTTTAAGTGAAGGAAGGGACGCCTATGGGCGAGAAAATTTCTGATCACAAGCCGTGCACATGCCGACGTGGATTGCGCATGGGCGAAGGATCTACTACACCAATTTAATTGGATTCTAAAATATCCTTCAGATCACTTTGGAATACTTTCTTCGTAATCTTACAGATACAATAAAAAATTGACAAAATGGTTGTATTTATTGTAAACCCCTTCTAATAACATTATTTTAAAACAAATTAATTAGTTAATATTCTTGTTATACTGTAAGACTCAAACCATTAAGTATTTCAGCAAATGTTGAAAAATGTTTAAAAAATTAAATATCAGTGTCACGTAACACTAGACGAAACCCCCTTCCTCTATGTAAACGCAGCGTAAACGCTGCCTCAAACCCCCTCTCCTCCTCTTTAGCGTACGTAATTTAGGCGACCCCTAAGAATAGGGAGTTTTTGCACGCCGTAGCGGACAGCACTATCGATCTTCAGCACATGCGCATTTCAAGTTTCGCGGCACTTCTGTGCATCTGCGCATGCACAAAACATCGTAGTGCTGTCCGCTACGGCGTGCAATACTTCTCTAACATGAGATCCCTCGTTTAAAAGGCAGGCGTTGCGTCGATTCCGCGAGTGAACCTGTGTGACGCAGCATGCCAATGACAATTAATTAGTTAATATTTAATGTATAATGTAAGACTCAAACAATTAAGTATTTCAGCAAATGTTGAAAAATGTTTTAAAAAATTAAATATCAGTGTTACGTAACACCAGACGAAACCCCCCTTCCTCTATGTAACGCAGCGTAACGCTGCCTCAAACCCCCTCTCCTCCTCTTTAGCGTTACGTAATTTAGGGCGACCCCTAAGAATAGGAGTTTTTGCACGCCGTAGCGGACAGCACTTATCGATCTTCAGCGCATGCGCAGTTCAAGTTTCGCTGCGCCTTTTTGTGCATATGCGCATGCGTAAAACATCAATAGTGTTGTCCGCTACGGCGTGCAATACTTCTCTAACATGAGATCCCTCGTTTAAAAGGCAGGCGTTGCGTCGATTCCCGCGAGTGACCGGTGTGGACGCGGCATGCATCTGCAGCTTCAGGTTGCTTCAGCGCGCGCTGCGCAAGTCGTTTACGAGGCGCGTGTGACGCGGCGCGGCGCGCGCGGCGCGGCGCGGCGCCGCGTGCCTGCGGGTGACGCATCGCGCGAGAAGGTGGTCGCCGCCGCCTCCTCCGCCGGCGCGCGCGGGGGCTGAAGCGCGCGAGGACTCATCGCGCGATGAGTGGCCCCTCCATTCACCCACCGCGCCACGCGCCCGCCGCGCCCGCACGTTCCCGCGCTCCAAACACGCGGAACCGGCGTCGATTTTATCCGCCGGCTTGCGAGGTTTGCAACAACCAGGTGTCTCCCACCGGCAGGGCACCGCCCTATGTTAAACTCTGTGGTGGCCAGCTGAGATTTTGTGGTATTCCATAATGAATTTCAAGGATAAGGAGGTATCAACGCCAATAAAGGATGAATTTTTTATATTCAGAAATTTCATCAAACATGTTTCGGGAGAGTTTTCCCATCATCATGTTCATCATCATGTTCCCATCATCATGTCCCGTTCCTATGTTAAGGTATACTTCTTGCATTCGCCTGGTAGTTGATCGGAGAAACCAGTGGAAAACTACCGAACAGGGCAACCGGCCGCTGAGTTTTCAAGACAGCTTCTGACGTCGACCGTCGGAAAACCTTGCTACCGTCGGGACTCGAACCTTAGGACCTCCTTGTTAGAGGCACTGCAGTGATATCTGATTGATGGCCGGAGCCAATTAAGACGGTCCGGTAATGGTAGTACGCTGCACTGCCGTCCGAGAGACACAGGCTATCCCATTTGGTCTTCAATTTTTATTTCCTGAGGACTATTTGCACCTACATCAAATGCTGCTCGTGATAAAGTGGGAAATGTTCTTCCACATCAGTCAGTACCTAACAATATCAACCATGCTAATAATTAAAGACCTTCAAAGCTTTCTCGCATACGTTGTTCTAGTGACCCCACGAAATTTCCGAAATGGTCTAGCCCAAAAAATAATGCATGCCAAAAACTGATGAAGTAACACTTCAGCTGTTTACGGCTGGCGAGCCGCCATTGACCTCGGTGGGGAGAGAGTGCAGCGGGTAGATTTGAAATATGCAGGAGAGTAAGGTTAAATCCTCTGTATGCATTCGTAATCAATCTCGCAACCTTGGCGTTGCGACAGTAGTATTATCTTTGACAAGCCAACACGTAACTACGGTTGTCGATTGGAATCACTTACTTTGAACGGAGGAAATGTATAATACATTGCCTAACTCCTGTTAGTAGGAGTGGGAAGTAGCAAGACCATAAAACATTCATTTGAGCTAAGCTCAAGTCATTCCTCAATAAACAATTATACATTATATTAACGAATATTGTGTAAATATGTATAATTAATAAATTATTTTAAGTTTATTTATCATCTCTCTAAAATTGTAAGTAATAATGGACATAAGTGTATAATTGATTGAGGCTGTATTCGAGAAATGCAGAAAGTAATGTGGGAATGCATAAGTAATGTGTGTGTGCGTATTGTACCTCTCATCAGCTCTCGAAATTCTTGAAGAAACTGCTGTTTAGGGTGGGCCGTTCCCAAAGGATCTCCCCAGCCGATGATTCATTCACTACGTCCGGCCACTACGGTATCCATTACGTGGTATTCCTTCCCATCACCCGGCAAGCAAATCCCCGAGAAAATCCTGCCACGAACCCGCTTTGTCCACTACGATTTCTACAGGAATCAACCGAAATTTAAACCAAAGTTTTATCCAAACAATAACCACAACCTGTGTCATCACCATACTCAAACACCATCGACGACATACAGACTGGTTCAGCTGTAACCAGGTCAGGATACGTTGTTTACTGTGAAAGTAGTATCCATGCCATAATGATAACAAGGAAATGGAGGAGTGACTTTGATGAGTAGGTTATTACGAAGGTATGATTAAGAATGATAAGGTAGCAAAGGTGGAATGAGGGACACAGGACTTCCGGGAACCCTTAGTAAAACTTCCGCGAACACGCTTTGTCCACTACAATTCCAGGTGGATCACTCGGAGTATGAACTAAAGTTTCGTCCGAAAAACAACGTAAACCAGAACACAAGCCACCTACAGCGAACTGCCCAGCTATAGTACCTGGCAGCGTGAAGGGACAACGCCAGTTCGTTGCGGTGTTGCCACACAATACTTACGTTCTCATGGCTCCACTGCTACATGACAGATAAATTAAATCTCAAACTTTTAATACTGACATTACTGACAGGACAAGAACACGTCTTGATTTCATGTTCCATTACTATCAGCAAAACAGAACCTTCAGGAAAATCAGCAAATCCTCAGAAGCAGGTACCTCGAGAGGAGGTCCCATGACGTACCTCAACACGTGGCGAGGGAGCTGTCAGAATAGCTTATATGCTGCCGGTACTGTAGACTGCATTTACAACCCCCCGCTATCACGCGTGCGTGCGCGCATACGTGGTGCGTGTGTGTGTGTGTGTGTGGACGGCTGAGGGATCAGAGCAAGAGGGGAAGGTCCTCGTCCCAGAAACCGGGAAGAATCTCCGACCTCTGGCGGAAGAAACGCGATCCGCGTGCGCCGCGCGTGCCGGGGCGTGAAGGGGCGCGGAGGTTGAGGAACGCGCGGATGCATCACCCGCGGCTCTCGCCCACCGCGCAGGGAGACACGGTGCCGCAGCTCTAGCTTCTACCAGGGTCAAAAGGACCTTCCACTGCGCCTGCCTGAACCTGGCCCTCCCTCTTCGGCCAGCGTCTCTCGCCCACCGTGCAGGGAGGCAACGGTGCCGCAGCTATAGCTCTACCAGGGTGAAAGAAAACTTCCATTGCGCATGCCCGAACCTGGCCTCCCTCTTCGGCCAGCGGCTCTCGCCCACCGCGCAGGGAGGCAACGGTGCCGCAGCTATAGCTCTACCAGGGTGAAAAGAAAACTTCCATTGCGCATGCCCGAACTGGCCTCCCTCTTCGGCAGCGGCTCTCGCCCACCGCGCAGGGAGGCAACGGTGCCGCAGCTATAGCTCTACCAGGGTGAAAGAAAACTTCCATTGCGCATGCCCGAACCTGGCCTCCCTCTTCGGCCAGCGGCTCTCGTCCACCGCGCAGGGTGGCAACGGTGCCGCAGCTATAGCTCTACCAGGGTGAAAGAAAACTTCCATTGCGCATGCCCGAACCTGGCCTCCCTCTTCGGCCAGCGGCTCTTCGTCCACCGCGCAGGGTGGCAACGGTGCCGCAGCTATAGCTCTACCAGGGTGAAAGAAAACTTCCATTGCGCATGCCCGAACCTGGCCTCCCTCTTCGGCCAGCGGTCTCGTCCACCGCGCAGGGTGGCAACGGTGCCGCAGCTATAGCTCTACCAGGGTGAAAGAAAACTTCATTGCGCATGCCCGAACCTGCCTCCCTCTCGGCCAGCGGCTCTCGTCCACCGCGCAGGGGTGGCCACGGTTGCCGCAGCTATAGCTCTACCAGGGTGAAAGAAAACTTCCATTGCGCATGCCCGAACCCTGGCCCTCCCTCTTCGGCCAGCGGCTCTCGTCCACCGCGCAGGGTGGCAACGGTGCCGCAGCTATAGCTCTACCAGGGTTGAAAGAAAACTTCCATTTGCGCATGCCCGAACCTGGCCTCCCTCTTCGGCCAGCGCTCTCGTCCCACCGCGCAGTGGTGGCGAACGGTGCCGCAGCTATAGCTCTACCAGGGTGAAAGAAACTTCCATTGCGCATGCCCGAACTGGCCTCCCTCTTCGGCCAAGCGGCTCCGCCCACCGCGCAGGGAGGCAACGGTGCCGCAGCTATAGCTCTACCAGGGTGAAAGAAAACTTTCCATTGCGCATGCCCGAACCTGGCCTCCCTCTTCGGCCAGCGGCTCTCGTCCACCGCGCAGGAGGCAACGGTGCCGCAGCTATAGCTCTACCAGGGTGAAAGAAAACTTTCCATTGCGCATGGGCCCGAACCTGGCCTCCCTCTTCGGCCAAGCGGCTCTCGTCCACCGCGCAGGGTGGCAACGGTGCCGCGCTATAGCTCTACCAGGGTGAAAGAAAAACTTCCATTGCGCATGCCCGAACTTGGCCTCCCTCTTCGGCCAGCGGCTCTCGTCCACCGCGCAGGGAGGCAACGTGCCGCAGCTATAGCTCTACCAGGGTGAAAGAAAACTTCCATTGCGCATGGCCCGAACCTGTCCTCCCTCTTCGGCCAGCGGCTCTCGTCCACCGCGCAGGGTGGCAACGGTGCCGCAGCTATAGCTCTACCAGGGTGAAAGAAAACTTCCATTTGCGCATAGCCCGAACTTGCCTCCCTCTTCGGCCAGCGGCTTCGCCCACCGCGCAGGGAGGCAACGGTGCCGCAGCTATAGCTCTACCAGGGTGAAACAAAACTTCATTGCGCATGCCTGGACGTGGCCTCCCTCTTCCAAGCTACAACATTCGGCCAGCGCTCGCTTCGCGAGGGGACCGCGTAGGGAGGCACTGGTTCACTGGAAGCGAGCTGTAGCTTCCTCACGTGAACGGCTCCAGGGGATATTTAAGAGGAAGGTGTTTTGTAAAATTAAAAAAATATTTATTTATGCACCTGGAGCGTTATGAGGGTTCTGATGATTCAAAGCAGAAACAAAAAGTCCGAGATCATTAGAACCAGTTAACACCCGTCGTATATACAATATTGTTATTTATTTAATTTTAATTATTCAAATTTACTTATTTACTAATTAACCAGATATTAAGTTCACTTGGTATGTCATTTCATACTTCTCCCTCATAATTCTATTTCATAATTCCCTCCATAAGAGAACATACGCATCATTCAACTGTTTTCAAAATTTCCTCGTACCACCATCCTCTTGATCCAAGGAAGTCATGCAGTGCATATCGAGTCCGTATCGTGGGTGCAATAACGTTTCAGTACAAAATAAATATTGTATTTGGAAAACCGCAGTGATGCCGGAACAAAATTTCAGGGACTGGCAATAGTTGAAGATACGACTCGGCTTTTCAAGAATTCTTGAAATGAAGGGCTAAGGGCATTGGTTGATAAGAGCAGCATTCCGCTCTTTGTGAATATTAATTCTCGATTTGGTCCAGACGTGACTCATTTTCTGTACCAAGCCCTTCTAAGTATGAAGAAAGTTTTTACAGAAAATTACGAATGATTTAAGCTCTAGTGTTGTCCACAGACGGACAGAAAATTGACGGACGTACAGACGTTTGCCGAAAATCATTTTTCGATTTCAATGACCCACAGAATATGGATTCTGGCTACATAATATATTATAAGAAGCAATTTACTAGTCACAGGAGCACAATAATTATCCACATTTCGGTATCAGAGACCCACAAAGTGCGTTTTGTATCAGAAAAGCACCAATTTTTGCTGCAGCAATTTGAATCATTTCCCTGTACTACGTAAGTACGTAAAAAGGAAAATAAAAAATAAAAAAAAATAATTAAAACTTCATAGACAAACTAATCATCGTAATCAAAAAATGTAATGAAGGAGAACTTGTAATTCTCTGGAAACCTACTAGACAGTCTCAAAATCTCTCTGCGAGTAAATCGCTGATGATAGCGGCTGGTAAGAGAACTGTCCCATCTGTTCTCAAACTGGCAGTCGACTGTGACATAAACGAAGGTCAACTGACTGTTACAAAGGCGGAGTGAATCCTGAGAATCTTCGTGGGCAAACGTAGCCGTCTCTATCTCTCGATTTATTTCCTTAATTCGTCTCAAAGAGCGAGCTAGCAACAATCACATGCTACTATGGACTACGAAATGAATAAAATCATCACTGTTAGAATCACGTTTTGATGGAAGTCAAGTAAACACTGAAATCTATCGTAAGAGAGAATCTTTGGCAGCGGAGCTACTGGACAGGGTAAATGAGCTGTTCGCAGGTAGAACCCGACGGATGTCGGGTCACCCGTGGACAGAGATCGAGGCCAATTCTCAACTCCTCTAGAAGTCAGGTCCCAGGTTTGTTCAAGAAGGTAAATTAAAATGTATGGCAGTAGGTGTATCAAATAGTCAAAAGCCGCATCACGCGATATGTAAGGGAAGCGTTGTTTCCAGATATGAAAGCGATTGCTGCTAAACTAAGCAATTTTCAACTTACGTTAAGCGACTGGTACCCAAAGCTAGTGGTGCAAGAGAGTAAGATTTTCGAGATTCAGCACGACTCTAATGTATGTAATTTTATTCTCATCCTCAATCTGTGATGCACCCAGGGAATAATTCTCTTCCGAGAAGAAGACCATGTATAGTCTTCTCTGTCGATTTCATGTGGTCAATCACACAAAGCAGTCATATTTCCTTCCAATATTGTACAGAGAAGGGATTATTTGCCAGTTGAAACGTTTTAATTACGTCTAATTTATTTTCATTTTAAAATGCAAGGCTTTCCACATAACTTTCGCCGCACTGCGACACAGGAAGGGCTTCTTTGGTGGGGAGAGCGGAGAACACGGAAACAACTTTATAGGGAGCAGGGCACGCAGGACACGAGGTCGACCCTCGCGCTGGGCGCCGCGGACTAATGGTGACAGGGCACGCGAGTCACGTGACAAACGCTGGCTGACCGCGGTCGCAGCCGCTGCTGTCAGCGACGCCCGCCACTTAGGACGTTTGTCGTCGTTCCACTACAACCAACAGAAAGCGCCGTTGCGAATGTCATCACTGTTTCTTGTACATTTATCAGTAGTCGCAAGGAACAGATAATAGAAAAGTTAATAGTCTCTTCTTCAACGAGCGCCTAATGATGGCTATTATTCACGAGTTGATGTTTACACGAGGCGACTTAGGAACGAATGTTGTAATTTCTACGAGTGAATAATTGCTGTTATGCGTGGGCAGAAGACTACATTCTCTACGACCTTCAAATATTCAGAACAGATTTCGAACAGATATTGTTTTATTTGAAACTCAATTCTAAGGATTACGTACATCAAACAGTGTTGAAATATAAGATACATAAGTCTGATTTACATAATACTTCCTTTATTTTTTCTGGCAGTAATACTTTCTGATTTTTCTGGCTAGAGCTGTCGAAATCGCTATTTCCTGAATATTAGGTGGAATACAAATTTTATTGTCATGTCGCTGGCTTCAAAATTCATTTTCTGTTGAATGGTCAATACGAAATGTAACGAAAAAAAAGTACAATGCCTAGGTTATGTACATGACACTGCGAAATCATTCACTTGTCTACCGTGGTTCAAAAGAAGCGCGAATTAGGAAGAGAATGCAATTCTGCCCGTGGAGTCTGAAAATTCTAAGTAAGTATGTGATTGGTCGACAGACGATGGATTCCGAACTTGAATCTACGGCATGTGTAATCGATGTCAGTAGCCGATTAAATATACAGCAGAAATATTATTAAATGGTCATAGAGAAAATAATTTTACTTCATCAACATTTAGATCACCTTCAAGTTTCAATCATGCCCACACCGATATTCAGTCTCCCCTTCTCCCAAAAAACGGTTGTGAGAAAATGTATCCAACATATTCTACATCTGTTTATTGTCGAAACTGCATATTGCGTTCATTATTACGTTAATTGTAACGTATGATATTTAAAAGATTGAGAATACTCTAAATTTATGGTCAATAACATTTCGTTCTGAAATTTTGAAGAGGTTATTGTAAAAAGGTGTGGTGGTTCAAAGACATTGAAACAATGGAACTATTATCATCGGACGATGCAGACACAAGTTACTTTTTTTCTATGAAAAGTGTAAGCGGTGCATCGTCATGAAACAAAATATGAATATGTGCAGATACGTGCAATGAAATGGACGTTTCCTCAAACATTGATTCTTGGAAGTTCTGTTTCCATGCCTTTCTGGAAAACATATTTAACCGATCTGTCCCTTCAATTTAAATTTCCCAAATTTTTTGAGAAATCATTTTCCTACAAGCAAATCAAAACACGTGATTATCAAAAAGTAGAACAAAGAGTAGAAGACGTCAACCACAATTTCTTTGCAACATTTTAAAATTTAATATTTAACATTTTAATATTTATTTTTTAATAAAATAATTGGATGAAAGGTTTGACAACAACTTTTAACCATGTGGATCACTTTCCTATGGTGAAGCGCCATATTTCATTACATATTGTATATTCAACGTTTCAGTGAAGTATTTTGGTGCATTTAAAATATGTAGTGTTACATTTATGTAACACAATGTAGTTTTCTTCAAAGTAGTGCTAGAGATATCAAGAAATTATTTAATTTTGATATAGTTAAAAAAATTAAGGTAACACTTGCATCCTCACGTTTTGTTTTGTAAAACTCCACAAAAGAGAGGCCTGTTGTTAGTCAGTTACCCGTACAAGTCCACTGAAACTCGGGTTTAAATGAACAGCATTGTGAACAACAAGGCAATCATAAGCCTTATGGATCGATGTTGCGGCATCCTTTTCCCTCGCCGATGTCGCTGCCGTCTTCATCATCACTCCCGCAGCGCGCAGCTCCTGCAGGGGCGCCCTCCACAAAATTGCCCGTGGTCAGCTCCCCTCCGCCGCGTTTATAGCAGTTGCTCGGGGGTTGCTCCTCGGGCGGGCAGCAACTCCGGAGATTTATTCCAGATTAAAAAAGTAAGTTTTGTGGGCAGTAAAACTCGCCTTATTTATAGAATATAAACCAGGAGAAATATTTAAAGTTTTATTAGCAATTATTAATAATGAGCATTCGAACAAGGGAGAGCAGTCATTCACGTTTAAAGTGCCTTGTTCTCTTCGCCCTCCGGCCTGTGGGAACCTGACTGCACTCTGCTAGTGTATTTCCACTCATAAAATTGTTTGAAAATTTCCGGAAAAGAAGCGTAGAAGGATAAGTTGGATGTAGGGAATTCCTTAATATATTTTTGTCCATTAAACTTGAAAGGATCGAACTTATTTATGAATTTCTTCGATTTCATAATTTATCATCCTCAAAATGCAATATGATTTTGGAGAGCAAATGAAAAACTGAACAGAATATTTCTGAATACAGATCATACTTCTCATTTTGTTCGACATTATCTAATTTTTCTTAACATTATTATCGCTTTGGAACAACAGGAGTGCGCAAATACACAAGTATGAAAACTACAACAGGTCTAAATACTGTATTTCATCCTTTTCGTTAATGATCAACTTTAAATTTTCACCGCGAAGTCGATAGCAAGAAGAGTTGCATAAAATAAGCAGCCCATCCCTCAAACATTTCGAGAAAATTTACTTAAAGAGTATGAATCTAAACGTACAGATTTTATTTTGCTGTTGTAAATGGATGGAATCTATGCAGAACAGAGTGATTCGCACCATGTAATACCCGAATGTACACCACTGTCACATACTCAGAAGAAAAAACTAGAGATAGATGCATTCAAAATTCCGTGATTGCACATTTATGGGAATCGATTGTCCTTGACGTCGAAAGAAGATGATTTCTCAGAGTGAATTATATTGGAAACAAAAAAATCAATAGTACTGGGTGTATTTCTCAGTCACTTTAGTTTAAAATATTTACAATGTCAAGGATTCTATAGTTTGCTTAGTCGTAATGGAACAGAAATTTGGGCACAACTTTGCTACGTTTCACTCAGTAAACCTTTTCTGATAAAATATAATAATCTTCGTGTGAACACATTGAAAACACAAAAAAAAAAGAATTATTATATTCAATTTTATAGTAACGCATTGTCTCATTCCCGCAAACCCATCAGCAAGGAAGAGATGCATCAAACTAACAAAACCATGAATCACACATTTCGTGAAAATTTACTTAACTACTTCCCAGCAAAAGGTAGGGGTCATTCCCTATTACAAAATAGATGGAGCAGAAGGTTAGTTACGACCTTTCAGGGACGTAATTCGCGCCGTGCAGCGCCCGAACGAACACCAAAATTCACTCGGAAACTAAAAATACAGAGATGCGCTCTTAAGACGGAGCGCTGCGCACTCCAGGATGAAGTTCCATATTTCACCGCCGCGGGCAACTTCCCAAGTGGAAGTTACGTGCGGTTGCTCGCAGCGCTCCAGGCCACTCTTGGAAGAAAAAGTTAACTAACCTTGTTATCGGCTCGCGTGTGGAAGTTATCTCCATAAACTCGGGTTTTCATTGCTTATAGTCGTGAAACCTCCATTAGCGACCGGATACGACTTATGCAATGGAATAGTTGGAGCCGTACGTGCTTAGCAGAGAAGATTGTGGACAAGCTATTTGGTACAAACCGTATGAACGACAGACGGTGTAAAAATAAGGGCAGCGTGAGCAAAGAGGAAATAAAAAAAAAGAGTAAGGACAACAAGACAGAAAATACATGGGTTTAAAGAGTTGAGGCGGCAAATCTTGCACGTCTCTTTTGAAATATCGTGCTTAATATAGCGGCAAGAGGAAAACAGTTGTGTTGAGACAATACTAAGATATATTAGCAATGTTTAAAATAGAAAATTTCGTTTCACAGAGAATTCAATAACGAAAACGGTATTTGGATAAAATTATTTGGAAATGTTTTCAGTAGCCACAAAAACGCATTACTATTCAGAGACAAATGCCAATAATTTATTTTACCTACAATATTTTAACTGAGTTATCTTATTAAAGTTTAATAAACGTGCAAACGTACGATCATGAAGTTTGCTTTCGCTTGCTAATTGCTATAGTTGCTTATCATAACTAATAGTGATAAAACAACACGTACTTCTCTGCCCTATTTTCACCCAAATTACGCAAAAAGTACTCAAATTTTCGAAACATTATACATGACCTTCTTTCTAAATATCTCTTTAAGAAACATATTTCATGAAGGGAAAAATCTCTATCTTTAATACTTTAATTGTAGGAAGACCCCGAAAAAAATGTTGAATGTTTGATATTTTAGGGTTTTCAACGAACATGAGACCTATACCATTCTCTTAAACGTCCTTCACATTATCCAAAAACAAAATTTAATCAAAACGATGGAGCCATTTTTTTTAATTTTGAAAATGTTCCAGGGGCTTCATGTAAAGTACCCCCAAATAAAAATATCGGTTTCAATTCAAGGGACTGTGTCATGAACCAGATCACAATATTGGAGAATATCAATTTTTGAGAAAATCTGCTGAACGGTTTAGCCGCTAGCATTGTTCCTAGACAGACGAACAGACAGGAGATTTTCTGTCATTCGACTTTTCTGTATCAAGGACCCACAAAACATGGATTCTGGCTATACTACGAGTTAGCGGATTTTTCTTTCTAAATTTTGCAACTAGATTTATCCACTTTTTCGTTACCCAGGCCTTTTACTAAGTGTTTTCTGACGAAGATGCGCCGTTTTTTTCGCAAAGCTTTAACTTTCTCTCTACTCCGTAGCGAGAAGGTAAAAAAAGCTATTGAATATTAATTTCTAGCAATAAATCGGGTGATGTTTTCGTCCCCATTTACTACACCAATACCAGTTGCTAAGTTAGGATTATTTTTAAGTATAAAATGAAGCTTGGATTGGAAAATTTTCCTCAGGCAAAAGGAAATGGAACCCACCAATAATTTAGAGGTATTATTGAAACAAACCATATTATACTTTGTTGTATTGCCTACATATACACCTTCGTTACGATTACAGTTGTCGTGCTGAAGCAAATATTAATATTAATTTAATATTATTAAAAAATGTGAACTCAACTGTCGGGTCAGCTAATCATAGTTTGTTTTGACACACTGTAGCAGAGAGCAATTCCGGTAACACGTAGAAATAATTATATTTCATGTGAAAAACATAACACTGGCAAGGATATTCTAAAATATACGAATATATTCAGTGACGTAAGACTACGTACCACTTTATAATGTAATTCTTTAAGACTCTGCATTCACTTTGGCCACACATTTACACTATAAATACGTGCAGTTTAACGAACAAAGAGCCGAGCAGAGGGCAGGGCGCATGCGACCGTTTTCTTGCGCTTGCGTCTGCGCAGGCGGAGCCCGTCGCGGTGGCGCGACGCAACCGGTTAATCAAATACTGCGTAATTTATGTGTTTAAGGGACCGTTTAAGAGGCGGCGAGCTCAGCGCGTCGCTTATCTTCCTTCTCGCCGTTGGTGGCGCCGTCACCGCCAACGACGCCGCTGCGGTTAAACCAATACTCCCCCCCCCCACGAAAGCTGACGCCGCCACCAACGCCGCCGCAGCAGCAGCAGCTATTGCCGGAGATAGAGCCGGAGCCACAGCAGTCACCAGACACCCCCAAGCCACGCGTCTTCTCCTCTCCGTCTGTTTCCTCTTTCTCAAGTGTTTTCTTCGTTTTATGCGTCTCTGTCGACCGCCTCTCTCCGTCGTCTCACTCTCCTCTGGACTTCTCACATTCTGTCGTCTCTCCCTGAGTCATGTCTCTACTGTCTCTCTCTCTCTCCGACGTCACTCTCTCCATTGTCTCTCTCCGTCCTCTCTCTCTCTCTATCTCCGTCTGTTTCTCCGCCTTACACTCTCGGCCTTCGCTTTCTGCTTCTCCACCTTCTTCTGTCACCCCATTTCTGTCTCCCAATCTTGGCCTAGAAATTTGGCAAATATAATGCAAGAGTCTGAAATGTAACTAAGATAATAAGAAAGTGTCCAGAGTGTAAAGTAACATTTTCACTGCAACTGAAGCAGAAACTTCATAGATATATTTCTTCAAAGAATAAAATTGACAATGGCACCTAGGTCATTAGCGACCATTATTGGACTTGATGTTATGGTAACTGTGAAGATGACATGATATGACGATGATAGGGATGAAAGGACGAACACGAATACGATGCCCGAGGCGGGACTCGAACCCGCGATCCTTGGGTCCGACATCGCTACGACACTACTGCCTTAGCGATTTCGTTCACATCGGGATCGGCATTCAATCTTTGAAAACAGAAAACTGAATATTCTTTCTGTTTGCCAGAAACGTTTATGTAGAATGATTATGAAGGGATAATGATGATGACAAATGTAAGATTACGGTTCTATTTTTTACTATGATCTCGGTCCTTAGGATTTACACACATGCCTAAAATGAATGGTTTTGATGGTGGATACTATGATGGAGGAATGCTGGAATGAGAGACTGGTGAAAAGGGAGAATCCCCGAGAAAAAACTCCGCGAATCCGCTTTGCCTTCCACAAATTCCACATGGATCGACAGGGATTTTAACCCCGGCGCGGCGAGGAGAAAATAAGCGATCCATTACATCGCGGGCGGTACAGTTCGGTGGTTCAGATGTGATTTGTTTTGGTTTGAGAAGCCCGTCACTCCAAAACATCAGGGTAAATTCTCTCATCACACGAGACTCGAACCCTCGGCCTGCAGCTCCAGGTACGTGGACCATGCGCCAGGCTACTACTACTACTCCATGGAGGTCAATTAATGTAGCTTAAACAAGAACTAGCTGAACCCTGGTCTCTGGTCACATCGCACAAACGGATCAGATGTTCAAATGTTAGAAAAGTAATACAAGTTCATTAAATGGAAAATTTGAAAACCCAGAAAAGTTTCCTAAGTTATTCTCGGAGACCAATGAAATGAGAGAGAATTACAAATTATATAACGATACAATCACTTTTCACTGTTAACAAAGAGTTGTACATGTGTTTGATCATGTAATTTATTTCTTTTATTTACGAAGATATGTACAGGTGTTATAGTAAAGAATGGAAAGAAACTCTTCTCTCTATCTTAACATAAAAATATAATGAATCTCTGAATACATGTACTATTATAATCAGTGATTTTTGTAAAGGACACATGTGAGATAATTGCTGGACTTTGGATTATGTACATTGGCTAATTTTTGCCTTCAAAAACACTCATCGAACTAAGAAGAACATGCTATTTTCGCTTCCCTAGCTATAACCTCAGACTCATATTTCCTTGCGCTTGAAGACGAAATGTAGACTGCTTTCAATAGATCCATTACATTTCGCTCTATGAAATAATAAACAAATGACGCCCAATTGGCGTTCATTCTATTAATCTTTAATGTAATATTAAAATGCAATGTGTATACCTTAAAATAGATCAATAAGAGCAAGTCATAAAACATCCATGGCTCACCAGAAAAATGACGAAATTTGGTAGAGTAGAAAGTTCCAACTAGTTTCTGTGCGAACACCCTAAGTGTTTTGAACAGACAGGTAACGCGGCAGCGCAAAGAGCGACGAGGGCCAATTGCGGAGGTGTGGCTGTCGTCTCCTCAACACGAGAGCGAATTTGCAACGCATCAATATGGATGTCGTCTCGCTGGCCGAGCCGCTGCGAGCGCCGGCTGCTGACGGGGTCTATGAACACTGGACATCCTTTCGCGAACACTGTCGGCGACAGGCCTTTCATTGCCGGTACACTCCAGATTCCAAAGAAACGTGGCTCAGCTGATAGCCTGACGACATACAATACATGGCCGCGAATCAGTACAGTAAACACAGGCGTTGCCTTTCATTATACCAGTTCTTTTTGTGACAAGGCAACATAAACTAAAACACGTATATCGTTATCATTCCTGCAGTACTCTATTGTAACCGCTAAAGCCGTTTACAGCTAGAAAATATCAGTTTTTTCTTCGTAAACGCGTCCTGTTATTTTAGGATCTAGTAGTTACAACACTAACCGAGAGAGAACGCCAGACGTACATAGTTTTAAAATAAGCTAACAGGAGCGCTTATCACTAGTACTAGAAGCGTGATAACGAAATCGGCCAGCGGAACGACGCGATCGACCAATGGGAATAAAGCAAACGAATATTGGAGAATTTAGAACAAGAAGAGACCAACTCGGCCATTTTACCGAAAGTCAGCGGAACGAGAAGGTACTCTGAACTACTCTGGACAAACTTTTGGATCGACGGACCACGCCAGTTCAAGATTTCGACAGTACACAAGCTTTAGAAAAGGTAACTCATCTTATTATTATGATAATTTATTCATGAGAGGGAATAAATAAAATACATGAAACGTGGATAATTTAAAAAAAAAAGAAGAATACTTAACAAGAGTGATGCTATGAATTGAAATGAAATAGAAATGTTACAAGCAATGTGTGATTTATTGCAGCTTTTTTGTATAAGAATACTTGAACCAGCTCGAATAAAATTCGATCATTGGACGTTACTGCAACGCCGACGCCAACGACGCGAGTCCCGAGGAGAACGGTGCAGTCAACGGGATCTTCTCGTGTTCGAGTTCCTTTCCGGACGATCCTGAAAAACTTCAAGGCTTCGCACGTCGCGGGAGACATCGTGAGTTCGGCAAACCCTTTTCAAGTTAACGGCAGAAACGTGGGCCAGATGTAGAACGATTTTAGTATCATATTTCACTAGATGGTTAACTGTAATATTGCTTGACTTTATTCATGAGTTTTTGAATACATATCCGTGTGCCAAATCGAATTACAGTTTCGTTACTGGACGCAGATACTTAAAAAGGGTTACTGGAAAATAAATTCAGAAGTAAAGATAGACAATTATTCAATTGATTGACATATTGTGTCGGATGCAAAGTTCAACTGTGTAGCATTTAACTTAACATTTTGTTTTTTTTAGTCTGAGATCTCATAAGAGTAAATTAATTTAACTTAGCTTAGTGTTGGTAAGATTAGACATTGTAATAACGATAACAGTTATGCATTCTAATTGAATCAAGTGAATTTGTTAGAACAAGTAGAAGATTGATATTTTTTTGAATAGAACAAGGTATTGATATTATCGATTTATGTTATACACGAATGGTAATTTCAGGTACAACATTTTGAGTGTGTATTATTCTATGTGTATTTCAGGAAATGTGTGTAGAGATAATCGTGTATTAGTTATGTATTATTGGAATTACGATTCTTGAATCCATTCTTTTGAATTTAATTGGAAGATTTCAAGGGTTTATTTGCAATTAGATTTTTCTTACATGTTGTAACAATTTTTGGGTTTTTTTTGCATATCAGATTCAAACAGGACATTAATAGTCAATTCATGTTATGTTGATGTACTAATTTTCAGTACAGAATATATTGTTTATTGTTATTTTCGTAAAACATACGACAAAAGTGTTCTTAATCTATCCCAGTGTACTAAATCTTGAACCCTTTCCCTTGGAAAGAATGTCTGCTAGGACCTTCTTATATGAGTGCGTTGTGGCTTAACTTTATTAAAGCCACAACAACGAGTAACAAGGGAGAATTACTCGAGTCACCCGTCTCCTCCCATACGCGAGGTAATTTTACCCCAATTGTTGGACCAGGCGCTAGGTGGTTGGTTACTGCCTCACCCATCGTGCCATCGCCCGACATTGGGAGGGAGACAAAAAGGAAAGGTGGTGACACTATGGTACTCAAAATTGCTACATAATAAAGTAAGTAATATGTGAAATATGCAAATATGCTTCATTATTTAAAATATTAATGTTATTACTCAAGTACTACATCTCTACATGATTTAAAATTTATTCTTAATTTCTACATGCGCCCGTAATAAGTTTCTCTAGGTAGTCCATAAAAAAACACAATTTCATGATAAAAAATATTCTAGCAGACACAGCCCACATTATTTTGCCAAATAATCACTACAAGAATTGAGACATTTGTGATTCCGTGGGATCAACATTTGTATTGTAGAAGTCTGCCACCCCTTGTAGATATCAGAGTTTGACAGCCACCTGCAACAATGCTTCACTGCGATTCATGTGAAGCTGGACTGGACAAGGATTTCTTGGGGATGGATGTTTGTGTGTGTTTGTGTTGTCCTTATATGTTCTCTGGACAGTTCCCTCTACAGTTTAAAAACAGCGTGGTAGTCATATGACCAAGACGTTGAAAAACAACCTTAAAAAATTTCTTGGGGTGCAAATAATTGAAATATCTGGGGGCGAAATCAGGCCTATAGGGCGAGTGGTCAAACACTTCTCACCGGAACTGCTGCAGAAGATCTGTTGTGAGCCGAGTCTTAGTCGTCCGGATCTCGTCCCCAGCGATTTCCACCTTTTTTTTTTTGTACCTCAATAAGTTTCTGATTGATCAGCATTGCGCATATATATCACAGTGAAGCATGGCAAGGGGGCTGTCATTAGTACTTGCCATAGGTGAAAGACTTCTACGACACAAATGTTGATTCCACGGACAAATGTTTTAATTCTGGTGTTGTTGGTTCACATGAGCCGTTTCTGCTATAAGGACACTTTCCAACGAAATTCTGTTTTCTTTTTGTTGAAGACCTAGGATAATTTACATTCTGGAAGCGCCTCATGTAGTATCATAGCCAAGTAAAACTAAGAGTTGCGCAAACAACAATAATTACGTCTTCATAGACGATAGAACATCCTGAAAATGAGACGTGAATCGTGTGAATAAGGTCCTGAAAATATTTGCGCTCCCTTTATTAAGAAAGGAATGACAGCATCACAGATCTTCAAAGAACTTGCAGAGCCCCAATGACGTTCATTGTGCGATAAAGAATGCCTAAAAACCACTTCAGGAAAGAAACATTCTTTTAATTCTCTTTCATAAAACAATCTACCGAGCCAGAAGACAGTTGTCTTACAGACTCAACCACCAAGGAAGAATAATAAGGGATAATTCAGAGCCGACCGTTCTTAAATCTAGCGAAGTAATCAGCGATGCACCACTTAACACGACTTTCGTACGTGCTTCGGAGCAAAAGATATCGTTAATTAGTTTTTTGTGTTAAAAGAAAGATTCCTTATTAAGATAGATGTTTCCCAATTAAAGAAATAATCTTGGAAAAATTCGACCTGCGGAAACTTTCTTTCCTTTCGAATGAGCAAGTGCGAGTAGGTCCCTGAAGAAAATCAATGATTGGAGAAACATCTTTCTCGGCCATGCGTAATGAATTAAAGATTAATGGAATACGGACGGCGAGGTAGGAGCAGATAGAATAATTATTAAAAAGGACTTACGTTTCGTTGTGCTCGAGCAGGCCAATTTCAACGAAGAACGATAATATTTAAATTTCGTCTTGGACATATACACGACAGAGACAGACATACTGAAAGTGAATGAATTGAATTAATGAGATATAATAATAATAATAATAATAATAATAATAATAATAATAATTTATTGTGTATAATTCCTTTATAAAGAAAGAATTCTCTTTAATTATTTGGGGATATAAAGGACATTTGTTCACTCTAATGTTTGATACTATGCTGTTATTTACTAAGGAAATATGTGCATTCACTGAGAAAAAAGTTGTCAAATTATGTTCCGTCATTTAATATTAATGTTATTCAGAAAAGTAGCTGTCATGCAACCGGCAAAACAATTCATTTTGTGTAGTTGCACGAAAAAAAATGTTACGAAACAAAATTATTCTACTTGTCCTACACGCAAGCTTGTTGTCCAAAACCACCTGTACCGGGTGGCAAATAACAGAACAACACCCTGACATCAATGTCGATCACTGCAGGTAAGGTAACGATCCGTAAACGCAGAAACTAACCATCTAACAAACAAACAAAAGAAAAGACCGGGGGATGGGAGACGGAGGAAAGCTGTCGAAAGAGCGGGGCGAGCCAACCCAACGGCCTAAGCGAAACGCCCGTGCGAGTTCGCAGCTCGCCACCTGCCGTTATAATCGCTGCAGCAAGATTGTTCAGCCCGCCGCCAGGGGCGCTCGCGGCGACCACGTAGCGCCGACGCCAGCGCCGGCGCTCGCCTCCCTAATCACGCCACACACAAGGTTTTAAGTAATTAGCTCAAAATTGGCTATCGCAATTAGCAAGCCCGGGACATCAAACGGACCGGCTATGCGCGCTTGTTTTGCGACCTAATGACACAAAGATTATTGTTGACAGCATGCAAATTGGACTAAACCGATTTTCCCGTGGATTGGTTTTTCTGATAGCGGCGCATTAATCTATTCTTGTCCCAACGCGAGAGGCCCGTGTTGCGCACGCCAGGGCGACCTGGTGGTTGCATGCGCCACACTGCCATGTTCTGGTGGAGGGCTGGCTCATTCCCTGCGGATTGGTCTCGTTGATTGAATGATTGATTGTTAGTGAATCCGGATGCATTAACTGCGGTCACTAGTCCCGTAAGTGTAGTGCACGTTTTTCATCGGGATATGGCGGTTTTTCCTGGCAGGGTTTTCCCTAACCAGGTATCTCCCACCAGCTGGTCACCGTCCCAGCCGGGACAATTCTAAGACCCCGTTTCCCGGCATGTGTGATAGTGTAGTGGATGTAAGTTTAAGCGCGCGTAAGGGATGAGGATAGGACATTGAAGATGAAGGAAGATCGCGCGCGGAACGTGGCCCGTTTGTTAGGGTACTGCTCCGGCATTCGCCTGGTCTTGATTGGAGAAACCACGGAAAACTACCGATTAGAGCAGACGACTGCTAGAATTCTCCTCCAGACAGCGAATGAATTCGACTTAGACAAGCTAGTGACTATAACCCTGCCACAGTCGGGACTCAAACATAGGACCTCCTGGTCAGAGACACTGCATTGACATCGGTTGATGTACGGAGCCACCTCACTCGGCTTGGTCTCGTTATATTTTGACTTGAATAAGTTACTCGAAGAGAATCTGATTTTTGTCGATGAGACGGTGAGTGCCATAATCATTCGTAAGCGTTGATTTCGAAGGGCCTTACTCCTTCATGGTCCCATTTCCGGGCAAGTATCACAAGGAGATTTTCCTTCTGACTATCACTGCACGAAATATGGCAGGGTGATTATGAGGAGTAAATTATAAAATATAAATTGTCATGCATTGAATGACATTCAGATGAGATACGTGGAGAGACGAGCACCCCCGCTACAGATAAAACGCCATGGCCATATTGGAGACTGGAAACTTCAGTTCCTCAAAGTTTGACTCTGCTCCAAGATTCTATGACTCAGGTGATGCCTTAATGTTCCTGGATAAAAAGTTCTCATTTTTTCAAGTTGCTCAAGTCAAATCTTACGATCATTCGCCAGTGTTCTCCAGTGTTTGCTTCCGAATTCTGCCAGTTTGTTATTCTACCAGATGGCGAAACTGCCGGCCAATTAATTTATCACCCCCGTATTCGGACACAGTCAATCTGTCGATTCGTCAACCTGACCCTGCATATCCGACCACTCCTTTAATCTGTCAGCATATCTGTAAGCGAGCCCGTGAATTATACATTCCGTTACCGTCAATTCGCGTTTATCCGACAGATACGCCGCATTTAGAACACATATTAATTTATGGAAGCGAAAATTTTGTTTTCGAACTCTGTGAGTATTGTGATGGAATTCGTGACTTTCAGTGAAGCACCTACCACCGGCGGGTGTTAACCTTTCGGCACCATTTTCAAATTAATGTTTGCGTCAATCATATGCTATGATATTAACATAATTTACCGAGAATTTGTTTAATAAAAAATATTTTGCCCATCGCGATGACCGGAAAGTGAGAGCGCGGAGCAACTCAATGGGTGACTTCTTCTCCTGTCTTGGGTGATACTTCTTTTGCGTAATTGCAGTGACGGAGAAGGACATTCAATCTGCTGACTCCAGTTTCGAGAAGCCCGCAATTGTGTTGGGGTCGCTTGTGTACATATATTGTTTAAGACCGGCTGTTCAGCATTAAAGCCCACAGATAAACATTAGTTGACCGCGAAGTTTATGTATTGGCGGAAGCGACTTTTCGAATCCAGGTTAGAAACTGGGTCGGACGATGTAATTATTAGCATTTTCACAAAATATTTTTTAATATTACATGCTTCATTAAGTAGTTAAAATACTGCATGATTGTGTTTAACTTTAGTAAATTACAAAACGAAAAAAAACATCAAATACCAGTACAATATTTACATATCCTTGATTCTTAAATCTCACAATTTCTCAAGTTAATTCTATTTTCAGAATTTATAAGCTATCTTTAAAATTGTCAACAGCATACCTTCCTTTCATCGTGACCAACTACACCAACTGATTTTCATTGTTTCTAAAGATTCTTCTTTTACCTTAGTTACTACATTCAAGGATTGGGTGGCACACATTCTTTCCAGTGCTGCGGTGACATAAATTGACGCCCTGAGCTACCTGAGGCGCCCACTCGCGAAGATTCCTTCTTCATTTCATCCTCACTTCCACCCGAAGGCGGTGGACTTATCCACTATGCATAATCACTGAAGCTCATCGCTGTAGCTAATCGGTTAATCCTACATGATGTAGAAATTCTCCGGGAAAGATACCCGTTCGCGTATGTCAAGCCGAGGCCCGTTCTAGGCTATAGCATAATAGGACGAACAAGTTACAATTCAACATCCCCCAATCCCATTGGAAAGCCGGGAATAACTCGCCCAAAACCCTTTAGAATACGAACTGTTAAAAACGGAGTACCTGCAGCATCGTAGTCACAAAATTATTTCACGTTAATATAATAAATAAAAGAATGTCGACCTGATGGCCGAGATCGCTAAGTAAGTAGTGTTGTAGCTATCTCGGACCAATGGGTCGCGGGTTCGAGTCCTGCCTCGGACATGGGTGTATTTGTGTATGTCTGTATGAGAGTGTCTTTTCCTCTCATCCCTCATCATCATCATTTCATCTTCCATGCACCCAGGGTTATCAAGCATGGGGGATAAAAATGGGATCCAGCTAAAAGCTAATCCCCTCTAATGAAGTCTCATGCCCTGCCTCCGAGATAATGTTCCTGAGCCCCGGTAAAGGCAGTATGCATGTTCGCGTGTTCCCAGTCGGCCTACACGCGAGCAAATAAAATAAAATAAAGTCGCGAAGGTCGAGGCAAGAGTCTCTCGCCTTCTCCGCAGCCAACCTGTCAGTTTACAAAAGTCTCTGGAAGGGAGGCGTTTTAGCGAAAATATTTCCACAGCGAGGCGTCGTTATAAAGACCATTTTTTCGCATCAGAGTAAAGCCTTACCGCTCCGATAGCTGCCTCCGTTTTCTGCGAATCGTCACGAAATGTGGAAAGCTCGTTTGCCTGAATAGCGATTTAATAGCGGTGGTTTCCAGGAATTGCACGTTATTTTCGGAGACGCCCGTGGCGACAGGTATTTGTGTTGCTGACGCGGGGCAAAACAAACTTTCTCTGCTATTACCTAAATTTCGCATGTTCACCTACCGACCTTATATTTATTACTATTTTTCTGACAACTGCAGTCCAACACGAATAAAAGGATCACATTCTCGGGAAGGAATTTGATGTTTATCTGATGCTAAAAACTTGCGGTTCACAGAGCTCTGTGAAAATTACATCTACAATGACAGTAAATTATCGTGGAAGAAAGGCTGTCAATATATCACAGGGCGCTAGAATAAAATGGATAATGCGACACTTTAGATGGTTAGAAGACTAAAAGCAATGATTAGCAGATTTTTCACGAAGAGTCTGCATAAAAAATAGCGACAAATCAAGCAGATAATATAGCAATGAAAGCCTCGACTGCGTTTTGAATTGTATAGGATATTTTTTAGCAATAACTCACAAGCGTTTTCATTACCAGTAGGAGAACGTTTTCCGGAAACGTTTCTCCTTCTTTGTATAGTATTCTTTAAGGGACGTAGCCCAATGCGGAATGCTTTATTATTAACTAATGAGTAGCAATTCAGATGTCCTGAGATACGTGATGCTTCACATCGATATTTTTTTTCGACAGGGTGAAGATTATATCTTGTAGATTCTTGCTTTGGCCTCGCAAAGTATTCCCAACTAACACATGTATCTGGAACAACTCCGACAGAACCAATATGGTGATAATATACTCCACTTACTCTTCCGGGGCACAGCTACATTTCACTCTCACCGCAAAGCAACTCCCAAGACCGAAGCATCGCTTCAGACACTCGCATATCGGCAGTCTATTGTTCTTTCGGCTCCGAAGCGATTGTGCGCCGTTCTCCTTT
Organism: Acheta domesticus; assembly: GCA_031308135.1. Classification (NCBI taxonomy): domain Eukaryota; kingdom Metazoa; phylum Arthropoda; class Insecta; order Orthoptera; family Gryllidae; genus Acheta; species Acheta domesticus. The sequence continues at coordinate 201,606,292 of JAHLJT010004567.1, read as the reverse complement.
CGAAATCGAGTGCCAATGCGGAGAGCACCGATGCAAGAGCGCCGAGTGGAGAATGGGAACGCGTTGCCTCTTACGTCTTCCGCGACGCGACGCTCCTCCGCTCAAATTGCAGCTCTAATAGAGCGCGACCGCCCACTTGGGTAGGAGTCTTCTTGATTGCCTTAGGATTTCCACTTCGGTTCTTGGAGTGTCCACCTTGCCGACATTTTCGCGAGGGAGGCGGATTCTCGTAGTCGGTGGGTCGTGCGTGATGACTACTTCCGGATCTGTCAACTACTTAGTGCCGCAAAGTACAGAAAGTATAGAATGTTATACGTAGACGTGGCAGCGCTATTCCCCCGCACCGGGACAGCCGGGACAAACTGTAAGACCTCCTGACAAGTGTTGTAGGGTAGTGAAATGTAGGTGTGTATGTGTATTTATATGTGTGTGTATGTATGTATGTGTGTGTGTGTATGTATGTGAGTATGTATGTGTGTATGTATGTGAGTATGTATGTGTGTATGTATGTATATATGTATGTGTGTATGTGTGTGTAAGGGGTAAGGAGGCAAATAAAAGAGAATTATTGCGCGCAGTCCTTGGCCTGTTTGTTTGGATACTGCCCTGATATTCGCATGGTGATGATCGAAAAAAACATAGAAAACTACCGTTCACAGCAGACCCATACTAGGATTCTTCTGGAGAGTGTCTGAATTCGACACAGACAGCGAGATAGCGTCGAAAACCTCGCGTTGTAGGGACTCGACACCTAGGTCCTCCCGTTCAGAGAAGCTGCGAAGACAATAATTGTTACACTGGGGCATCTCAAATGGTTTCTATTCCTAAGGCTGTAGGGGTCATGAAACTATTGATTACAATTTATTTTTAATATCAACTTGAATAACACAAACAAATTTTTAAAGATAAAAATACATCGAAATCATCTTCGATTTACTAACTGATCAGGTGAGTCACATTGTGACTGGCTGAAGACGTTTATCTATAAAAGCAGTGATTGTAGATTAATTTAATTTTTTATTACACGTCAATTTTTAAGAGGATAAAAATGGAAGGGAAAACATTATTTCAATTAAGGCATACAACGTTGAGATAAAAAAAACATGAATTTTGATTCTGGGTACGTTCTTCTCGTACGTAAAATTATCATACTCATGTTAAATAATAAATCATTCTTTACAATTACGTTATACGTGCGAGGTATGAAAGAAATTTAGAGCTTCAGAAAACTAGATCAACGCACTTCTCCCAGCGGAAGCCGCGTACTCAAACGGTGCATGTAGACTTTCCGGAGAACTCGTGCTCCTAACAGAGCGTAACGAGACGATAGTTAACGAACCAGCTTCATATTCTTGAAGGCCTGGCTTCGAGACCCGAGGGATCCGGTCGGACCGGGATTTCCTTAAGCGCCTTCAATTAGCGAAGGCCTTTCCGGCAGCCTGCGGCTCGGTCGTCATCGCAGATGGACTGCCGTCCATCAGCCTCCTCTTTCATTAACGAGGTCGGCTCAACCGAGGACAATTGTTGGCGGCGACAGACAACGAAGGCAGGGCTTTACAAGGAGATTCTCCTACTGGGAGGGAGCTAGTTCTCACTGATAGGCGTGGTTCATCAACGTCATGTTCAGTTAGCAGCTGAATGAGAGAGCGAAATTGAAAATCCCTTGCTCGGGAATTATAATGTCGTTACGTCTGAAACTTTTACGTATTGTTTCTGATGTTTTGATTCTGAAACTTTTAGAAACATGTTTTTTATTCACATAAATATAAATCAATCATTTGAATACAAGTTTTTCAAGTTTCTAACGAGCGGGACATTGTAATAATAGTCATCTCTGAATAATAATTATTATTTACTTTTCTTCTGTAACGGGTCAGAAATCTTGCAACCTAAATACGTGGAAGCCAATAAATGGCGTCTAAGTGAGAAACCTGATGAATTATAATGCCACTTTCCTTGTTGAAAATCCATTCATAAATAATGGTCTTGAATGACACAAGAACTCTGAAGCAATTTGTTATTTTGATTTTTTTGTTATAATTTTGTCTCTTATTTTAAACGTGAATTTAATTTATTTTTGAAACTTCAGATTGTTTTGGTTGATTTAAGATTTATTTTGACTTAAGATTTATCCTTAATCAGACAAATTAGTCAAATGCATGTATTGTAATAGTTTAGCCATCTATTACAAATGAAATAGGTAGATAACATGAAGTGACCATTGGTTTATGAACCGGGTATAGAACTTTATGTAGAAACAACCAGAGCGGAATATAGAAAAACAAGTGAAGGTGATCTAAGAGAAAACGAGTATTTCAGGCGAGCATGTGAACGCCGTGGTTAATTAATGGTTGCATGTTACTAGTCAACGCACAAAATTATAAGGAACACAATAAAGTTTGTTTCAGCTAAATCGGGTCACAGAAACGCATAATATCGCGAGTTTTGTGATCATGACATTGATTTTAACATGTTACAGAGCTAAAACAACAATGGTCGTGACGTCCCTTCAGAAAAGTTTGGATATATTAATAAATTAAACGAAAACTAGTGTGTTTACCGAGATTTGGCATATACCAAAGTATTCCGTGGGATACGGGCCAAATTATAAACGTGGTGACACAATTTTAGGACGCCGAACATTAATAGATAAACATTATGTTACATGAGTTAATTGAGAAATAAACGAGCGATGTTTGTAGGCATGAGACGCACGAAAAAGCATTCTTTTAACAAAATGAAGCGAGAAAAGTGATGTCTAAGAAGTGGAATGGATACGAAATTTTAATTGGGAATTTTACAATATAATAAGACAATCCAGGAAGTGTTAGAAATTAATAATAAACTATTTTTATAAGTTATAAAGCAGAAGACAGTAGAGGCGCTATTGTTTTGTTCGGAAAAAAGCTATAAATGCTTTAGGACAACAATGGGAGAGAGACGAGGGAATAGCTTGGTAGCGAGAGGCAGAATCCGCGTCGCTTGTTGCAAGAATAATTTTAAAAAATTTGGATTTGTAATTTTTGATGAAGTGTTCTCTTCTGGACTCGTACTAGTGAACTATTATAAACTGTGAGAGGAGTGAATAACTTCGTGGCGAGTTGTACTCCGCGTCACTCGTGATATTATTTTAACACGCGAACTTATAAATTTTCGAGAAGGTGTTGCTCCTTCGGACTTGTATTCGCAAGGTGGCGGAACTGTATGCCGTGTGATGTGAACTATTTTAGTGCGGGTGTCGCCGAACGAGGTGTGCCGAGGTGCAGCAGACTCGAGCGCGTCTTTGCATATCGTCGCCGTGGTCAGTGCCAATTTGGGGGGCACTGGTAATTCGGCGCTAGCAGGCAGCAGTGGAGCAGAGTTCTTACGCATGACGGCGTGAGATCGTGTGTGTGTGGACCTGGTCGCCGCTTGGTTACAACGCAAGGGAAGTGGAATATTTTTTTTTGTTTTGCAACACTCCAGTGAAGTCAATGACTTTGATTTCTTTGCTCTTGGGAAGAAATAAATGGTTTACAAAGCCAAAACTGGAAACATTTTGGGGGGATTGCAATGTAATGGGTGTGGCCACAGTATTGAGCTCATTATTTCGTAATAACATTTGGGTATAATATGTTTATTGATTTTTGTGATTTTTATGATATCGTGTTTTGTTGATGTTGTTGTGGTATTGATT